>VYZM01001989.1:578744-603737 GCA_013398915.1 Dromas ardeola | reverse complement strand
AAAAAAAAAACCACCAAAAAACGGAAAGGAAACAATTTGATCCTTCAGCCTTCTCTCCCCCAGAAAAGCAGATTAAGATATTTGTCTTCAGTCAAATGCATGCTGCATGATACCTCTGTTCGTGTAACAAAGGATTTTATTTACTGTGCTGTTCCCGTAGATCACTGTACTTCCTAAAGATCTACATTCTGAGACAAATTCATAACTGAACATAAGATCCCTCAGGTTTCTCTGCACATTATAACCTATTTACAGATAAATCTGTAAATTCATTGAGATACATAGCACCAGCTCTTCCAGCTGATGATGCTGCAGAGGGAGCACAAAAGACCCTGACTGTCCTGCCAGCAGCACCCACATCATTCCAGAGTGCATGTCCTGCAGCCTGGAGTGTTACCCTGGATTAATGTCTGCAATGCTGGGGTCAGGATCTTGTTCACAGGTGTGCTTTCCCTACACTTACAAGAGCTCAGTCAGCAAACATATAAAAATACGGTGAGTTTAATGAAATCACAAGAACTACAATGCCTTGGATACCACTTGTAATTAATTTGGATAACCTGATACACTAGCACAAAAATGGTTGCTATAGTAACCTAAAGTCATGTCAGAGTTGGATGTGTTAATTGGCATGCAGTGTGAGTCGCTCATTCACCAGTTTCTGTTACTATGGAAACATAACTGTCATTTTACACTGATGACAAAGGAGTGTGTTATGTTTGGGGTTGGTTTTTTTCCTTCCTTCCAGCATCTAGGGTTTATTTAATTACATTTAATAATGAATGCAAGTCCCAGTCTCAGGGAGATGAAGGATTTCTTAACCAAATTCAGTATTTACATTCCAGCAAAGCTGGATGTTCCACACACTCTTTCTTTCCATGTTCTCTGTGCTTTGAAATTTGAACACAGATTGGAACTCTGTAAGTTAATATGCACAATGAGCTATATTAGAAGAGCTGCATGTGTTGCAGTTCAGTCTTCAGAACACTTGTTCCCATAACTTTTTTCACATCTAGTCTCTCCACTCTCCTCTTCAGCAGCATGGAGCAAGTCCATATCACTTGGCTTGGGCAGACTTAGTTTCATTGGTCTTGTCTGCCTGCCTTGTAAACCTTTCATTTCATCATTTTGTTAGACCCATGTTTCACATATGTTTCAGATCTAGACCCACTTTACTTCTCTGTGCTCCCTGTCCAGTCTCAGTCTCACCCTAGCTCTTTCATGGGCCTCTCTTACAGCTTCATGACAACAGGCACTTGCCTCTCCCTATGCTATCTGCATCCTTCTCCCACATCTGCCTCTTGTATTTCCTTCATACAAGTCTGGGACCTTTCACCTTCTTCTCACCCAACAATGAGGTGAGAGGAAACACTAGCAGTATAGTGTCCCTGTTTCTGATTCTGGTTCCTGCATCAGTATTGTCTACTGTCTACAGTTACAAAGTATTGCCTCAGACCGCTCTGGGATGTGCCATATGCAGGAATAATGTCTAGGACATTTTCACCGTAACAGCACAAGACACATTCTTGGTTTAAAAGCTCCAAATTTGACAGATTTTAAATAAAAAACCACTAGAATTTCCCAAAATTTCCTGAATTTTCTAACATTGGGAAGACAGTACAATTTATCTGTCTTTGTTCTCAGAGAATAAACTATTTTGAGTGAAATGTTCTTCATATTGCTGGACCTTTAGGAGTGAAAACTTCAGATCAAGTGGATAAAATTTAATAAAGCTACAACTTTTTAAATAAAGTGTTCTGACAACAAGTGCCAGGTAATCCTAAGGACTGCTGAAACATTAGCTGTAGATCATACCTCTAAAAATGGAAGTGTCTAACTTGGAAGTTAGGTGTGTAGTACTTTGTGCTGCCCTAGAAATCTGTCTTTAAGGTTTAGTCTCTGATGTTGGTTATGCAGGGATAAGATATACTAACAAAATGAGACACATCAGTGTTCCAATGCTGCCCCTACATCTTTAACATGGGCTAGG
Organism: Dromas ardeola; assembly: GCA_013398915.1. Classification (NCBI taxonomy): domain Eukaryota; kingdom Metazoa; phylum Chordata; class Aves; order Charadriiformes; family Dromadidae; genus Dromas; species Dromas ardeola. The sequence goes on along the minus strand of VYZM01001989.1, from coordinate 601,747 downwards.
ATTACAAAAGACCAATACATTGAGAACCACTTTCTGGCTGGAGATTTTGGAGAGAGCTGTCAACATGCTGACCACAGGGTGTTTCCATACATGACTGCCTGCTTGCCTGAATACTCACTGAACAACATTGTGTTATTAATAGTACCACCACTGTCTTTTGTTCAGTGTATATTTTTATTTAAAACAGAAATATATAAAAAAAGGCGTAAAGAGATAGTTTTTCTTTGGTATCAGTGGAGTCACAGGTCTCACAAAGCACTATTTTTCACTCATCAGTGTTTTTTGGGATTTTTTTCCCCCTAACTCAAAGCATTATGGCATGTGAACTGTCAGTAAAGGAAAAGCTGTCAGAGGAAGAGAGGACAGAAAGCAACTGGAACTTGGCTGAACAAGACAAATTCCAACCTAGGTGTTGAAACACAATTCAGCTCTATAAATCCAACCAATGCTTTGTTACATTTGGGAAAGGAGCGGATTCCCTTCTTAGAATCTGTTTTCTTTCTGAAAATTTTAAATTGTGCACAAACACATGATTCTGACTGCTTGTTATTTGCCTTAGTAATAGCAAATATTAATGAGAAGAAACATTATCTCCTTTGGGTCACTTGCAAGAGCATTATCTTATAGTTCTTCTGTATCTTGATATTGTAAATTGGATACTGCAAAGAGATCTTCAGTAGCTCAGTTAACAACATCATTGATTAGCATTACAGCCATAAAGATTTCTAAACCCAATTGTCTCTGGAGCATGCAAAAAATGCAACCCTACTTACAATGGATGTGTGAAAAACTGACAGCACAGGGGCTGAACTGGTCAGAGGGATGACACATAAAGCTAAAACAGAATCATTCATTTACTAACTTTTTTCCCCGTCTTTCAGTGAAATCAAGGCGTAATTATGAAGTTATTAAAAGAAATGCCTCCTAATTGAAGGGGTGGTGCTATTCCTATAGCCTTTTAAAAATATTTTAACATCTTCCAGTATTAAGTCTCCCTGTAAACAGTCCCACTTCTAATACTAATTCTTTCTGCAAATGATCTTACCACATCGCTTACTTATATTTCCCTAAAGTCACAATGGGCAATAAAGAAAACAAAGGACATATTTCAAATGTAGTTCAATCATAGTTTCCTCAAGCAAATAATTCACTTTAGAACTAGATCAAAACTCACACATTTCCAGTGAGAAGAACAAATTTTCTGTGTTCTACCTTGAGACACTATTCACAAGCAAATCCACAGGCTGCTTTAACAAACCCGTTCTTCAAACTGTTCTGTATGAACAATGCACACATCCGATGCATGGACATTTCCTCCAGACATACAGTTTGGTTAAAACTTTCCCACTCCTCCCTTTCCTGAATTACTTGTTCCCACTATCATGCTGCTATTGACTCCATTCATCAGAATGACAAGGCTAATCATGGAACAAATTCAATCAATGAAGTTATTAATTTCAAAAAATGAAATCCAAAGGAAAAAATGTTCTTTGGAGGCCTTAATTTAGTCCATATCTTTTCACAGAGGAAGTTGGATGAAGGTGAATGGGGAAGGTCAGAAACATCTTAAATTAGTTTTCTTACAGAAGAAATTATAAGGTTGAATCACAGCCACAGTGAGACTCTGCCAGCACCCAGGAGATGCTCTTTTCTTGTGTCCATTTTGCACATTGCAGTAGTGTGCAGACGTGCCCAAGCTAGCTTCACAGCAGGATAAATTGCTTTCAAGCTGCTTTGCATAGGGTGCTTCCACCTTCCCACCTAGCTCAGCTAGAACCTTCTGAGGTAAGTGTAATCTGTGCACTGGATTACTACACAGCAACCTATAGTCCAGTAAACTTACAGTGCAATCGGGCTAGCTAAGATATGACCCTCATAATTGTGTCATTGTAAGTAACACTTGCAGGTGACTTAGGATGCAAAAAACTCTCTCAGTGAAATTCTGGACATCTCACGGTGATGTCACTGTCAAAGTTTTCTCTATCTTTAGTGTAGCAAATATTTCATCCTTTGCAGCTACTAAATGCTGAAGAGCATGTTTTCCTACTATTATTTGAATCATATTTTTTTAATGTATTATGTTTCGCAGATGAATGACATATCAGCACTGCACAATCAGACAATCCAATTACAACACAAAAACTTTCAGTATGTATACCACACCCTCATAAAACTTCTTTACCTGGGTAGTTCTTTTGAAAGCAGCATTAAATGGTCTGAGGATACCTCAGCTTTTTTGTGTGTGTCAAATTCACAGCTGGAAATCATTGTGTTAGAGAAAGTAACCACTGTTTTCTCTCAGCTGAAAACAAACGTTGCTGAAACATGCATCTGGGGTCATTCAGAATTTCAGTTCTCCAAAGGCAGTTTTCTCACAATATGTTCATACCTGATTCATTGGAAATGGTGCCTAATGACCATTTAAAAAGCTTCAGAGTCACATCAACTTTTGAATGCCCCAGCAAGAGAAAAGTGAGTGAAATGAAAAGGTTAGTAAATCCAATGTAAGTAAAAAATGGATTTGAGAGCAGCTCAGCACGTAGAGTTAGAAAATGAGATTTTATTACAGAATAACACTTCTGGAACAAAAGTTCCAACATCAGAGACATCATCTGTTACGAAGAAGTTTGGCAGGTGGGTTTGGTGATATCCACAGGTTTCTCCTCCATATTGCTGAGAAGGCTATAAATAGAGCCTGTTACAATTTAAGCAAGTGGGAACTTTCCTGGTCATTTTGATGAAACCAGGTCTGCACAGCTGCTTTCAGCTGACATCAAGAACCTCAGGTAGAGTTGGAGACACAGCCCTTATGTGACCTGGGATGGGGGAATGGTCCTCCTTTCCACAGGGGTCCTGTGGTGATGCTGAGGCACGTCCAGTGTCACTACACTGTCCCCACCAGAGGGGTATGATGCAGCTGCACAGGCAGACAACCACAAGCAGTGGGGTCCCGCAGGCAACGTGCCACAGCCATAGAAACAAGACCTTATCTTAGGCCTTATTTGCTCCTATTTCCTACTCCCCTGCTGCAGGCCTGGCTTCACTCAGTCTGTTATCATGCTTGATAGGCGTACACAGGCCAGTGTCTCAGCCCGCAAGAGGAGACTGAAGCTAGTGGGGGAAGGGTTGCTAATAAACTTACTTCCTTCTCCCTCCTGCTTCCCCATACTTTGACGGATAGCCCCTCTCACTGGGGCAAAGCAGAGTAGTAATTTTGTTTCTCCATTTTCACAGAGTGAAATGTGGTGTTTTACCAAGTGGCTGTATGAAAGTCCTTCATTAGCTCTTTATATCAAATGCACTAGGAGGGGTATCTAATCCTATGTCACCAATATGACACTGAGAACGCTTCCTGAAAAAGAATATGCCAGTATAGTTGCAGTGAAAAAGCTCACTGTAAGGAATTATGTGGAACAAGGCAAACCAAAGTTTAAAACACACTTTATTTGCCAGGAGATCTTTAGTAGTACAATACTCTCTCTGTTCAAATGCTTTTCTAAATGGCATATTTTGATAATGCAAGGACTCAATGTCATTTGGCTAAATATTTCATAAACAGGTTATGAAATTGGTTTCTAGACATCTAGCTAGTTTGTTGGAAAAGAAAACTGCTGCCCCAGGTAAGAAACTGATTTTAATCTAAATCATTTGGATTCTAGGGAAAGCAAGTGGAATTTCACATGCAGTAGCAGTGAGCCACAGCTAAACTAAATACAGCCAGTATTTTGCCTGCGGCTATTAGGTCAACATCAAAATGCTTTTGTCAATGTATCAGTACATTATAAAAACTCCAAAATTAAGGGTTTCCCTGGTGAGCACTAGAACTAAAATTCTAGCAACAAACTCAGCTGCTTTGTATTCCCAGATTGTCTGGTAGAAATATCAGGCTTAGCCAAGAGGGATCTCAGTCAGCTATGTGATGCTGCTGCAAAGTGCTTTACTAGATAACTTAGTTCAGGTAGGAAACTGCAGAGGAATATATTCTACCTAGTATAACCGAATGGTGGGTTTGCATCCAAAAAAGGTGAGCATAATGCAAGTTTAGACTAATTTAAATGAGTTTATGAAGTAAACTATTATTCCAGTACCATTGTCCAGAAGAATACAGACATTCTCACTGTGACTCTAAATAGGTCCTATCTATTACTTCATTCACGTGCTAAAACTTTAATGGTGAAAGGTTACTGTTAAAATGCAAGACAGCGACTGCAGTCTTTAAGTCATCTCTCCAGTACTTTGTACAAGATTTTTCTCAGTCTGTAAACCTTCCAGGCCAAGAACTGTCTTTCTGTAAGTGCAAATATTATGATAGCTACCAGAACTCAAGGAATAAACAATAATAATGTTCAACTCTTCAGGAGAGGTTGTTTTCACACTGTGTCCTATGGGTTCTGGCTTCTGTTAAACATAGCTGTGCTGATAGCTGCTGCTTGTGGAAAAAAATACACCCTATTCTCAGACAATCACATATAGCGTCACAAAAGTTTTGTTCTCACTATGCACAAAAGTGGATCTAAGCTGTTATAGGGAAATGTACTATGCTATTTTCACCTCTTCATAAATGTAGAGGCATTCCAAAGTTTGAAAGTTTCACTTTCCACAAAGAACTTCACACTCCTTCAGACAGTAAGAGTTCGGTCTTTGCAGGCTGTGGTTACCAGCTGTTTTCTTGAACTTCCTTAGGATTAAATGACCTTTGCAAAATTCTACAGAAGTTTTGATGGCAACTTTACTTGCTGCAATTGTCACTGTACAGTTGGGTTCCTTTCAGTTTTGGAGATATGTTGGGTCCGTTAAAACATTGCCTCACTCTGATGGTTGTCATTTGGGATAATAGCGAAGCAGCAAGGAAGTCCTGAGGTCACAATGAATACCATGTGAGGAGTACCTCACATTTTAAATAAATACCTCTCTCTCTTTGCACAGTGGGAACAAGATTTACACACTTCAGTTGGCAAATGCTGCTTTAAAAATCTGAATCATAGCACAATCTAGCTTGGAGAGGACCCAGGTGGCACTTAGTGCAGCCCACTGCTCAGAGCAGTGCTAACTGCAAAGTCAGCTTGGGTTGCTCAGAGCCTTATCCTGTAAAATCTCTAAGGATGTAGATCCACACCTTCTCTGCACAACTAGTTCCAGCTTAACCCTTCTCATCTTGAAGAGTTTATTTTGCTTTGCTTTGTACTAGCAGAAGATAAATAACAACATCCTCTGTTGAGTTAGGGCAGTTTTACAACATGTAAATGAATTGGCAATAGCAGGATCAACACAGCTTAAGGCGTTCTCAAGGGTACCAATGCTGCCAGAGAAATACCTCGTCTCTTTCAGACTGCATTCGGGGGGCATGGCAAAAAGTGACAGTGGGGAGGCAAGGCCATCCATGAGGATTTTCGTGATCAGCCAACACACAGTGGTGTTTGGGAAAGATTTCTAAGACAGGGAAATTGAGCCAAAGAGCATCTTAAAGACACTTGTAATACACTTTTACCTATATTGACTTCTGCGCTGTGTCCAGAGCTGAGTCTGAGAGAAGTCCCCAAAAATACATGCTTATTGTATCAGCTGAAGAAGTTTCTGTGGTTGAGGCCGTGTGGTGGTGGGTGCAATGACCACATGCACAGGGAAACTTTTCACGTACAGGCAAACAACTACACCTCCAATCACCTGGCTGGCAAACAGAGGTGAGAGTTTTGGCAGGCAAAGCAGAGGAGACTGTATTACCACAGGAGCACAAACTGCACCTTCCTTTGATTTCAATGTAGTTCTTTGTATTCATCAGGAATGTGACAGTGAGTAACGGCTCTTGTAACTCACCTTTGATGTTGGATCAAGCTGCTATGCTTGTACTCTTCTAGTGAAGCGCAGAAGTCAAGGTGCTGACATTATTTGATTTTCGTTTGGTTGTAAGATGGATGTTCCCCTGAGGGAATCTTAAAGCAGGAAATGAAGGGAGCCTTTCATCCCTACGGTTGCATATCATCCCACAGGCCTGTGCTCAGTGCTGCCCAGGAGCTATAAGAAAAGTCAAATGATTCAAATTTGCTGTACACACAAAAATGTGCATCTTTTTAAAGGGTTTGTTTCTGAAGTGCAATCAAGTTTCTACACACGAGGGAAAAAGGGTTTAGGGGATTAAGTCTCCCCAGAATCTCACTGACTGAAAGCCTTTCAAAGTGATGACATGCATTCAATTACAGGCTTGGTGTTTACAGAGTCAGGGAAGGTCCCTCCAGCACCCTTAGTTAGAGGTTGTGCTAGGATATGGTTACAAACATTCAGCTTCATCCAGACGCTTCCCAAATCCCAAGCCCCTATTGCTAAAATGCCCTGATTTTTATAATTGTGTTGCTGTGTTTGCATGTGATGATGTGACAGGATCACCACTGAGGCTGAGCTTTTTTTGGAGATCACAGAAGGTGCACAGCAATTCCAAGATGGGTAAACATGCTCAGTGTCACTTCTCAGTTTGATATTGTTTCATTTGTAAGAGATGCAGAGCTGTTACTCTTCCCCAATAAATGTCTTTTGTACTCCTGCATATCTCACTTTACCACATCCTGGGTGGAGTAGCTCAAAAAAAATATAAGAAATATTTGTGGTCATAGTATATTGCGACAAAGTAGCAGTAGTGTGAATGAATGTACCAAGTACACCTTTATAAGGCTAACATGGAACATGAAGATTGCAATGGGCTGTTAGCAACACTGGGAACTGCCCAAATAGTTAGGGAATTTTACCCGCTGATAATTTATAAGAGTATTCCTCTTGCTTGAATTTCTGTAGACATCTGTTCTTGATCACTATGTCATCTGAGGGCTGCTAAATCCTTTTATTTTACTCCTTCTGTCAAATATATGTTTAGAATTTCAGGTTTAAACAAAAACCTCTCACAGATTCCGTTTGGATGAACCCTGTAATTTGAAGACAGTTAGACTACTCTAGTGCCAGCTTTCATTTAGCTGATCTAATATCAAAGTTATTCTGTAATTTACCAAACTTTCTGAATTATTGTTTATAGGAAAGACCTGTGGCATGGCTCCAGTGAAAGAGCAGCTAGTTTTCATTGTGATCTCTTTCTCTATTTTGTACCTAAGAAAAAAACAGGACTTTTCAGATCCATCTCTTTTTCTCTATTTTATACTTGAAAAGAACTTTAACCTGTAGAATCAAGGCGGATTTTTTTAAACAAAACCAATATCATAGAAACATTTTCAGGTGTTCAGTGTGCATTTCTGACTCTAGATTTTTCAGAAAGGTGAGCTTTCATTTCGGTAGAATTAAAAAAAGATTCCATGTGGAGCATGCTTAAGTACTTTGAAAGTCCAGTGTTATTCTAGAATTTGTACTCATTTTTTTTAATCTATTGGGCACTAGGAATGCCTAGGCCATCAGAAATTTCAGCTTTCATCGGGACGTTTTATACTACTGTACACTTTAATATCACTATGTAAGGTAAAACAGTCATTTTAAATTCTGATTAATCTTTGTCTTCTCAGATAAGGTTTCTGTGACTTTCATTTATGGTGTAACAAAGTTTTCTAATAGCATTTTTCCCTCATTGTTTCCATTGTTTTATAGTGTCATTCTCCTCAGTAATGCCCCTCACTGTATTCCACTTCCTCCCAAGTCCATATCTGCATTTTCTCCCAAGCAAGAGTCTGGTAAAAAGGGACCTAATTTCTCAGACCTTCGGAGTGTCTTGTTCACTCATAGGCAGGACAGAGATGATCCGGGTCTCCATCCTTGCTCCATGGTTGTGGCCTCACAACTGCAGTAGCTCAGCACCCCTGGATCTTTAATGTATTTTGCTTTGTTACAGGCCAGTGCAGAATAGAAACTGCCCTGTAGCACTTTGTAGGTGGCAAAGAATTTTATGACTGCTGCATGACTGTTTGCTGGAGGGGACTTCCTTTTTGTTTCATTTGCCAAGTAAGAGATTCTTGTTAGAACATTTAAGTGTGGTTTTATTTTCTTATGGTTTTCTTTTCACTTTTTAAAGTGCTGTGGGTTTTTTTTTTAGAACAAGTTATTGGTTTTTATATATTAACTATATATATTTTATAAACAGATGGTGACTGGCGGGAACTCCCATCTCTCAGTGAAATAATCTTTGATATGCTAATGACAGATGTTTAATTGTCCCTTGTCATTTTTCTAGGCTACTTTCTTTCTTTTATGTAACAAAAACTTAAAGCAATGAACATTGCAAGACGTAAGTTTTCTGCTCCTCCTGTAGGACAGAGGGAAACTCGTTAGTTCTGACAATCTTAATTTGTATGCATCCTAATTATGTTCTTTTTATTCTTTTACTGTATCACTAGGTTTTTGTATTGGCTCTGTTTTGAGAAGATTATGATGGACAAGAAATAGAATGGTTGTGAAAAGTAAAGATTTTAGGGAATGACATGGTCACCGTAGTGTAAAGTATGGGACACTTTGGTTGGATAAGCAATTCAGGTGCAACAAGAAAATGAAACGGACATTGTTGAACCATTTTATTTGGAGCCTGTAATTCAGAGACTGGTTTTGTGGTATGAAACTGGAGTAACAGCATATCTGATGTTACAGGATCAGTAAGGGGTCTTAATAAGTAGGACTCCCTTCAGTGAGCCTTATGTCATGCACCTAAAGGCCAAAGCAGTGGTGGTATGGTAAGAAGACAATGGAGAGCTACCCCACAAGTGAACCTCAAGTAGGGGTGGTACAAGATTGCCTTTTAAAGCACATACCTATGTCCTAACAGAAAAAACAATAAGAGACTGTGACCATATCTCTCACATGCTACTTCTGTGTCATCACAGCATTTTTCCCCAATAAAGGCTTCTGTGACTCCATGTTCCCAGCTATATGTGCTAAAAATGTGAGGGGTATTTGAGAATAAGAGGTATTAGCTTTCCAGGTATTTGTAAAATTGGAGATGTTGACAAAATGTAGGCGTGACTTAGGCTTTCAATGTCTATGTTTTCTTTGCTTAGAAAATTTCCTCCAAGTGTTTTACAGAACCTTGTCAAAGCTACTGTCATTTGCCATTACATAAAAAGTGTATGCCAATGTCATAGTCCTATTAATTCTTCAATATTAGCTTAACTTTTAATGTGAATAGTACTAGTGACTCTTGTGAAGTTTTCTTTGCAGGACAGCTGTGGATATGCAAAAATGATGGCAGGATTCAGGTCTAAGATTATAAATAATCTGTTAATAAAATAAGCATAGGTCACATTGCAGTTAGGCCTAGATTACTGATTAATGTTTCTAAGCACTATCACAATAAAAGAGAAAATAACAGATGTATTTTCACACACCACAATTTCTCTCACTCACCTGAGATGATAGCTATGTTTTGCAATATACAATGAAGAAAAGCCTTCTTGAGTTCTGCTTGGCTGCTGGTAGAAGGAGCATGTCATGTCCCGTCAGACCTACATGCTGTGAACAAAAGCGTTTCTCTTGGTCTCAGTTGTCACAAAAAAGCACAGAGGAGAAGGTGCCAGCTCTCAAGCAGATTAATGCTGCTATTGGCACTTCATGAGGTTTCACAGCACCCTTACAGCATTGTGTTTCATCAGACAGTTATCTCTGGATCACTGTGTATCCTGTATTCTTGAGGGATGCTCTGGCACCTGCATCGGTGTCTATCTCATTTCAGTGGCTTTCTCTCCCATGACAGCTAAGCTTACAATATTTTTTAAGGTGTATTGCGTGTAACTGTTTGTGGTCTAGTCTTCATACTGCCATAGGGATTTTACTCCAATCGTGAGATTTCACCTTCATGGAACATACTGAAAGAACCTGTATGTCACTTTACTTGTCGAATCTCTTTGCTTTAGGTCTTCAATAATTCCGATACGCATTTCAATTTCACATAGTACATTTTAACATTATTTCAAATAGCTCGTAGAAAATATTAACTCCTTGTGTAATTTCTTTGTTATATTTATTTTATCACCCACTTCTCCTCTTTGTTCTCTGTTATCCTTTCTATTCATGGAAGAATAGCTCTGGAATATGGTTGCTTCTTCTCTTCTTATCATCATTAAGAAAGCCTATAAGATTATTTTATATTATATGACATTTTCTTGAAGAACACTTGACTTGAAATTAAGCTATTTGCTTGGAGAGAATGAACTCTAAGCTGAGAAGTGCAATTCATATCATGCTGAGTTAATTTGATCACCTACATCCCAAGAGTGATTCTGTCAACCTTTCCTAGGAGCACCCAGTTTCAGACATAAATCAGGCCTGGAAGATATGCAGGTTTGGTCCCCAAGTTGGACAATGTCAACATACTACAGTCACTGAAAGGAAAAAAAAAAAAAAAAAAAGAAGAAGAAAATTTATAGCTGCCTATAGTCTTTACAAACTAATCAGCGCATGGGTTTTATTGTGCTATGAATCTTTTGCTTTAGTTACAGTGGAGCTTAGTGAAGAAGATTGGAGGTAAAAAGGTAAGAGGCAATGCACTCAGACTCTGCCTTCTAGATTGTATTCAGCAGTTATCATTAGGTCAAAGTTTGACTTTGTCCCCATTTGTTCATTCTGTCCAATATTGAAATTCAAACATAATATCTCCATACTAATGTGTTTTCTATTTGGCAAGAACAGATACCTCATTATTCCACCTTGGTTTTCCCTGAGATCACTGCCAGGGCTATGGGAGTCATTATGGTTTAGTGAGGAGGGAGTCAGGACCATAATTGAGGCCACAGGGCTGCTGTTTGACCTTCCTGCCCTTTGCCTCTGCAATGTAAAGCTTTGGTCTGGTTTGGCCCCTGGTTCATAAGTAATCCAAACGTTAATAAGTATTAGTAGAACAGGATTGTAGAACTCAATTTTATTTCATGACTTTTTCTGAAATTTCAGTTCTGGAAGAAAGAATTAAATCCTTCAAATATAAATGTACTAACAGAATTGCCTCAAAAAACCTGCCCTTGGCTAGCAAATGTCAAGTTTTCAGTCTGCTTCTCTCTCACTTCTCGTTGGAAATGTCTAGGGGAACCATGACCACTTAAACCTTCCTGTGAAAACATTTCTTGCAACTGATATGTCTCTTCAAAACCAAATTTCACTCCAGTGAAATAATATGTTTAGATGAAGACACATTTAGTTGAAAATGTTCTAACTCTGGCTCCAGTTGTTAGTTCTCTGCAACAGAACACCAGGGCTTTTTCTACGCTAAAGAATGATACAATCTTTGGCTTTTGAGAACTGTGTTCTCAAAACTGATGTTTAAATGAGGTAATATCAGTAGGCATCTTTAAACTTAAACTGTATTCCAGACCTTGACAATGCAGCTCTACTGCTAATGAAGAACTGGGTAAATAACCTTCTCACAACTCCACCTGATCTCACCAACTGCCTGTAATTTTTCCAGATTTTTTTTTGCAGAAACTTTCTGTCTGAAACCTGTCAGCCACAGCTAAGACAGATGAATAAGCAGGCAATGTCAAATCTTTTTAAACAGTGCTTGAATTCCTCAGTTGGAAGCATTATTACAGCTACTGATCTTTTTATAGTTATGCAGCCTGTAATCTGTTTTATTCTCTTAGGTGTTTCAGGGTTTCCTTCTGTCATTTTCTTTATGTCCTCAGAATAGGCTCTGTAATTTAAGAAGTTTAGTAAACAGACTAGTTTTTACTGAGGACTTTTTACATTTATCAAGATATGAGAATAATTCAGGTAACCTAGTAAAAATGATGCCTGTAAACAGAAAAAAAGATCCTCTCTTAAATAATCATAAAGGAGGAAAGGAACTGTAAAGGCTGCTGATGGCCCTGAAACAGATGAAAAAAAAAAAAAAAGAGGAACATCAATGTTATTTTTTTCTCTTAAGAGAATCTTTCATTAATATTTTGCTGATTTTACCAGACTGACACTGAAAACACTAATGCTAATGACGTGGAGAATGTAAGTAATCACCCTGGACCAGTTTAATGCATCAACCTTTGTCTTATCCTTGTAATCAGAACTCACTTGGCGAAATGTATTTAATTAAGAGTGTGAATGGCATGATGCTATGTACTGGGAAGGCAACCATGGCAACAGTAACAGCAGCACTTACTGCCAAGTTGTAATCAATACAGATATTTTACCTTGTGGTGGGTGGTGAGCATGTCTTTCAAGTGGTTCAGTTAAATCACGGAGGCATGCACTAATATTTTAAGCATATGTTAAGTGCGTTTTGCACACATCTTTGTTTTCAGGGTTACTGCCTTGGACCAGAACTTCCCGTTGCCTTCAGTGAATGTTTGGAATACTTTAGGGACTGATGGCCTGATAGCTAGGAGGTAGTTTGATCTGGGTCACTTGCTTTACTCAGACTGGCTTCCCACTCATTTCAGTTTCAAGTCTACACATAGTGAGAAGGGCTTCTCTGTCTATTATTATTATTTTCATACATTAAAATTACTAGGTGGTTAATCCTGACATTTTGCAAGAACATATGCTTTTCCATGCATTGTCATGTATGTGCTTTCCAGAGCCATCCTAAAACTCCTTGTTTTTATCATCTTGACTAAGCACAATGTCTAGTGCCTGCCACAGTCTACATAAGACACAATCAGCATAGGCTGAAACCTTCCGAGCAGGTAGGGCAACAGCAGTGCTCTTTTAGTTGGACAGTGCTCAGACACTTTGAAGCAGGCACCTATACAAAGGTAGAAGCATCCCTTTTAGGATCATATCTTTTACACAGCTACCTATTTTGTGCTGCTTGAATTTCTTCTCCCTGAAATAGTCAGTCAGACCCCAAGTCCTACATGGAGTCAGCGTCTAGCTGTCACCCCATTTCAGTTTCTACATAGCATAAAGACAGGCAGTAGAATTCTTATGTCCTGTTGGTCCATTTTTTGTTTGTCTTTTGATGAAATTTTTGGCACTTGCGAGAGGATACCGAATGATATGAATGGCATTCTGTTTATGGTGGGAAATCTTTATCAAGTAGGAAGACTTTATATCATTTCCTAGCTACAGCCAGACTTTTATTCCAATCTCTTCTTGCTTGTTTGCTCCACACTCATATCCCCTCAAAACAAGCCCTGAAGGCACTGATCTCTGCTGGTCTGAGACATTTTCCAGGCACTCACAGTTCTGTTTCTGTACAAACACTTAATGACCCCAATCTGAACACTGTACCAGCTCTTCAAGTGGGACTCAAGAATCCAGAGGGGTTAGTCCTACTCTCTATTTTAAGTACATAATAAAGGTATAATTCAGGGGATCAAAGCTGTATGCTGAAGTTCCTCTTGTAGCCAATGGAAAGAAATTGGTGCCAGTGAAGGTCAGTTTAAATCCAAAGGTCAAAATTAAACAGTATGAATATCTTCATAAGTATTCCTTACATAATTTTTGCATTGACCCAGCTGAGCAGAGGTTCTTTGAGAACGTTAGACACTAAAAGTACTACTTTTCCAAGTAAAATAATGTTTCCACTGTTTTTAATGGTCAAGGTATGCCTTACTTTTCCTACAGCAGTGATTACTATAGAAAGTTGCTTAGAAAGTGGGAGATATGGTTTAAATTCCCTGAAGGAGGTCAAGTCTCCGTTTCTCAGACGTAGGAGTACCTCAGCCACCAGGCTAGAAGCCTCCCTACCTGCTACCGCTGAACCCCTGTGCAAAAACACAGGCAAGGTTGAGTGTGAGAGAGGACCCTTTACCACCGTAGTGAGAACATGCTCAGGAGGGTAGCAGTCCTGTGCCCAGGCTAAGCCTTCTCCCTGCATTCCCACTCTGAGATGGGTCTTGAAGCAGCAGACCCTTTGAGGCCCAAACTGCACAGGCAGGTCCAGTTTGCAGGGGATTTTGGTGATTTGAAGGCAAAACCAAGAATTTTAAAATTATCTCGGGAAAAATTTCTGGGGACATTTAAAATCATAGGAGAAGGGGAAGAAGTTGCTGGCTGATGCAGCTGGCCCAGTGGTCTGCAGCCCTGTACTCAGTGCCCAGCCTGCTCTGGGGTCAGGGCCACTGTCATGCAGGACATCTGGGGCTCCCCTTGCAAGGCGGTATGCTGCTGGAGAGCAGGGAGTTCACTCTCCTGGGAATTTGGTCAATAAGCAAGTGAAAGTATACTGGAAATTGCTTTAATATGCAAGAATTTGAATTTTGAACAGCAAATCCCTTACTAAGCAAAATTTGCTAATATTTTCCTAAACAGAACTATAAGCCTTTCAATAAATTCTCATTCATCACAATGTAGTAGTTGTATTTTGTGAGACTACAGTATCAAATAAAAGACAAAAATAAAACAAAAAAGAGCTGTACAGGAAAGAAAAGAGTTGGAGCCTAGCACTGCTTTTTAAGTCAGCCCTGATGGTAGAGATAATTCTTTGAATTGTTTCACTATTACGTTCACCAAAGTTGGCTTAAAAAGAGCATGGGAGGACTTATTCCTAGATGCATTCTTATTCCAAGGCAAATAGAGAAAACTTTATTGATAAAAGCTTCCCCAAAAGCTAACAATAAAGAAAATAAAGAAACCACTGCCAAAAGGAATGAACAGCAATTGACTACAGTCAAGGAAGCCACACACAATTTGTGTACTCTTTCAGGATAGTCTGCTTGTTTAGACACAAATCCTCACAGTTTGCATTTGTTGCAAACCTACCTTACGGACAACGGGGAGATGATGGAATCTGTTTAAGGTAGCAAAACTTAATACAAAGGCATTAATATGCTAAGTAAATTTGCAGTTCTCTATACTAGCTTAAGTCATAATTAACCTGTGTAACAGATTAATTCTAAAATCTAGGATCAAATTGTCCACAAAAGGAAAACAAGGATAAATTATACAAGAAAACTTACAACACAGATTGAATTACATTTCTTCAGCTTTCTGAAAGTTAGCTTTCTAATGCAAAATCTTCTTTTACTGAATTAGCTAACACTAAAAAACAAACATATTTTCCTCCAATCCCTCCTTTAAAACCAGACCTAATTGCTTTCCCATTAGTCATATATTTACTCTGTCATTTTTCATAAAATGAATATAAAAGCAATTAATATGATTGGTAAGGGCAGACATTAGAATCCTCCATTTGTCATCAACTTTCTGTATTTCATGGCACAGCAGTTGTGTTTTCTATTTACTTTTTACTTTAATCTAAATATGTTGGGTTTTTCTTTAAGATTGAATATATTTCTTAAACCTGTTTGAAATAATTTTCAGGTTTCTCCAGAGAATAATTCTTATATTGCAGATCACATGCAACTCTGGTTGCATCTCTTACTTAAACAACCCACCATTTTCCTCTGGTCAGGAATTGGATAGGTAGTCAACATAACACAAAAAGCTATCTATAACAACATTCATATAAGAAGCGGGAGCAATAGCAATCTTTTTGAACTGAACACAAAATTTAAAAGGAATAGTTGCAACATATTCTCCCTAGCTGTAATATTTACAAAAAGTGTCACAGAAGTGTGCATCCATCTGTATTCTGCAGGCACTGTATGGTTTAAAGAATTTTTTTTTTATCAACAACACAGGAACATGGTAATTTTAACCTTTTGATCCTGACTACACTAAACACATAGAGATCTGTGGGTATTTGCAGACAGAGTTAAGAATCACGTTGTTCCTTATAGAGATGATGGGAGCTGAAAACATTTAGTTTCTCACATGTTACATCCCAGTGCCATCCCACACTGAATCAAAACCTCATTCACTTTGAAAATGTTGCTACGTAATAAATGTTGGGGAACCTGACATAACGAACCCCAACAGCGAATTTCGAGAGTCGCATGAAAGATCATTTTGGATCAGTGCTTATCTAAAACTATCTGGCTTGTTTTGGCTTTCACCCGTTAATGGAATACATTAGCTAATAGCCACTCTGGGGCAGAAACATGAACCTGGAGATTTTCCTTTTATTTTCTCCTTTCATTTCACTGTGCTAACAGTACAGAAATAAGCTATCTGACTATGTTCTATCAGCTCATCTTCTGGTCCTGACATGAAAAAGTAAGGTTCAGAAAAATGGAAGTTAATAATTCCATACAAATGTACTGCACTATTTCAGAACCCCTAAAAGGTATCATTCTGTTTCACTTCGGACAATAGTTCATATTGGTTCTTCATTTTTCCTGATCCAGGAGTTTCTCTAAACATCTAAGATATTTAATTCACCTGCTGTGTTGCAGTGAGTACAGACAAGCAATGGAAGCAGAAAAGACATGGTTTCATTTATGCTTTTTATGTATTCCTTTGAATTTATGCTAAAGTGCATAAATGTGCCCCCAAAGGAGAATCATTACGATATTGTGAGAGATATCTGGATACTGCACTCAGATTTGGCTCTTGTCATGAGTAATCTTCACTTTAATGAGTGTATTTATAGATATATTACAAACCGTTTATCATCTCAGAAATCAATGAAGGAACTTACAAAAGGAGCTAAAGCAATTTGTTGCTGACCATTGCCCTAACATATTTTAAATTAATTAAAGGAAATAAAAATTTTCCGTTAAGGACAGCATGGTCTTGTAGATTCAGGTTGGATATTAGAAAGAAATTCTTTACTGTGAGGGTGGTGAGGCACTGGAACCAGTTTCCCAGGGAAGTCGCGGATGCCCCATCCCTGGAAGTGTTCAAGGCCAGGCTGGATGGGGCTTTGAGCAGCCTGGTCTAGTGGGAGGTGTCCCTGCCCAGGGCAGGGGTGTTGGAAATGGATGGTCTTTAAAGTCCCTTCCAACCCAAACCATTCTGTGATTCTATATAAAGGAATAAACTTCATTTTATGAAACTGAATTGAAGGGGTCAGTAAATGGCTTACCATCAAGACTCAGAAAAAAGTGTAGTTTTCAAAATGATTAAACGGTGTTTGCTTTCCTAGAACCCTCCCTGGAGAACAAGAGGTCACTTAAGGGGGTGGCTCATTTTATTCCCATCTCTGCAGTTGTATGACATTAGCATCCCTGCTCCTTAGTTCCTTTCATTCCCAAAATCTTGGAGGAAAGACCTACGCACTTCAGGTTTTACTGAACTGGCTATCCCGCAGGAGATTGGAAGGATTAGGGAGGTTAAGGAAGAAAAGAGGATTATGGTTTAGTGGCTGGACGTAAGGGTGTCAGAGACAGCTCTAGTGTAGCACTGCACCTCCTGCTGAGCCATCTGGGCCAGCACGCTGACGTCTGCCAGCTGGGCTCAGAGTGCAGAGGACACCATTGTGTTCAAACATACCTCTGCGAGCTGAAGTAGCTGGTTTAAAATGTGCATTTTCATAAAATTCCTACTGGCATGTGGTTCTGCATTCATGACTTTTGTGGCTATTATTTCAAAATCCTTAAAACCATATTCTCAGCAAGGTTGATAATCCCCATTTCTCAGTGTGGATGCTGAATGGATACTGCATTTTCTGCAGTATAATGGAGACATTTGGAGAGAATGCCAACCCTATGATTAGTCTCACCTAATAAATCCAATTTTTAAGAGAGGTACTGGATCCAGCTGGTCAGCCTAGTCAATTCATGTAAGCAATATTTGAAACAAATGCAGTCAGAAAACATAGGCAGTATTCAGAAAAGTCAAGCGAGGGTTCTTAGTATCTAAGCCACTAAGTTGTAATACATGCTCAT
Source organism: Dromas ardeola (assembly GCA_013398915.1). Classification (NCBI taxonomy): domain Eukaryota; kingdom Metazoa; phylum Chordata; class Aves; order Charadriiformes; family Dromadidae; genus Dromas; species Dromas ardeola. The sequence continues at coordinate 584,174 of VYZM01001989.1, read as the reverse complement.
AACCAGAAACATTTTAGCTCTTTATGAGCTCTTCGTTCTGAAGACATTGTTATCGGCTTCAGGCTCACGTTTGTCTGTAGACCACCCTCCTGTGTGCCTTTCATAAGCATTTTAAAACACTTCAGCACAAAGAGAGAAAAGGTTTTCTTGACTCCTGGAAAACATGGGGTTTTGAACAACCTCTACCCTAAACGGTGTTCTCAGCATTGCTTTCAAATGTGCCTTGAATGGGACTGGAGCTGAGCTGTTGGGCACAGTGATCAGGTTATGCAAGAGCACCCCCTGGATAAAGCAAAAAGTGAAATCATTTCCTCCTCGTCATTCTTACAGGTTATTTTGGTGGATTCATTGTATTACTTTGAATTGGCTTGTTTCACAGAATTGTTTTGGTTTTCCTGAGAACTGAGTTAGAGTGTGTGTACGTGTATTGAGGGGCAGGAGGGAGGAGACACAAGGTGCTTTGCTGTTCATGGTCATTGCACACAGACACATGACAGCCATTGTACAGAGTTTAACAGAAAATAATGGTCTGTGTTCGGTGCTATACACAGAGACCAAAACGGATAAATCTACGCACTGTGGGCTTAGGTCGTAGTCTCACTTCTTTTCTCAAATACTGATGTCTTAGAAGGCTGGTAACTGCTGTAGTTGGCTGTACCTACACTATCGTATTAAATGCAGCCAGGGCATGGGTCCTGTAATTATTGTTTAGTTGTTAGCATGCACCATAGCGCAATTTTGACACACACCATCTAGCGTCCTCATAGACACCCAGGCACAATTCAAGAGTTAGCAAGGACCAGAGATGATTCCCAGTGAGCGTTGTAGACACAGCTGCTCTTTTAAGGAAAATGAATTTAATTGCATTATCATAAGCATGCCTCTTGCTCTCAGGCTGGAGAAAAATTTCTGAGCAATTTTACTTAATTGTTGGTATTTTATGAAATAAAGCAGCATAACTCCCCTGGCAGCATATTATGTTGCCACCTAAGAGATTTGTGTTCATATCTGTGCTGTACCACAAACTACTAGGTTCTCAAAGGTCTTTAAGATTACTCATATCCAACAAAATTGGGGTACTTGGTTACATTTGCAGATGTCTATGTAACCACCCATGGGAAGTGGGGAAAATAGTGATTTCCTATGCCAATGAGCAGAAACATTAAGAAGTGCCATGTACTGAAATCTTATGGTCATGGAGACCACATTACTTAATAGACAGAAGTGGTGTGCAAGGAGAAGATTATTTGTTCTTTAGCCTTCTTTCCTCATGTCCTAACCTTATTATCTGCCTGATTATTCCTGATTACTCTTTGTGAATTCATAAAACATAGACTCCTGAGGATGCAAAATAGAGGCAGTTTTGCAGTGTAGCATGAAAATGCATAGAACACAAATCTTGTTTAAAAAATAGTTTGTTGGGTATTTAAAAATGTTACTGATTATATTGACTAAAATATCATAAGGAGCTGTGTGAAAAATATCATAAAATTGCAAAGGAGAAAATAAGAAAATGGCAGTTCATTTTTCTAATGGTAAGGAGAAAAGAGGATAATGGTTTATTTTTTTAATAATTTTAACAACATTATAATGCCTTATTTCCAAATAAGCATTTCTTGCTCCCAAACTTACGTATTAAACTCTGGAAAGTAAACAGCTTAAACTAAGCTCATCTGGAGTACAAGTTATTGCAGCATCTTCATGTGTGTGTGTGTCTTTGGCAGCTCAGCATTAGGCAGACATTGAACTGGTAAATGCCTAGGAAAAGCGCTCATAATTTCACACAACTGTATTTTTTTTTTTTTTCAGCAATTGACACAGATAAATAATGATAAAAGTGCCAGTAACATTTGTTTTACCTGTTCATCTTGTATCCATGGTACTTAGTATCACTTTAGAGGTAATTTCTCATTTCTCAGTTATGAGGCATATGACTTCACATTCCCATTTTTAAAATTTTTGTGCAGTGTGTGTCCTTGATAGCTCAGTAAACTCACAATTTAAAGAGAAAACACATTTTTTTGTAAGGCATGGGTGGAGTCACCATATACTGACATGCACTCATTTTGGGATGGTGTACATTTAAAACAGAATCCAGAAATAGACTGAAAATAAGACACAACTTTAAAGAGCAGTTGTCTGTTGAGAACTCAAATTTGCATTTGAAAGTTATTATCTAGTATCGTATCCAGTTACCAGATCACTGCGGGGTCATAATGAAGATGCACATAGTACAACTGTAAGCCTTTATGGAAATGTAGCAATTGTGATTACCAGCTGTTATTCTAGAGTCTCTAGTGGAGTTTGTTGTCATTCTGTACCCATGTTTTCATTTTCTAGGCCCTGAAATATACCTTCATTTTCTTAACTTAGCTATTGTGCTTCAGAGAGGACTCCATGAGCAAATGCAGTAACAAGAGAAGATGACTACTTCATGCTTGGAGTGATATTACAGAGATATAGAGTGAATGACTTTAAGAAGTCTGTCAGTGACTTTGGAACAATACAAAAATCAGAGTTCTTTATTTTAAACATAAAATAACTGTTACTTAAAAATGTAAGGAAAACATCAGGGAAGTTCATTTTGTGTTCTTTGAAGTAAAAAATCAGCAACGTGTCATCCAAAAGCTTGAAATGTATTCTAAAGTACTTCCAAAATTATTTTTGAAGTATTGTGTATTATAAGTGAGCATAGTTTCACGGGCTTTTGCGCTTTCTTTGGTCCCTTTGACATCATAAATCACAAAGGTCTTGGTTTATATAATCAGTAAAATCCTACGTGGAGATGTAACTTCAGAATTTAGTATTTGCCTAGTTTTAATTACACACAGTTCCTATATACAGGATCTACCTTTCTTTCTCAGCATATTCTCTTTGAAAACTCCTTATTAATGGAGAGAAAAGGGATACATCCAAGTTTGTCCTTCTCTGGACTGACATTCCCAAGCATCTATTATTTCACTTCCTAATCTCTCTGACATTTGCTCCTGGATATAACATTCCCATAATATTTTCTGGCCTTCACCGCATCTATCTTTTCCCAGTGCAAAATTTCCTGGTGATACCCATTTCCTGATAGTCTGAATAAAAATATGCTTTTTGTGATTTCAAACTCCTAGAGGTGAAGTCATTTTTAGGGTGGAGGTTATGTGAGAGGTTGTTTTTTGTAGCGTACAAGAGTGATGATAACACATTTGACTTCAGATCAGTAAATCACATAAGTATAGTTACAGCTGCAGTCGTGCTTTTTCTTTGCTTACTTTTTTTAACTTGACAGCAGTTGAGTGGCAAACGTGTGTAGCACAGTCCTTTTGGACCAACCCACAAATTCTCCTTTAAATATTGTCCATCTGTAGAAAAGATTCCTATCCAGACATGCATGCATACACACAGTCACAAGCATATTACCACCTATTATCTGGGGAATGGACACATCACAGCTCATTTGTCATGGATAATTTGGTATGCAATTTCTTGCTTGACAGTAAGCCACATACACAGGCATGCTATTTACCAACAAGAAATAATGCATTGTTATTTTTCCTTGGATAAACAGAGCTGCCAGTTCACAAATCAAACTAATCTGTTTTTATTACAGTAATGCTAGGAGAAATCTCTATTAGTTTAGATACAGATGTACAAGGACTCCTCAGAGTAACATGCGTGAATTTTCTCAAGGACATATACACTGCATGTAACGTCTGCCCTCACTAATCTCTGAAGAGGTGTGATGGTCTCTCAGAACTACTACAAAAATGAGTGTGCCTGTCTTTGACTTGACTATCACAGTACTTGTACATTTTGCTTTCTGCTAAAGCTTCCTCATACAAAAATAATTCACAGCTAAAATGGGCTCTTTCTGGTCAAAGTTTCCTCATCCTGAATGCATGCTTAGTCTCTCCACTCCACATTCATAAATAGCTTGAGAGCTTTCAAGCATCTGAGGTCATTGTGCTTCACACAATTGTTCTTTGTTGTACTCTGTGAAGGAGATTACATGAGGGCAAGCTGGAATTCCTGGATATCATATTTCTCACTATTGAAGGGCTATCTCCTTGAATAAAAAAAGCAATAAGGCTATCTGAAGTGACCTTGGCAATTGTTCATGTGCTTTATGGCATTGTACAATTAGATGTGAGTTCAAACCAAGAAGTCGTAGAAAATCATAGGGATCACTTTCAGGTCTGATAATGTCTCTGAACTGGTCAAATTTTGCTGGATGAAGGATACATTTTCTGAAATACTGCTCTATGCATCAAACAAAGTGTTTGATTAGTATTTTCCTGCATGATTTAACCCTGTCTGTTACAGTAGTACTCCATTGTCAGCAATTGCTGAGCTGTTAATCCCTGTAAGCATATTAAAATTAAACTCATGTAATGGAAACAAGTTGCTGCTCACTAGGGGTAATTCTTAGTAAGTAGAGCCAAAAAGCAAATTACAAAGAATGTCATTATTGCTAAATGAATGTTACTAATGCAACTACTTGTTAGTAGATAATAGATAAAGTATTCAACACCATATAATAGAAAAAATATTCTAAATTACTTGTCTTTCCTTTTAGTTTGATGAAAATGAGACATGCAACTGCAGCTGAGTGCAAGGGAAAGAGTCTGTCTCACCTCTTTAAAAACGTTTTGATGCCATTCTTTAGTGAGAGAAGGCAGGAGATCTCCAAGCTTCCAGACTATTAGTTTTCAGAAAATAAGATACTGTAGAGTGCAGGGAAACTGTAATACCAGTGAAATGTATCACAGAGACTGTACTTTATCCTGCACTCCAAAGAATTCAATGAGAAAAGGCAGATGTTGTGGCTGCCACTGGAAAAGTTTTGATTAAGTTTTTGCTTCATTAAACGTCAAAAAAAACTAAAGACTCAAAGCCAGAACACACCATGCTTTTAATCAGTGTGCAGAGTGGCCTGTGCTCTTGGGCCTAAGTTAATTTTAAACATGATCTTGTTCTGTATTTTAAATTACACTGAAGAATGTGTCCGCTTGGAGAACAAAATTTGTGAATCTGGGCCAATGAATGCACAGCAGGTGAAATGCTTCCTTCTCCCAAATTTGACTCTCTTGTAGTAACTGAGAGACTTCCCACTGCCATGCAACCACAGATGCAGATCTGGCAGGCACCACTTTGCTGCTCTCAGCAGGCAAGATCCTCATTCAGACCCAAAACAAAAAATCCTCACTGAATGTAGAAGCTGTAGTTTGCATTATCTTATTTATGTTTCCTCCCAAATTACTGAGATCCCAATTTCACAAGGTGTGGGGGGGGGCTGTCAAGAAACTGGTTCCAGTGCATGGTGTTTCGTTGACAGCAGATGACAGCAGTTTGGATGGAGCCCCTGAGAAATCTACACCTCTATCCACACTTAAAAAAAGTATGAGAAAGAAAACTTGGTAATGGTTAGATGATGGGCGGGGG
>VYZM01001989.1:406075-578679 GCA_013398915.1 Dromas ardeola | reverse complement strand
CAAATCTAAACTCGGTGAAGACTTTTGTCAAAAATATTTACAGGGAATTGGCCGTGGTGTATTCATAAAGCGAACAGGAGTTTTGTGTGCATGTTATATCCTTGTATATCTGTTATAAACATTTGTTATTTCATATACCCATTATATCCTTAGCACACAGCTTAGGCTGTATGCTGGCCCAAGAAACAGGAGGCACTTTCTGCTTGTCCTCATCCTGCCATGACAGTGGAGCCAGGGAAACTGTAATCTCGCCTTTTCTGTGACCCTAAATTACAGCTGAGAAATATCTTTTCAACAGCTTTCTGATCAAAAAATAAACCACTATTGATTTAATGTAAACCTTTTTCAAAGTGTGACAATTTTGTTTCATGAAGACAGACTACAATGTCAACAACGATAATTTCAAATTTCAAGAAGGTTTCTATTTTAGTTGTGTTTTGAAACTACTACTTTGCTTTTTATAAGGTAAAATGTAAAACATTTAAAAAGATTAATTTGTCAAAATGCATTATTTCAACTGAATAGAAACTGTTAGGTTTTTTTGTTTGGTTTGGAAGTTCAGTTTAGGGTTCAAACACCTGGGAACTTTTCTAAAAGGCACATAAAATGTTTTAGCACTTATGTGACAAGTGCTTTAAATCTTACTTATTTCAGGCTGCAGTTAAGAGGAAGCAGAGGTACAAAAATAGCCTTTTTCATGATGATCTATTTCTTTATGTTCACTAATGTATAAAAGTATTAAACAGATTTGCTCTGCTTCATGAGATTACAGGTAGCTGTAGTCCTTCAGTAATGCATCTGCAGAGACCACATCACACAAGCAGATGTTAGATTAGTGTTACCTGAAATAAAAGCTCTTTAAACCAAAAGTAGTGTACAGAGGAGATATTGCTTTATTCAACATCTGGTGCTTAGGGGGAAAACCCACAAATCTAGCACACCTTACCAGGCATATTCACCCATTGTTTATACACAAAATATTTTCATAATTCTGCCTACCTAATACATAACTCCACCTAGGCTTACATGTTCATTAGGATGACCGAATAGTCTTTTTGCACATGCATATCAAATTTTGCTGTGTTGGCAAAACACTTCTGATCAAGCGTGAGTGTCTCGGTGGTCGTTTGGGTAAGGACACCCTTCCTCGCATTATCCTTTTAAGGTATTGAGCCATCTCAGGATAGTAAAAGTTTACTGTAAGTTTGCCAGCTTCTTGAGGATGATAAGGATGTTCCTTGAAGTAGACACAGCTCTATCCTAATTGGTATAGGAGTACACACCTGACGCATAAAAGAACCTTGAAGTGATTAACTACTACTTGGTATCCCATCCTTGGTCATTAGCTACTTCTGGCTGTCTCCTCATTATCACTATTTGTAACATTAGCTCAGTGACTAACTATTTTCTCACACAGTAAGAAGGTTAGTAGGAAACAAACAGCATCTTAGTTAGCATATGGTTATAAACAAGGCAGAGGCCTGTCTTTGGTACATTCGTGAGATTTCACATGAGTACCTGGTCTGCAGTCCAGCATCCACAGCCAGCGCTGGGCTCACAGGACGTGTAATGAAACCTGAATGCATTGTATTTTACTGTTTTCGGCCATCTTTTTCTACTCTTTAAACAAAACAGTTCCATAGTCACAATAATTTTGTATGCTCCTAAGCCAAACAAAAGGCAGAAGGAAACAGCACCTCAATTCCTCCTCTATGAATGCAAGCACAGACAGCATATTTTAAATGAAGGAGAGAATGTTAATTCAGATCTGTCAAAGGGCACAAAATACAATAACCAAAAAAGCCTCAAGCATTAAGCTTGCAGAGCTTTCAGTAGACAGTGTAAACACAGACATTCAAAGTATCTCACAGTGTTCACTGGAGTCAGCATGAACAGGGATTTGGTACAAATTACCTGCAAACTGTTCAAGGGCTAAGCATCAACTGCTGGTGATGCTTGTAACTCTAAACTCCAGTTTACAAGCTAAAGATGTACTTACAGAGTACAGAAAGGTCACAGATTTCAGTCTACTTTGATAGTTGCTTACAACTAATGTACCTCTCCTGTTGATTTTGGACTTCTGCCCGAGAAAGTCGGGGAGGAATTTAACATGGCCAGAAGTCTCTAAAACCTTCCCATTTACTAATAAGTTCCATTGTGTAAAACCTTTGTCTTCGCTAAGAAGTTCTATTGTCAAACATTTTTCTAGGTTTTCCCAGTTTTCAACGACTATTCTCTTTTCCCTCTTCTTTGAAGAAAGATAACATCCTGTCCAACCTCAAGTAGGGAAACTCCCCCACCATGCGTGCGTGCATTCAAGCATGAACGCAGTCCTATTCACAACTCTTGTCAAATACTAACGTGGATTTTTAAGCAACTGTAGCTGGACTTGAACTCTAACTCAAGTGCCAGTGTACCCAGGAGTTTACTGTGCAACTTTTTAGCAGCAGAGAAAACAGAATAAAATCCAATCTCTCCCTCAAGTTAGGAAGAGAATAGAAATAAAGCAAAGTTTTATGTATATGTATAAATCACAGCTACAATCACAGAACTGGTCTGATTTTCAGTTGAAGTAGGCTTGAGAATTAAGAAGAGGAAAAGCCCTTAGAATAATAAAGCTACCTCCTTTCCACAGATAAGACATTGACCTCCTGTCTGCTTCTTTCCCTACTTTTTTTTATGACTTTTTTTCCCTTCTGTCATAGGTCTTGCATCTTCCGACAAAAAGACTAAAATCTGGTCCTCCCACAGATCAGAGGTATTTCACTGATATTGCATCAGCTGTCAGTGTTTCAAATGCTCAGGGGCTGGAAGAATTCTGTCAAGGTTATTTGCTTATCCTGAGCTTAATGAAAATCAGTTGAGAATTTTCAGGGGATGACGAGTGGATTCAAAATTAGTGTGCTACCCTCTTGGTTTTCAGCCCTCTACTGCATGGGAAGTAGTCACAGTGGTGATTAGACAAGCCACATAAATTCATCTAGAATATTTCTGAGTAGTAAGGACTCATGTAGAGTTTTAGTGCTTTCTTCCTGAATGCTCCTATAGAAAATTACAACTTACACCATCTTAGCCATTCAATAATAAACACACTGATCATAAACTGTTAATCATAGCAGCAAGGGCAACTTCACCATTACATTTACTTGACCATCACATAAATCTTGAAGCTGTAGACTTGGATTCAGCCTAATTAACATTAGGTACCTAGCAGAAATATATGTCTTAGGATTGTGTCAGCTGTTTACAGACAGAAAAATAAGTGAGAGGTAGTTTCCATGGGCTACAGAAAGGGCTTCAGTTAGATAGGCTCTTCACCCATATAATCTCTAATTTTAGACTGGATGGGCCTAGGCCAATGTCCTTGGTCCTTGAAGATTAAAATTCCACTATGTGATAAGGTGAAATTAATTATAACCTCATGAGGTTATTTCCACCACTTCAGAATGAACTACAGCAATCTTCACCTGTATACTGTGTAGGCAATATCTGAATACAGACAGAAATACTGTGCAAAAGAAGCTGTAAGCAGCCCTGAGGAGACTGGCTGGCTTTCTCCAGTAATAATGAGGTTCACGTCTCTCTGTACTGTATAAATCATCTTTCCCCAGTTAATAGTGCTTATTGGTCCCATATACCATGTTATCATGGTCACAGGACTGGGACTTTTTTGCTCATTTTTAATATCTGTTAAGGAATTAAGCTTGGAAGATGCTGAGGAGATGATTTTTAGAGAAGGCAATAGATGAGAGGACACTTGGCTATCTGGATTATTAAATCAGGGGAACTCAAGGGAGATATATGAAAGAATGAGCCATATAAAAGCACAATGCACAAGCTATGAAATATCTGTAGTATAATTAGCAGGTGTAGTCAGCAAATGCAAAACAGCTTTTCTTGATAGACTTACTCAGCTCTTTAACCTCACACCACATATGAAGCAATCCATATTTTTCCTTCCTAATATTATTTTGAGAAATTAAGGTAAATTAAACACAAATTAAAACATATTAGTGCGATCATACACAGTTTACAAAGCTTTCAACTAATGAAAAATGTATCTAGACTTTGTGAGAAATATTTTATTCCCCTTTATTTGTTTTGAATAACAGCTCCTAGTGACTGAAGGCCATTGAACTCCATAACCAAATAAAGCAAGGCAGAATATAGCCATAAAATCTGAGATGGCAAAACCAAAGGTGAGGTTTTTAAGCACCCTGGAGAATAGGATCAGGATTCAAAATGGTCTTGGAAAAATGGAAAGTAATTCCAAAACCTTACAGTATGAAATTTTCTGAGACAATAACAAAATACTATCAATGGAAAGAAGAAACCAATAAATGGCTGCAGAAGACAAATACCCAGGTAGGTAAAGATACCACACAAAAGGATCTGGGACTACAGTAATCACAAATACAGCAGAAGTCAATAATTTTATGCTGCAAGTGAGGGTAGTAGAATGGCAGAGTTTATTCTAGGATGCGTGTAAAGCAAGAAAGGCAACTATAGTTACTGACGCAAGCTCACTGTGCTCTACTCATACTGGGGAGGGGGGAAGCTGTCTGTCTGCCTTAGTGCAGCCCTGAGCCCAAGTTTATAAATTTTACTGAGAGTCTAAGTTTAGAAACTCAGGTTTTCTGACATGCTCATATGAACTTGCACAGTGGTTTGGCTGTTTTTCTATTTTTTACTTTTTTGGTCAGAGCACCAGCAGAGGAAAAAAAAATATCTGCCTATAATATACGTATGCAATGAAAGGCAGAAAAAAAAATGAGCGTATGAAATATGACAGGCCATAGGTGGATTACTGAATAGATAACATAAGGTTAGACTGAGAATGGCAGGACCCAACTGGCTGAAAAAGAGATAAATAACACGTCAGTAAAGGGAGAGTGAGGCTGAGTGAAAATCGGGGAGGGGAGAGGAAGGGAGGAGAGGAGACGACTGAGAAGAGGAAGGTGCTGGAGAAAGTGGGTGCTTTAAAGTCTTTAGTCACGGCTGTCTTACTTGTCACTAACAGCAACAAGCAGTGAGGTGTAACAAATCAACCACATGGCCATTACCTCTGCTGGAAAGGAGGAAAAAATACTGGCCTCTTCCAGATGAAGCTGTGCATGCTTCTGTACACATGATGTATATTCCCAAAATAGAGTTTGACTAGAATGCTGGCTGAATGTGCCCCTCTCAGAAAATCTCTCTGGCTTTTTAAAATAACACTTAGTCATCAGTATCTTCTCTTTGTATCTAATCCCAAGGGCAGCATTATTTTCAATAGCAGAAGTACTCACAACACCTTCACTTAGCACTCATTTAAGATTACCTCTAAGGGACAACCTTGCCTTCCTTATTTAGCTTTTCCCTCCCCACACCTGTGGGCATCCCAGGGCAGCCCGTTTATATTATACTTTGGGTCACACACACATCTCCTGCACTCTCCCCTGGCTGCTAGCTATTTAATGCTAATGAATGTAGGGTGCACGACTCCAGAGACTGCCACAGTTAAGCAGATAGTAAATTAATCTGACAGGTGACTGACTGGTCCTTTCTGTCATTCGTCAGCTCAGGCACAGAGGGAACTGCTACTGCCGGCAACAGGGAGCGCATGACGGGAGGCGGTGGGGGGCTCGTGTGCCCCAGCTGGGACCTTTCCCCAGTCCCGCTCCCAGCAGAGCATCTGAGTGACTGCAGGTGTATTCCGCACTTTAAAGTGTAACAGAGGTGCTGAAACCAAGAAGCGTGGATGAGTTTTTTTGTTACCTATTGTGTGTTTTTGCCCTTCAGCATTTTTGCCAGTCCTCATAAAAAAATATTTTTTTTTTCCTTCCCTGTCTTTCTCAGCAATTATGCTGTATGTTCTCTTCCTCTTTTGGGGGAAGTAGATACTGGACATCTTATTTTTGGGGTGTTATAAGAAAGAAAGCTTTGATTATATCTTTTTCAAAGGGGGAAATGCTGTGATTAATGCTATAATACTTCCTACAAATTTCTTCATGCTCCATAATCCAAGCAACTTGATTTTGCTTATGTGTTTTTTAAGCGGAAGGCACATATTTAAGTGAGCACAGAAAAAATTGCACCACAAGTCTGCTTTTACATATGCAGTGGGAAAGCCAGTAATGTGAACTGCCGGCTCTAGCCAGATTCCTTTGTGTTTCCCTGAAGAATAAGGAAGCAAAATAAGTGGTTTTACAGGAACACTTCATGTATAAAACCTCCTGAAAGCCAAATACCTTAAAATGGAGTTTGTTGTAAGGTTGAGTTTTTAAGATGTCACTTTCCTGCGTCACTGTAGCTTGTGTCAAATAAGCTAATCGTGATCACAGCTCTGTCTTCAGTGGGAAGGCTTTTATACTGCAAGAACTAGCCTTCTGACACAGGTACTGACTGTACTTGTATCCCTGATGTGTCAGCAGTCATGAAAACTTAAACTAGAGAGAACAATTTTACTAAACGACTTCGTTAAAATACGCTGTTTTGTTGAAGCTAAAACATATTAAGGACACCAACTAGTTAGGTGGGAGGCTTCAACTTTTTTTTTTTTTTCATAAAAATCTTTATCCTGCAAGAACACAACCACCCTTGAATGTAAGGATTCCTCTCCTTGCTGTGCTCGATCAAGCAATCTGCTCTGAGCCCAACAGCGCTCATACCAAACCAATGCCATAACAACTCCAGGTTCTTTGTGTGCACTTAACTGCTGTATGGCACCGACACAGTGACTCTGGGTCAAAGAGCCTGGTGGCTTTTTTTCCCGTACTTGCACCGGTTGGCTCCAGTGAAAAATGCCACCTTTCCTGCTGAATCTTGCCTCTCATACACGTACTGATAAACGGTTCAAATTCTGTACCTCTCCATTTCCATATAACCAAAGGGGACAGCATTTGTTTTACTGTGGAACAAAAAAAAAAACAACCTGGAAGGCGAGAGGGCTGCTGTGGAAGGGGGAGCTCCTCCGTCTTGCTTTCATGCAAAGTCAACAAGCTAAACCTCTTTAAGCTCACTGAAGCAGCTAGGGAAAGCAGTCACGTTTGTTATGCATCCTGTATTTTTTCCTGCATAAAACCAGAGGACTTCAGTGACTAGGACAGTAAGCTTGAAACCTCTTACAACTACTCAAAAAGAAAAGCACGAGAAGGAACTGACTGTGGCAGGTTGACCCTGGCTGGATGCCCGGTGCCCACCAAAACTGCTCTATCACTTCTCTCCTCAGCTGGACAGGGGAGAGCAAATGCAACTAAAGGCTCATGGGTTGAGATAAGGACAGAGGGAGATTACTCAGCAGTTCATAGAATCATAGAATCATAGAATCATAGGGTTGGAAGGGACCTCTGGAGATCATCTAGTCCAACCCCCCTGCCAGAGCAGGGTCACCTTAGAGCAGGTTGCACAGGAACGCGTCCAGGCAGGTTTTGAATGTCTCCAGAGATGGAGACTCCACCACCTCTCTGGGCAGCAGTTACCGTCACCAGCAAAACAGACTAGACTTGAGGAAAAATAATTTAGTTTAATTCATTACCAATCAAATCAGAGTAGGGTAATGAGAAATAAAACTAAATCTTAAAACACCTTCCACCCACCCCTCCCTTCTTCCCGGGCTCAACTTCACTCCTGATTTTCTATACCTCCTCCCACTGAGAAGTGCAGGGGGACGGGTAATGTGGGTTGTGGTCAGTTCATCACATGTTGTCTCTGCTCCATCCATCGTCCTTGGAGGAAAGACTCCCCACACCCTTCTGCTGCTCCAGCGTGGGGTCCCTCCCAAAGGAGACAGTCTTCCATTAACTTCCCCAACATTGGTCCTTCCCACAGGCTGCAGTTCTTCACTAACTGCTCCAGCGTGGGTCCCTTCCACAGGGTGCAGTTCTTCAGTAACAGAATGCTCCAGCGCTGGTTCCTCCACAGGGTGACAAGTCCTGCCAGCAAACCCGCTCCAGTGTGGGCCCCTCTCACCATGAGGCCACAGGTCCTGCCAGAAGCCTGCTCCAGTGCAGGGTCTCCATGGGGTCACAGCCTCCTTTGGACATCCACCTGTTCTGGTGTGGGGTCCTCCGTGGGGTTCAGGTGGATATCTGCTCCATCATTCACCTCCGTGGGCTGCAGGGGCACAGCCTGCCTCACCATGGTCTTCAGCACGGGCTGCAGGGGAACCTCTGCTCCAGTAACTGGACCATCTCCTCCCCCTCCTTCTTCACTGACCTTGGTGTCTGCAGAGCTGTTTCTCCCACATATTCTCGCTCTTCTCTCCTCTGGCTGCCGTTGTGCAGCAGTTATTCCCCCTTCTTAAATATGTTCTCACAGAGGCGCTACCACCATTACTGACGGGCTCAGCCTTGGCCAGCGGTGGGTCTGTCTTGGAGGCGGCTGGCATTGGCTCTCAGACACAGGCGAAGCTTAAGGCAGCTTCTCACAGAAGCTGCTCCTGTCCTCCCACTGCTGCCGAAACCTTACCATGCAAAACCAATATAGTGACTTACTGGCATATAACAAAATTTTGAGCTGGGTCTTTTCTGCGATATGAACTGTGGCTCAACAAAATAAAAATATATGATGTGAGCCCACCCAGTTTATTTCTTTGGGCACTGCCAATTCTGTTTCCTGCAACTGAGACAAGATCAATAGTGCTAAGCAACAGAAGTGATGCCAAAGGTTTGATGTACAATGTTGTAGTAATAATTTAGAGCTGGTAAGAAAAAAATTCGATCCTGTCCATACTTACTGAGTCTGTGAAATAGGAAATGTCAGCAGAGATGATGCTTCTCTGGAGTTTCTGGGTTTCTGCCAGGGTATCCACCCTTAAGCCCATTAAGCAGATTATGGGAGACCCAGACTGTCAGGAGCCAATGGATCTGGAGCATCCCCAGTGTATTACTGACCCTGCAGTCAGCAGTTCTAGCACCTATGTTTGCAGCTCTGTTAGTTGTATCTGCTGAATGTCCTGGATGAGAACCACTGGAGTTTCAACACACCAGGTAGTGAAGCAGATGGTTTTGTGTTCCCTCATTGGTCTGGGTGCCTGTCAGGGTTTCTGAGGAATTTGGGCTGCTGTCTAGATTTAGTGTGACTGGGCTCTTCAGTATTTGTGCAGCAGGCAGTCTCTGCTAATGCTCTGGAACAGGACTCCCAGTTTGTTTAGGTTTGACCCTAAAGAAGAATGAGGGAGAAAAAACAGTTTTCAATGAAGCTGGTTTGAAATTCAACTTTTGAAGTACTCCATGTAATGGAATTTGCTTGCTCAGCCTAGCTCTCACAGTTACTCACAGCAGCATTTCTAGGTGTAGAGAAGCTCATACTTCAATCACTCATTGACATGAATGCCTTGCTGTTCCCAGGAAAGGCTCATTTGTATGAAGAGGAATTGGCAGACACAAATCCGATGTGACTTAGAACAACAGGACTTTCTGTTTATGAGCAAAAAAACTTAACCACAAGCTAATGGGTGTGAGGAGTTAACGCTTAGTTATCTGTGAAATATATTATCAGCATTTAAATAAGTAAGGGCTGCTGTTACTTTATCACCTGAGGATTGAGGGACTTTGGAACGCTGTTATATACAGGATGAAGCACTCAACAGTTAGAAGTCAGGAAGCTGATTAGACAATTTATCTTGTAGCCATCTTGCTGTTTCGTTATTAAAACCAAACATTTGCAGCTATGCATACTAACAGCAGGAGAATTTCCCATCTGTGGTATAATTGCTTTTGTCAGTTTGTTTCAAAGCAAAAAGGTGCTGCTGTTTCACAGTGCATTTGGTCAGGAAGGTTCCTGCATGGCAACTACTACTCATTGATGTCCTGCCAAAGTTGTAACAGAAGACATTGCCTCTTTGCGTTGCAATAAACTGGCCAGGATGCTGTGCCTGTAAAGGAATTGAAGAGGGGAAGTAGGGCTGAGAACCTACATCAAATCATTTGCTACCAAACTTGGTTTACTTTAAGGTAAAATAGTATTATTTTTTTCCCCAGAATTTCAATAAATGAAAATAGCTTCCTCCAACCTAAATTTGCCTCAGTTAATTCATCCACTTTGTCTTTGTTAGCACTATTTAGGTTTGTTTAATCCAAGAATCCTATTTTTAGATGGAACCATTTGAATGTTCTGTACTTCTTTTTCAAGCTCTAGTCATGAACTAGAGCTTGAAAATAGCCATGAAATTTAGTGGCAATTTTGTTTCTCTGAAGTGCTTTTTAGTCATTTAAAAACTTGCTTAAATACTTGTTAAACCTTGGAGACGGACGAATGAGGCTGGTAGGTTTGACTTCTCTAGATTTTAAGACAAGAAATGTTACAGCTTGCAGACCTAGGCTGTGCCTGTTCTCTCAAATATCCACCCTGACACCTCAAAGAGCAATATTCACCCTATACACTGTTGAATACAGTTCTAGGACTTCAGTTAGTGCTATTGGTGGTCTCGGTGCTTTCACTCCTGCTGCTTTCTCAACAGCAACTGTTCCATGAATGCTGAGAAATGGAGGAGAAAGTACTAGATCAGAGTGTGGGGTAGTACATGTGCTTTAGGGAAGAGGAGCTCTCAACACAACTATTAAAACTGTAGTTCGGATACATTATTTAAAAATAAGAAAATTAATTTAAGACGATTTATAATTCTTGATAGTTTTTGCAGTGACATATTGGTGCTCAGTGCTTAGCTCCTGCCAATCCTTTCTACAACTGACTGTGATTTTTTCCTATAACTGGTGAGGTTGCAATATTGCTAAGGAGGTGAGACCTGTTGCAGAAATAAACATGAGATCTGGAAATGAGAATGGAAATGGAATGTGAAATCTATCTGGAAATATTTGTCTATGGAGTGATATTAATAACGTGGTGTTCTGGCTGTGGAATTCAAAGGAGGAGGGAAGCTGCAAACATTGGGTGAAATTTTGAGGCCATTGTGATGCTTCCATGTTCAGCTCTGCTGGAAGGAGTTCAAACCCACATCCGTCATGCTGCCCTAGGTACCAGGGTATGGGCTGCCCTGTATGTTCCTGTGGCTTGTTCAAAGGTCAGTAGATAAAATGACTAAAACATTCTTAGAAGTAAGGACTTTTTCTCTCTGGTAAGGGTGATGATTACCTGGGTCTTGAATCAGGCTGCCACTTGTTTTCTCTTTCTGGTAAAACAAATCTTGAATCCTTCTTCTGTGCAGCAAAACAGCTTAAACAGGATGAAGCTGAGAGACTTCCAATGCAGAACGGCAAATAATAGTTGGTGTGTTTCCTTTATAGACATGCAAGTTTGAAACCCCTCAAGCAAGGAAAAGTAGTTGAACCTGGCTCTCCTGCTTACTTCTGAATGCTCTTCAAATCACTGTTAAGGAGGATACAAAGAGGTCTCTTCAGTAACAAGAATGGACCTTGCTCAGTGCTTTGAGGGGAAGGAGGAAGGTTCTGGGCTGCAGATCCTGACTTGGCGGAGGCACCACCTTACAGACTGCCCGAAGTGGGCTGACATGAGATTTGTTTGTGTAATCAGATTTTTCTGCTGCCAAGACAGCCCAGTAATGAGCACTTTGTTCATGAAAAGCTTTTTATAAGGGCTCTGACATCTACTATTCAAGCAGTGTGACACTTAACTTGCAGACTTTAAAGACTTGTATTGGAGCTGACCCAGAGTCCTTAGTATCACATGCAACATGTGAGACCACAGCCCTTGCTTCCTTGTTCCCTGTCCCCCACAAATAATAAAGCTGTCAGTACTGAGGCAAAAACTTTTCACCAAGTGTTGGAGTAGGATTTCATAAATATGTTTTTGTTTGTTTACAAAAATGCTGTAGTCTCAAGGTATTTTGAATTTTAAAGCAGGGTTTCCTTTGGGAAAATTCTTACTCAATTTAGGAGTTTTACATTGAGAGATTTAGTCTCTAGAACACTGATGGATAGGGTTGCATTTGCTTGTTCCGATATATTCAAAAAAATATGACTAAACATTATTCTTGCAATTTTTTTTTTCTTCCTCTGGTGATTCATAGCCTAGAGTCTATTGTTAACATTGGATACATGCCACTTTCACAGCTGAACATATTGCAAAAATCTAAAAACATTTTTGAAAGAACTAGATGACAAAATTATTAAAAGCGCTTGATGGTATGTAGTGTATTTGTAGCTCATGAGTGGGAGAATCCATTCCATACGAACTATTGTTCGGAAATGATAGCTTATGAGCTCCTTTGCTTACTGAGGAAAGGTTTTTGCTATAGGTATTTTGGAATATTTGAAGTTAAAAAGTAAGTCACCTCACGTGGGAAACTAATGTGTGGTGGAAGTGGCTATTCTCTTAATAAGGAAAGGGTGTCAGTAAGGCTTTGTTGTCATAATAAGTGTATATGGCACTTCACAAATGCCTGTTGTCCCCAGCCAGTAGAATATTTCACTCTCTGGATTTCTCTCTCTGTTCCAAATTAAGTTCTTATCCTGATAACTGAGGTCAGTCCAGTTTCCCGGACAGTGCCCATGGTGAAGGGGTGTCTGCTTCCTCCAAATCAGTTGGATGGGAGTATTTCCCTTTGCTTTTTAACCTTCTTAACAGTAAGGAGGCTCCACTTTGTGTAGCAAAACAATTGCTGTCTCCCCTTCTCTGTGAATAAATCCTCCCACCAACCTATTTCTGCCTGAAGATGCTTAAATGTTAACTCGCATCAATCAGATGTTTGCTCTCCCACACGGGAGAGCGCATGACTAACTATTGTATTTATCTAACTTCAGGCGCTTTGTACTTTTTGTACTCCTGACACTGACTGTAGTATCTGAGTGCCTCCTGCGTGCTTCAGTCTTAAAAAGCTAAAATTGCATTGGATTTCATGGTGCATACATGGTCTCTTTAGTTGGGATTGTAAGAGAATGCTACTTGCATGATGATGTTGGCAGGGATTAGAGGTAAAAATATGCATCAGTCTTGCAGTGACTGAAATGCCCAGGGGGATCTTATGGCTTCCGTAAAGATGGTTCACAATTCTGTTTTATGCAACTGAACTACCCTGGTGAAAAATGATTCGTCTTGACAGTTAGGACCAGAGCCTTATTTTCTTGGAGGCCTCTGAGCAGAAGTGTGGTGAGTTTTCAGCAACCTCTGGTTGGATGAGAGGTGCAGCAGGGCTGGCCATGAGGCCCTCACCCCTACGAGTGCTGGACTTCACGAGCCCCTGTGGGTGAGAACGGTCTTTCGGCAGTACTGTAATCAAGGGGTACAGTTGCAGTCATCTAGACATGGTCTTGGTGTGTGTGGTAGCTCTATAATCCTGCCTGGGAGCCTGGTGTATACTTGGTTGCTGAAACCTAAGCTGCTGTAGCTTCATTGCTATTAGTTCCTTGCCTAGACAAATCAAAGCTACTATGGTTATAAGCAACAGTTTCTTGTGCAGATGTATCTTGTGAAAGGCCTTGATTTCCTTGTCTTGATTTAGTCTTTGATATCTAGTGACTAAGGGTATGATTATTTTCTTAAAAGTATCCCTGGGACATGATGTCATTCTTTGTTGCTGAGGAAAGGCTCATGTGAAAAGATGGGTCTTGCATTATGCTCTAAAAATAACGAGGTCACTCCCATCAACAAAAGATAAGATTTTTCAAATTAAGGAAAACCCCATGTAATCTCACACAGACAGAGCACACAAAACCAAGGCAAAGTGCAGGAAACACGCCAACAAAGACTAATTGTGGGAAAAGACATCCAAAATACTTAACACTAACTTAATAAGAGTATTTTTTCCTTAAAACATTTACCAAAATTCAAATTTTTCTGTGAAAAGCTGTAGAATAATTCTGTAGAAAACCAGGGACGTGTCCTGAGCTCCTGGCTCTGGTAAAGGTTGAACTGAGCTAAAGCCAAAGAAGGACTTTTTTGCAAAGTAGTGTCAGAGTAGTGCTTCAACATACTCTGAGCAAACATATTGGAGTAACTCTCCTATGAGACGTATCAGTGTTTCAGTTTTATTTCCAAGGAAACAAAACATCTGTCAAGTTCTGGTATCAACAATTCCCCAGAATGAAGTAGTGCAACAAAACTCATGTATGTAACAAAAAAAGAAAAAATATCCTTATTTTGATACCCAAGGACTCCCTGACCAGCTCTTCAGTTTTTGAAGCCCTAAAAAAAATGAATTCTAGCCAAGGCCAGAGAGAAACACCAAGTAAGTATGTAAATAAAACCTATAACAGGTAGAACAATCATCAAATTATATTTGTGCATTAAATTTGGGCTAAATAAACTCAGAAGATACAGTTTAACTACCCTTTATAGCCAGGAAGACATGTGGAAACAAGTAAGGGCAAGACCCTGCTCACTGAAACAGTATAATAACCTTGCATAAGGGAAATAAAAGAAAAATATCTGAAATATTCAATATATGGGGTGTTCTGTGAAAAGCAAAGGCAGTGGGAAGGAAGAGAAGGGGCTGCAATGGGAGCATTTGAAACTGCCTCCAGAGTCCAAACCTCTGTAGACCACAATTCAGCAGAGGTGGCATTCTGCATGGAGGCAGAGATCAGTAACAATATCGTACAAGTAGGTCATATGCCAGCGCTAATATGGACCCATGTTAGCGTCTGAAGATCTGAAGAATCTGGATATCTGGGGGGACGGAAGGGAGGAAATGTTGTCTGCTTATGTTAGTGGAATGAACCATGTGTTATTTGGCTTATGCAAATCCTCCTATTTTTAGGGTTGTTTGACCTTCACAGTATTCAAACTTATTTTGAGCATAATAAGTTTCTGATAAATATTTATTGGCATTATCTATCAAGTAAACTATTGTAAGTGATAAAAAGGAAAGGTTTTACAGGCAATTTAATATTTTTCGAAGTAAACAGCATAGTGAAAACAAAACAAAACAAAACAAAACAGAACAAAACAAATTCACCTTATAGCCCCTTTTACATAATTTCAGTATTTTGTATGACTGAGAAATCAGTAGAAGTAGAGCACATTTTTCTAAATTTGGAAATGGGATAACAATTATTAATAGAATTGTCTGGGTGTCAAGGAATTGATGGCAATTTTCAGTCCTAGGTTCTCTCCAATGGTACTTGAAGGTACTGACTGCTGCAACTGACTTCTGTGGATGCTGCTCTTCTAGAATTCACATGATACTTGGGTAAGAAGGATGGTGAATTTTTGCTTTTCCTTCTAGAATACTGGTTACAACTGTCTGCATCTGCTTGGTGTTATGGGTAATTTCACTTTATTTTATTTTTTTTTGTCTTCAGAATTCCAGGTTATTCCCAAATCTGATGGGTATGTTGCCTCTGTTTTAATGTTCTGAGGTTTATATATACGTATCTGTGCTAACATGTTGGCCCTCTAATGTCCTAAATTCCAGATGAGTTTGCCCCATAAAAGGTCTGTCTTGACTAAAACGTTCAAAAAGAAAACTCCTAGCAAAACAGTTTAAGAGATTGAATCCTGGATTTATATTTGCTATGAACATACGGCATACACTATTACTAGTTTCTTGGGATTCCAAAGGCAAGTTGGAAATTCAAGATTTTGGTGGTTCTGGAGAAGTTTGCCAAAAACAAAAAGTCTCAAGGACTTTTCTGTCAATGTCTCAGCCAAACATTGAGCAGATTCATAATTTGACCTACCACTGATAGCAACTGGGAATGCTTAGTGTTCCCTAAAATCAACCTTCAAAGCATTTCAGATCAGCTACCAAAATACTTTGGGAGTTTTGGAAAATGCATACAAATATGCAAATTTCTGACAGTCAGCAGGCTGGGATGAATCTCTCCTGACTTTAAGCATTATTTCTGAACTAGTTTTTTTTAGTATACTTTTTAGTGAAATAGAAATATTGACACTTCTGACTTGTGGCTCATCTTTTTTAGAAAGAGGCATCTGAAGTAGGTTGGACAACCCTGTTCACTGCAAAGGTAGCTCAGATGTAGACAGCTGTGTACAAATGAACGCAACCAACACAGTCTGGGCAAATTAAAAACACAGTCCTTTATTCTTTGGTAACTTTGACTGTCATAAAGCTCATGCTGCATGTTGTAATTATTACTAGGATGCTGAGAACATTTTGCCAGCGGCTTTATACTACCAGTATGCTGCCAATTTCTACATGGAGGAAAATACATGCTTGAGATGTCTGAAATTGAAAGTCTGCTGCTTCTTATTGAGGTAGAACAAAAAAGCTAGGGGTAGAGGGATAATGATAGATGGAGACAAAATTTAAGCCAGGCAAGTTGGTTGTATGACCTGTGAAAGAGAATGGCATGATTAATTTAAAAAAAATAACCTGAAAATCCAGAACAGAGTTTCCTTAGAAATATAACTTTCTTCTTGCTTTTATTCCTTTTCGATTTTCAGTATCTTTTCGCAAGCTAAATGTACTAAGCTGTTCTATGACTCTAAGGAATATGCTGACAAACATGAAGAAACGTTATCATTATTGAAAAATTATGGGATATTTTCAGGATAGCAGGTATTCTGAACTAATTGGTGCAATCTTATGCAGGTATGTCAGTGATCACTTAAAAAAAAATCTCTAGCTAATACGTGTCTATATAATGGGTTAAAAAAGGCATAAACAACTAAAACATGAAATAGGTTTCTTGGGCTTTTGAACAGGCAAAAACGTAAGGGGAAATGAAAGAATGTCCTTCCATGGGTCATGGGAAGTTTACCTATAAATAGAGCACTCATTTATTTGATATCTGGCAGACAACAGAAAACAGCTCTTGGTGCAGAACTGCTGCAGAGAAAAGGCAGAGTGAGCTATGCTGGAGCCAGTTGTATGCACCTACACCAAAATGCTGCTGGTGGGGCTGGAAATCTCAAACTAGACAAGGCTTTACCTCTTAAGATTTTTCTTCTCAGACGCAAATACTGAGAACTTTACAAAATCGGTCTCAATTCTGCAGGCAGCCTGAAACAATTACTCAAATGCCTGAAGTGTTCCAGTTATGTCAATAAGCTCCTAGCTTGGGAGCAATACGGTGATCTTGTATGACCTAAATCTCTTTACACTACTTCCAGGATACTGAAAGTGGCGGTTCAACCCAAATGCTAAAAACCCTGTTTTAATCCCATTCTGTGTAAGAAAATAGTTGGAAGACAAATAGCTTCTCCATTGAACATTAAAATGAAATAGTAAATAAGTGCCATAACAAATATGGAATGCCTCTGTGTTATTCATCTGCATACTTTATTTAAGAAAAAGTAGCCATTACTACAGAAATTCAGAATCCACAGGACTGTAACTTTCTGGTAAATTAAACTCGACTTTGTATATGGCAGCTTGCTTATAAATGTGTTGGATTTTTGCCAGCTAATGTACAGCTTTTATTCAGAAAAACAAAGTGTTGCTGCCAGAGAGACCAATATTAATGTAACTGGCCCTCACACCAGTTATGTACAATTCTTCCAGTCAAACTACTTACATCATTGTAAGAGCAGAATAGGCACATGATAATCTGCTTGCTTTACTGAGGTACTAATATGTTGACTCTAACTTTTTGCAAATGACTCATTTGTCAAACACATCTTTGGGGTAAAAAATAAATAATCTGCCTCTGTGTGTGCACATCTAGCAAACTGGTTACACTCAAATAGCTGAGGAAATAATTTAGTCAAAGTTTCCATGTTTCTGAACAGGTCTCGATGGGCCCTGCTGAGCAGGTGTCCAGCACCCTGCTTCCAAACTGCCATGCTCTGCGATCCTCCCAGAACTGCGGAAGGGGATGCCATTGCTGTTGTGCTAGACTATATGGCACATAGACAATCTCGGTACAAGACGGTAGTTTTAGCTGTTTTTCTGATCATCATGGAACTTTCTTTATACCTACTCCACCTTGAAGTCCTCACGTACTTCCAAGAAAAATTAAAATCTTCAGGTATAGAGCTGTGGAAGGGTTTTTTCGTGGTTTACACAGCATCACTTAACACACGTAATTAAGCTTCTCAGCTTACCTTGCTTGACCCTTGGGAGGAAGGGTTGGTTTCAGAATGACACTCCCCATTTTGAATTCATCTGAGAATAAAAATATCTTCCAGGCTCCTTTTTAGCCTCTGAGCAAAGAACTTAATGATTTGCAATGCCGTACTCACACTGCTACATTCACATGCAGCTCAAGAAATTGTTTTTCTTGCATGGTAGGTTACTGCAAATAGAATCACATGTTGTAGGTGCTTTATAATTAGTGCTGACTGAAAAAACATACACCTTTGGCTCTGATTCCAGTTCATTCTGTCGTCTTCATTCACCAAGAAATGCATGGATAGTTGTATCCTAAATCTTAGCTCCCTCCGTGGGGGGAAGTGAAAGTTAGGAGCTTAAGCTGGGAATGTGAATGTTTTCTCTGCCCAACACACAGCTCCGCTCTCCAAAGGGTGCATCTGGGAAGATCTAGCAGAAATACCTAAGCAGGAATGTTGGCTGCTGACTGGGGATTTGGTACTTACCCAATTATTTCTTGTAACTGATCAGAACCCATTTCTGGGAGCTGTACACAGAAGCAGAAGGGCCGGGGAGTTGGTAGCGTGTAGGTGTACTGTGATTGCATGCATCCCTGGCAGTTTGTTTGTCTTAGGTAGAAGCTGCCTTAACCAGCCATGTAAGTTGTCTCTCAGCATGCTCCAAGTTAGAAACATTTTTGGTGGCCATCCAATGATGGATGACTCTGGTGTCGTCTCCAAGGAAAAAACTTGGTGCAAACAGAGCTAACAATGTTGGCTTAGAGCAATTGTGTCCAGATGTATCCCAAAACTCTTAATTCCTTTGGCAAAATAAATATTTACATAAATTGTACAGGGGTTTCAACTGCTTGGTGGCTTTTGTTACCTTGACAGATCTTACTGTCTTGGTTTTCTTCTGTCTGAGCCGAAGTGACTAAAATCCATTCTTATTCTGTTCCTAGCACAGCCAAGGATCAAACATGCAATCTATGTCTGATAGATGGCTTAAGTGTCATTAGCACATAAATCAATTCAAATCACAAAAAAAATTGCACCCTTGGAGGTGTAGAAACAGCATCCTCAGGTGGATGTCTAAAGGTAAATAGGGAAACAGAGCATGTGTCCAGAATGTTGATATTGTCCAGGTTTTATGTGAAAGAAAGGTGAAATGCAAGGTTGTGCTATTCTGTCTGTTCTTTATTCTTCCAGTGCTATTCATAGCTTTTTTGGTGGAAAGTCTTTCATCACTTCTGATAGGTTCTCAAACCATCTGGCATGTTCTTCATTTATCTTGGGCAGAAGCGTGTAAAGTGTCCTTTGGCTTCAGTCTTTGTTATGCTGCATCTCTCATGTGGAAAGTCTTTCAAATACTACCATCCCCTCCCAGGTCCAGAGATTGTCTTATCTTATTTTAGTCTTTCGTATCAAAATGATCGTTATGTCATCTATCTTTATCCAAGAATTAACAACTTATTCCATTAATGTTTGTAAGACCTACAGACAGGAGGTGATAAATGCCTATTACCTCTCATTAATTTATATTAGATACATAAATATTGTATTAGAAAACTAACTCTTTAATTTTGATCTCTCTAGAAAATTCCAACACAACCCTAATGACATCTCAGCTATCAGTTATTCAGCAAATCATGTCTACGCTGGAACCAATGCAATTGATTAGACTGCTTGTCGCTTGCATAATATGAACAGTGTGCCAAGTAGAGGAGAATTTTTTGAATGTCTTAAGCGCCATGTAAATAGGGCACAGTTAAAATGGGTAAGGGGGATCATTTTTTAATGACAGACCAATAGATTCTTGAATGCATACATTTCTCAGCAAGAAATAGAATTTTGCTGAGAGTTTTGTTGTCATGGCAGTGTATAATGGACAAGGGGGTACATTCTTTATATTATCATAGTCTACTGTAGCTCTTGATTTTTTTTTATTTCTGCCTCCCCCATTTCTTATTGCCTCTTTCTTACCAATGTTTCTCCATGCTACTTGCAGCTTTCTGTTTATTTTTTTCTCAAAATTCTTCTTTCTTAGTGTTTAATCGGTGTCCCACAGTTTCCCAGAACAGTGTCGGTCATGTGTTAGAAATGTACCCAAACCCATCTCAGTAGCTGAATGACACCTGGGTTAGATATTTGCAAGCTCCCTTATTCATTGTCACCTTAAATCTGATAAGGTACTGACCAAGGATTTTATTCAAGTTCTCAAAACATCTCATAAGGGGATCATAACTTAACCTTTTTTTATTAAATCTTTTAAGCAATATATTAGGTGTACTTAAATTGTGAATGAAAGGTCCAAATACCTGAAACCTAAAGTTTAATTTTACAGGAGTACCAGAGGTGGCTTCACCCTTGTGCCTCCTCAGAGTTGAGTTTAGCTGCATTCACATCTCTTTCTTAATGTTGGTTGGTGGGCGTCTTTTGGTAGAATTGAAAATGGCTAGGCACAAAGCATTGTGTATAACAATATTGGAGCTACCTATAAACACGATAGAGGTATGAGCTCCTAGAGGCCAGATTCACTAGGCTCTGTACGGTGTTAACAAAGCCGTGCCACGCTGCATGTCTGAATTAGCTGTGCAGAGTTAGACTCTCCCTGTGACTTGGTCAAGCTCTTGTGAACCTTTGATTCTCAATGAAGAAGCCTTTGGTCACGCCTCTGCTGTTGGGAGCCCACACCTTTTTCAGAGAAGCCTCATGTTAAATACTGAGAGTCTATAGCTCTAGGGTTATGCAAAACTGATTTGGGAATGTATGCCAACTGCTATGAAGGGGGCAGTAACTCACCACATACTTCCATGAGCTTTCTGTTCCCTGCCTGCAAATCCACAGATGCGCAGATTCCTTGAGGACAGATTTTTCTGGATGGATTACAACCCATGTGACGTGATAGGCTGCTTTACCTCTTTGATCTGCTCTGGTGCAACACAGGAGTAACTAGCCATGGCTAATCGTGGGAGACAGGCTAATCAGGGAGCCTGGGAAAGAAAATCAAAACTTAATTTGTTTTTATTCAGTGAGTTAATATTAAATGAATAACCAAAGTATTTCATTAGAAAAATGTCTCAAACTTTCTTTTTTTTTCTTTTTCTTTTCTTTGATGGTTACTGTAAGAAGCTCAGTGTACTGTAGTTCCTTTCATCACCCAGGAAGGGAAGCAGCATCAGTATCAGAGATTCCTTGTTTAGTTCGTTCTGTTGGGTTTCTTTCATCATCTTTTGGAAGAATTTCTAGCTCAATGTTTCTCTTCTTATTTATTTCTTCCCATCTTTTTAGTTTATGCCCTCTACTAATGAAGTTCTTGAGAATCTTCAACTGCCTGTGACAAGAGTTTCCTGAATGCTAACCTGGGGCTGTGTCCTTTTGTGGATCATGGTAATTGTGAGAATTTCTAGCTCAATGTTTCTCTTCTTATTTATTTCTTCCCATCTTTTTAGTTTATGCCCTCTACTAATGAAGTTCTTGAGAATCTTCAACTGCCTGTGACAAGAGTTTCCTGAATGCTAACCTGGGGCTGTGTCCTTTTGTGGATCATGGTAATTGTGAGATGACTTACAAAAATGTTAAGTAGCTGCATTTTGCTTTAGGAAGCATAGCAGGCTGTCATTTCACATCTGTGAGGAGGCATAGGTATGTTACAGTTCATCTCCTGTGCTTTATTTCAGTACTTCCTACTCAGAGTCTGTGAATGAAACTGGATTCTGTATTAAACAAAGCTACCCCTCCACTATGGGAAAGAGAACAAATGTAGCAACAGCAGCTGTTGTTATTTCCCTGTTTTTAGAAGAAAATGAATGGCCACAAAACCTGGTGATCAAGAGGGGTCACACCATTCTGGCAGCAATCTCCAATCCCACACTTTGATGTTCTTTCCAGTGATGAGTTTGTGGCAATAGACATGATCCCACCTGAGCTTAAGTTGTGTTGTTAGGTTATTTTACTAAACAAAATGAGAGAAGGAGAGCGAAGAATCAGGAATCACAGCACAAGTGCAAAATATTCCATATGAAACCACATCTCTAACTATTTCTGCCTACTGTTGTGATATTAAACTGTACATGCCTCATAATAGGTTCTTCTGATTTACACTTTCAGTTTCTGAATGCAAAAAACCTGAATCTATAAAACATGATTCATTGTCTTGACTCCTGAAAAACATCCAAAAAAGTACTACAGGAGCCATTCAATGTTTAGTTGCAGAAGTCATAAAAGCAGAGGAAAGACACACTTTCAGCAGTACAAAGGAGTCCTCCCCTCTTGAGAACCATTGAAACGTAAAGGAAAGGTGTCTGACAATAACGTTCTGGAGATAATAAACAGAAATTGGCCCACTGGGCTGGGGTCCTCACTCTTGATTGCTCAAGAAACTCCAGGGGCCAGAAAAGACAGGAGTTATGGCACACCTGTTTCCCATAAAATAACTTTATGGTATATTTAACTGATAGAAAATATAGTCTAGGTTGCATTTTGCCACCTGAGGCCCTATTAAGATCTGGTAATTTGGTAAGGAGTACGGATCTTTATCAATATCAGCTCTACTGATTTTTGAATCATGTCTTCCAAGCTGTCTTGGGAAGCCATGACATTGCTTTACAGGCTCACGTTCCCGTGAGACTGTTCTTTAATTTAACTGATCAGGTCAACAGGACATCACTGAGGCAAGGCACACTTTGGTCATTAGATTCTTCTGGTATAGTTCATTCTGTAGTAACTTTTCCAAGGCAAGTTGTACCAGTTGTTTGAATCCACACAGTTCTCTCCATTTAAATCAAGACTAAGTTGCATTCATGCAGATGAAACATCTATTTAAAATATATTATCCAATTTAAGTCCCAACACCCAAACAGGCGAGCTTGTTAAAGAGGCTCCATTCCCACATAAGGAATATAGGGAAACATATGAATCACAGCATCAAAAAACAGTTGAGATTAGAAGGAACCTCTGGAGATTGTGTAGTCCCACCCCACTGCTCAAAGCAGGATTAACTAAACCATGTTGCGCAGTGCCACGTGCAGTCAGAATTTGAGTATTTCCAAGGGTGGAGACTAAACCGCCATGGGCAACCTGTTCCAGTTTTTGGCCACCTTCTTTGTCTACGTGGATGTTCATGTATTTGACTGTGCCCATTGCTTCCTGTCCTGTCACTGGTACCCCTGAGAAGAGCTTCACTCTCCTTTCTTTATTGTCTCGCATCCTACCAGGCATTTATACACACTGATAAGGTCCCCCCGAGCCTTTTCTTCTCCACCCTAAACAGTAGTCCCAAATCTCTCTGACCTTGTATTTCCCTGTCTGTCAGCGTCCCTGTATGGCAGGTGCTCCAAGCCCTTAACCTTTTTCACGGCCCTCCATTGGACTCACTCCAGTATGCCCATGTCTCTTTTGTACTGGTGTGCCCAGAACTGGACAAAGCACTCCAGGTGTGTCCCACCAGTGCTGAGTAGGGGGAGAGGATCACTGCCCTCAACTTGCAACCCCCTTCCAAAGGCAGCCCAGGATGCCGTCGGCTGTCTTTGCCCGAAGGGCACACTGCAGGCTCATGTTCACCTTCATTTCCACAAGGACAACCAGGCCCTTTTCTGCAGAGCTGATTTTCAGCTTGTTGTGCTCAAATGACCAAATCAAATCAGGCGTGGTATTGACCAGAGTTATCTCATGTGTAAATCTCTGTAAAATTGATCATTGCTGCAAATATTTAAGTAGGTGTATGTATACAAAATTATGATTTATTTAAATGTAGAAAAAAGGTTTTATGTTCTACCACGCTCAGTATTACGCTTTCAGGTGTCAAGAGCTGCCAAAATGACGGACATTTCCAAATATGCAGCAGGAAAATATATAACCCTAATAGTTAAATCTTCTAGGGTACTGGGATGCAGAGTAACTTAAATTATCAAATATCCTCTGTCACAAACTGAGTTTGTAATCTGTCTTATGAGTTTACCTGTGGTTATGGCCAATCATTTCTTCAGCTGAATCTTAGTTTATTCCCTTTATATCAAAACCTAAGTATGACCTACATGTCTGTTAGGGGTGACTTTCCACACTGACTTCTACTCAGCCACCATCTGGGCATTTCGTACAAAAGTTGTGACAGCGAATGGGGAAAAAAACTCTTCAAAAAACATCAATATTATGTATTATGCTATTTAAAGCACATAAAAAGAGTGGGAACAAAACCCCATGCACAACCTCTCCCACACACTTTAAGAAAGGATATGAAAAAAACCTTTGCCTTTAACTCTTAAAAAGAAAAACCAATTGAGTCTACTGCTTGTATGCAGTAGGGCAGACAGAGGAGGTGCTGAGCTTTTGCTCCCCTGAAAGGATGGTGCCTGTGACCAGGGCAGCAGCCTGTCTCCCAGCAGAATTTCACCACTTGAGCACCATCTCTCCCCACCACTGGTCTGCCCCTAGCACATACTCACGCTGCTGCTGAGAGTGGCAGGTGCCAAGAGACTTCCACCTACATCTTGCCTCTAGCTGTCTTGATGTCTTCCAAGCAGAGAAACAGAAAGGGCAAAAACACATGATTTGTGTAGGGAACATAGGCAGATGGATAAGGGTTGAACTGCAGCCTCCTAAGCTTGGTAGCTGGAGCTCATGATGCAATCTGTTCTGTGAAACATCCTTTTTCATGTTATTTCTGGCTGTTTCTGCAATGTGTCATCAAATGCTATTCATACTATGAAGCGCAATGATTGCATTGCTTTTTTTTTCCCCATCAAGCTTGCCGTGACTATTGATTAAACAGTATGTGGGATACAATTAACTTCAATGAAAAATGCAAAATTGACTCCTACCCACACGAGGGAACCACCATAGCAGACAATGCTTTGTTTTTTCTCTCTTGAACCATGCTATGAGTTCTAGGGTTCATTAATGTAATGGTCATGCAAATATAAACATGAACAACTGAAAATATGCATTTTGTCTTCTCTTTCATCAGAACCATGAAAAATAAAATTATTTTAGTCTTTACCTCACATTTCAAAATTATTTAGGCTGCTATTAGAGGGATCCTTGCCTCTTCCATTCCTAAACCCCAAATTCAGTGCTTCTCCATTCTTCTCATTCCTCCTCAGAAAAAAAGAACTACCAGACAGGTACAGCTAAACAAGTTGTGCTGTGACTTTCTGGCTTCCAATAGCTTTGTCCTGTGAATATCTTTGATATCTAGTGACAGCTGAGCTCATGCTGGATACCTTCCTAGTAGCTTATCTCTCATATTCAATATTTAGTTCTCATGGTATCTGTAGGATCTTTCACTGAGACTCCTATAAAGTCCTAGTAAGTTTTAAATTTGGTTAAAATTGGCTACAGGGTTCTGAAGTTAGTAGAGAAAGAGGCAACATAGGTAGCTTGTTCCCATTACTTTAGTTTCCCAAGGAAACAAGACTGAATAATTCTAAAGCTTTTCCTACTGCAGTACTGAGAGAAGGAAAGCAAAGAGCAGAAGGTTACTAATAAAGGCAGCAAACTGATAGAAAAAACTGTTACGATGCACTATGCCATCATAGTTACAATATACCTTAGTGAATACATAAGTAATCAGGACTGAACTTGGTCTACTGGGTTTTCTCGAGGAAGTGATTCTGCTAAGGAACTCCATGAATAATGCTACTCCACTGATCTCCTCCCATAAATCTGGATGAAAAGCGGCACAGCTTGACTAGAAAATGCATTTGATGTAACTTCTGAAATGTAAACGTGGGGTTTCTAAAGGTTGCAGTTTTCTAAAGGTTTCAGTTTGAGTCTTTCCAAATGAAACTTTCCTTCCACTTCAGAATGACACTACTGACACAAATGAGCCTTCAGAGCAACTCCTTCCCCTGAGTCGGACCTTTTCCTTCTGTTTCTCAATATCTTTCTCCATTTCCCAACCAGTTTTAAAATTCAGAACACTTTTCCAAATAGAATATCAGATACTCAGGTGTTTTAAATGTAAATTTAAGTGTTCTACTTTGTGTAGCAGAATTAGACTGCTGCACCTGAAGAAGTGACAGTATTCCCAACCTTTTCGGTGGAGCCAGGACTTGATCTGAAATGTTTCCGACCCTCCTCTCACCCCAAGGCCTGGGGGAACGCTCCCTGGTGACCAGCCCCATGGCAGGCTCCTGCTCTTGGCCACCTGTGCTTTGCTCTGACTGTGTGTGCTGCTCCCCGGCAGTCACAAGGGCGGTTTCACTTGCACATCACCTGCTTTCCTCCTTCCCGCAGTCCCCCAGGTTCTTGTTGAAAAAGCTTTCATTCTGTCATTCGCTTTTTAGTCAAACAATTATTTTCAAGTCATTGCAGTGCTTCTCACAGACATGCCTAGAAATCTCAACAGCAGCAAGTGTCTTTCTTGTGTGTAGAATAAAAATACTTGTTGACTAGTTCTGAAATGTCCTACATACAATGACTTTATTACCTATAATGGTCACTTCAGAAATATTTCTTTTCTTCTTGATTTCTTTGTCAGAATCTGATGAAAAAGACTTTTCCCAATCTGAAAGTCAAAGTTGCTCCCTCCAAAACAAAAATGCCTCGAACATTTGTCAATCAGAACTGGACCTGTGTCATAAATTCATTTTTACGTAAATTTTAATTCTTCAGCCTTTTATTGTTTTGTGTATAACAATACCAGAAATGCTAACCACATATCACTCACTGTGTCTTATAGCACCCGTGACCAACAAGATGGGTGCTACCTACCGGAACTTATAAACTGAATATGAGAGGGCATGCAGGTCAGATAAGGAGAAATGTTTGAAGCAAAAGGCAAAGCTGTGAAAGGAGACAAAGGAAAAGTTGGCATGAGCAATGTGGCAGGCTAATGCATTTTTGCAGTAGTATCTCCTGATGAATATTTGCAATGGGATAAGGTACTGTTTGAAACAGAAAAAAACAAAATTTTTTGCATGAGAAAGATTGATACAAAAGGCGTTAAGTAAAGGTGCCCCACAGAAAGAATATAACAGTTTTAGGAAATGTGTCAATGAGTAGTTTACCTTCATGGTGGCGGGAGGAAAAAGCTCCATGTTTTGAAATTAAGTGGATATATTTGTCCACATTTTGTGAGAAATATCTTGTTGGGTCTGAGTTTTAGCTTCTGGCAAGATCTTTATGAGGCCGTGTCAGAGTAAGGCTGAGAATGTTAGTTAGATGAGAAAGAGAATGAAATTTATTTGCTGTGTATTTGTTCTTTCCTTGTAATGACCTACTGGATACTGAATACTTCTTAATCACAGACACGTTGGTTGGAAGGGACCTCTGGAGATCATTTATTTCTACCTCCAGTTCAAAGCAAGGTTATCTTCAACACCAGGTCAGATCAGCTATGGCTCTATCTAGATGTGATGGCAATTCCACTAAATCTCTAGGCAAACCCATTCCAGTGCTGCACCAGCCACCAACACAGCCAGGAGAACAACGTAAGAGAAACCAGTGGCTGGAAGGTCACCCTAAGTGAACTGAAGTTAGACACGTTTTTAAACATTGAACCCACTTTTTAAACAGTGAGAATGTTTGATCATTGGAATAAGATTTCAAGCGAAATGATAAATGCCCATTTCTTGTTACCTTCCAGCACAGGCTGCTTTTCTGGCATGTATTTTAACATGTACAAGGTATATGTCACTGAAGTGCAAGTTATCAGTCTCTGAGCATGGATAGGGGAGAGAATTTTAATGTTATGTGATATAGGGGAGAGCAGGGAAAATTATGTTCATTCTTCACTCATCCAAACTATGAATTAATATGTGTACAGTGACTGTGTGCATAAAAATGAGCACCAGTATGTTTGACTACTATGTCTGGTCATTTTTATGCTGCCTCATTTGTGGGTTCATATTCTGAACATCTGCGTTCTTTCATTTCTCTGCAGGAGTCACAGAGTGTCCTCCCTTACACTCAAGGAGAGAACTTCAGAGCACAGCACACTGTCTGCAAGAGATCTGTACGAATTTCTGTGTCTTTAAAAAAAATCTCCTGAATCATAAGCTTGTCCTAGTTCTGGAAATTCATTAATGACTGGTTATTTAGTATAATGACTCAGTGCCTTTCTCGTCACTAAAAAAGATCCTTCCAAAATAATATAGTCTTATTAGGCTGGGCACTATCCAGTTTGCTGTGCCAATTTTTAAACATGATTTCTGAGATCCTGAAATGTGCCAGAAGATAAGTATCTGCCCAGTGATAATTTTCTGGCTACCTGCACTAGCACTGAGGTATCGTAAAATGCAGGATTGATTCTAATTATCGTCCGTAACATTTCCCACACTAGAATCCTAAATTTTCCAGACAGGATAATGACACCTGCTAGCATGGAAATAACTTTAGGCTTCTAGTTTCCATTAAAGGCCAATCTTTCTTTCTTTTTTCTTTTTTTTTTTTCTTTTCATCTTTCCTGTTAAGTTGGAACAAAATAAAACCTATGAAATAGCAATCTCAATTTTTAGGACAGGGCCTTGGTTTCTGAAAAAAATAAAGTCAGATGTCTAAATATCATATTAAAAAAGACACCTGACCTTTCCACTAGATCTTTTCACTTTAGAACAACTAAAGTCACAGCTGATGCTGCATTGTAACACTACTGTAATGAAATTAGAAATCAAAGCTCTGAAAAGTCTTAAACACAACCTTCGTGAGACGCAGATTTTTCTAAGTGGTTTTATAAAGATATTAACCAGGTTTGCATTGTTCTTTTATGGTAATTTTGCTAAAATTAACTAGGTTTCCTTCAGCCAAAACTACTTTAGTTCAGACAAATGAGAAAACAGGAATAAACCAGATTTTAAGCCAGTGCAAATGGTTTTAGTTCTTTCGAAGTCAATGGATTTATCCCGATTTCTACTAGATAAGGATGAAGTGCAACTGGCTGCTACTAAACAGTGCCCGTTTTATGGCTTACCACTCCTAAATGACAGAAGATGCTCGGCAAGCATCATATTGTGCTACTTTACAGGAGAGCTTTTATTTCTGGGGTTTTTTTTGCCTCAGCAGGACATTCTACCAATGATGTGGGCTGTGTGTCCAGCATCTGTCTGAGTGTGCTCCTGCTTTTGGTTATTTCTAACAGTAGCTCTTCACCATCCCTCCTCTTAGCCTAAAAAAGGAGATGTTTGAGCAGACGAAGCACTTGTGGACTTCTGAAATTTCCTGTAAGAGATGAAAGCAGCCCTTAAATCTTGAGAACTGGGGGAAACTACAAAGGAGGTATAGTATTTCTCTGAATCCTGGACTATGTCTTATCTCACGATGTGTGTACACAAGGGGACACCTGGGGCCTGAGCAAACCGCTTCTGTGTGTGGCATCTCATGACTTAAAGCTCTAATGTTTTCCTAACTTTCTCTTTTCTCTTTGTGTGTGCTTCTACGTATTTCATGAAGCTCACATTTCTGAAGGTTTTCATCTCCTACAGCCACCTTAACCCTTCAACAGCAACTGCTTGGAGAGCAGCAAAGGGAATAATTTTTCAGCAGGAGTTGATCAAGACTCACCATTGATGAGTGCTAGCAGTGGGGAGCACTTGAGTTAAAGGAAGGTTTAATTCTCCACTTGTTCTAATTATCAAAAAGGTGCGGTGGTTTCTTTGATGGAGTCTCTTCAGAAACGTGCCAGTTCCCAATGCAGGAGAAAGTGGATA
The DNA here is from genome assembly GCA_013398915.1 of Dromas ardeola. NCBI lineage: Eukaryota > Metazoa > Chordata > Aves > Charadriiformes > Dromadidae > Dromas > Dromas ardeola. The sequence goes on along the minus strand of VYZM01001989.1, from coordinate 549,142 downwards.
AAGCAAAAATAGGAAACTGGGAATTCGTCTGTGTTGAGTTCGCCTGTCAGTTATCTCACTGTCAGCAGGTATCTGTCTGTAAGATACACAGCAAACAAGGGTTCTTTGGAAATAAATAAGACCAGGACATTCACATTCTTCTGACTCGTGCCAATCCTATTCATTCAGGTATTGGCTTACATTAACACATGCCCTGTAAACAACCTATATAAAAAATGAAACTCACTGCTCCCTCTGCAAAGAGCCCTTTAAATAAAATATATGAAGGAAGAGAAGCAGAGGGAGGTTGCAATGCGGTCTCCAGACCGCATTTGGCAGTGACCAGATTTTAAAGCACTTACTTCTGTCTTTCAGGAGAGGATAGATACAATAGTAGACTTAGGGGACAATAAGTGCCTGTGAATGACATGACACATTTCTTTGAGGAAACTTGTCCCTACACTTGCACTGCTGCAATGTGGTCTCTCAGCCGCCCCACCTGCCAAATAAATCCTGCAGAAACGTCATATGTAGAGTGTCTGTTTCCTGCTAAGCAATGCCCTGTGACCCTTGGCAGGAGGCACCTCTTTCCCCTTGGTCTTACTGTGCTGCCCTGTGTTCTCTCCGGGTGTCCTCTGGGTGAGAGTCAAGAGTGTTGCTCCCTTGAATGGTCTTGGACTGAAACCCCAGGTAGGAAGGAAGCGACAAGCAGCATCTTTTGTCAGAGATAAAGTGTAATTAGCCTGGAGGATGTGTGAGTATAGGAAGCTTACAGGAAAGCAGAATCACGTGACACTGATGAAGCATTTAAGGGCACTTGTTGCAAAAATAGGGTAAAGTAAGTTAGAACGCAGGAAAGCTGGAGTCCTTAGGCGTAGCCTGCAAGTATAGTCCCAGGTCTCTCAACCTATAAAACTGTGAATTTTCATAGAGAAGGTGGTTGTGATATTTTCGTTGTGTTTGCACATGCAGTCATAGCAACTGTGCACCTATGCTATTTTGAAGATGTAGACAAAAAAATGATGTTTGATTCAACCGATAATTAGAACGAAATTGATGTCTTAAGTATACGAGACATATCACATTTGAATAAGGACATAGCAAAAAGTTAGGGGAGGAGCTGAATGGAGTAAATTCAAAATGACTTAGAGCAAGTCACACGAGCAACTTTCCCAGAAGGTCAGCTTACTAAGTTCATTTCACAAGGGATATTTTTAGCAATTTGGAAATTTCATTTAGAACAGCCTGCTTAGATGTAATGTGAAAACTGGAAGTAACAGCCACAGCTTTGCAAACAGGAGAAGTCTGGTCTAATATCACATTATAACAGAATTTGGGTTAATTATACCACAAACAGAACAGAATTTTGGCCACATAAATTGATAAATAGATAGCAACTAAACATATCAAAGTGGCTTCAAAATGTGTTATTTTTAACCAGTAAAATCTATGTTTGTTTACATCAATGCAGAATAATTTTAGCTCTGCTCTCCTGTTGTTGCAAAATTGAAGAGCTTTTGATAAAAATATCTCCCAACAAGGGGTGAAAGGTTCAATAGACATTTATGGGATTTTCTGATACCAATACCATCCAGACAGATATTTGCGACATTTGCTTGAACGAATGAGAAAAGGTGTATGAAATTTCTGCAGGATTATTTATAAGATCTAAGTAGACCAGAGTTGTTCCCTGTGGATCCCCGTTTCCTCTGCGTGTTCAAGCTATGCTTAGCGCAACGTTGGAGAGCAGCCATCATCAGAGCTCAGGAAACTGAGGTGACCAGCCACTGACCGCAGGCTCCTCTCTCCCTCACAGCAGATCAAGAGCCATTCTGGTTTGCTCTCAGCTTCCTCATCAGGATGTAACGATACATCCAAGCCATGAGCCATCTCCTTCGATTGCACCTCCTCTGCTAGTGGTTGGTTAGATAAGGAATATTATATAGCCTCCTAATCCCTTTGATGGACACAATTTATCAAAGGGACGTCCTACCCTTCCTTCTGCAACTAGGGCTGCGTGGTGCTGTGTACGTGCTCCCAGTCATGGGACGTTGAACTGTCCAGGCAGTTCTGCTCCTGCTAAGGAAATGCCTGGTGGTGGTAAAGCATTGGCACAGGTCCCAAACTTGGCACCAACACTGATCCACGGTGATTTTTAGAATTCATGTGGCACTTGACTACAAAAAATTTTGTAATTTCTGGCCTAGATACCTTACACTTATTCCTGCTTATTGACAGCAGCTATAAAATTATCTTCATTGGTGATCACAATCACTCATTTAAAAAATGGCACTGAAATTAAATGAAGGTGGCAAATAGTCACAGAGACCACTTTGTATGATAAGATGAGACACAGAAGATAACCTGCCCATAAAATTTACAATTTAAAACCAGTGGTTCCCGAATTTATTTTGGCAACCAGCTCCCATTTCCATTGGTAGTTGATGGCTCACAGCCTCCATTCAGTTCATGCAGTGGAGGTTCATGACATCGACATGAGAAGGACCCATACACACCAAGACAGCAGCTGGGTCCAGGTGAGGGAGGAGATGGTGAGATGATGCTGGTCAGCAGGAGAGGCAGTCTTCAGGGTATCAGGGCTTTTTCAGGATTTTTACTCTGCATTTTGGCAAAGGACTATTTAGGGAAGAAGCATAAAATAAGTTGTTGGGAGTAGCTGGTACCACAGGTGCACTGGAAGTAGTCACATTCACTGGGAATTAGAAGGGGAAAGCTCATGTCAGGCTTTGCCATTTAAAAAAAAAAATACTTTTAGAGAAATGTGGCAGAATTCTCATCTCCACATCTCTCTTCCTCTTCACACAGAAGAGGGATGATGAGTTGAAAAGGCAGCCAGTATTGCAGGTGGGGATGCAGTGATATTCAGGTAGCAGACAATGTATCTGTTGTGGCTAAATGTTAGAGAAGCCACAACTGCCAAGAAGGAAAAAGGTGAGAAACTGAAGAGCAAATAAGGATTCTTAGTTACTCAACTAAGAAGCTGACATACTTCTGATCAGCTGAATATCATGGGAAGAATAGGTGGGGGGTTCCAACATTTGGACTCAAACAAGAAGTTTTTTCCATTTAGATAAATATTCTGGTCAGGCTGCTCTTGTTACGGAGCAAGAAAATGAAGTAGGAGTTCCCGGCATTTTGCTGGTACTACCTAGAAAATTAGAAACTCTCAAACCTTGTTTGTACTGTTGTTGAAGTATTAAATATACTTTTCATTTAACCCTTCCATATGTGCTGGAAAACATAACAAGCAAATAACAGAATTAAAGCAGAGAATAAAAATTAGTGCATTTCAACACTTCAAAAACTGTTGATGATAAACATTTAATCCTCGAACTAAAAGTAGGCAGATGGTCAGCCATGCAACTGATAAAACAACATTTTTTTTAATTTACTGTAAAAATAATAATACTTTCATAAATGATGCAAACTGTTTACCATGAAGCAGAAATAGAAGTGTTATTTTTCTATGTTGAATGCAAATTTGATCAAATAGTAAGTCACACAGTGTTTACTAGCATATCACAAGACTTGCCGATCATATATTCATCTCTATTACTTAAGGGAAAAATAGATGTATTACTGAATCTCAACATTTATTATCCTTCCTCTCAATATGTATCATAGTAGTTTCTGACATTTTGTGCTCAGAATTTACTCATCTTTTTGCTTCTTGGGAGTTACATTTTGTAGTATTTTCTGAAATTGATAGTATTCTCAAAAACAGCACATCTTGTTATATCATGGCAATTTAAAAATGGAACAGCCATAATTAGATGATAATTATTTTAGACTTTATGAGAGCTCAGCTTACTTTGATTTCCCTTATCTAAATTTTTCTATACTGGAAAATCTTCTAATTATTGTTATAAAGGTTTTAATGATAAAATTCTTGAGAAGATTTGGCACACAGCCTGCATATATAAGGAGACTCACGTAAGTAATATAGTTGAGATTTGCTTACTCTTTTGTTTCAAAAAAGACAGTGTTTGGGAAGGGTTTCACTTGGCATGGTAAGAGAAAAACAGTAAGATGCTGAAAATTTGGGCCCAAACCCATGAAGCCCTGGGACGTAGGCTTAACATTAAGTTCTCGACAGACCCAATTACAGCATTGACTTAGAAAAAAATAAGTGTGCTCAAGTGACCTGTTGGATTAGAGACAATATTTTCTGCCTCCTACAGGATGGAGTTCCTTAGATGAGGATTTAACAATAAATTCAAACAAAAAGGCTAAAATTTCCATCCTAACACAACTACACCTTCCACAACAATTTTTTTCTACTTTTCAGTCCCAGTTAGAAATTAAAAAAGGCAAGGTATCCAGCATTTTTAACTGCATATGACTGAAACAGAGAGTTTGTGATTCACAGGCTTCCTACTCTCCCCCTCCACTCCTTCAAAAAAAATCTCTTTCCTTTCCAAAAAAAGAAGGTACCACAACCTTTTCCATGTTCTTCTTTTTTTTTTCTTTTCTTTTTTTTCCCCTATATACACTGCCAGAGACCCTCCATAGCCTTGTATCCCAGGTTCCTCAGCAGCTGAGTGAAACTGAGTAAGGGACAGCAGTGTCCCGGAACCGCATGGGGATGGTGAGGGTTTGTGGCTCCCAGGAGTCCCCCCTGCCGCGGGTACTATCCTGCAGCCAGGGACCCAGCACCAGCCCCATGGGGGACCAGGCTGCCATCCGGGTTCTGACATGCCATGTCGCAGGTCCTGTCACCAGCCACCTGGGCCTGCACAGCAGAGTACGCTAAGGTTCAGTCCAGGTAGATTTTCTTTACCATGCTGACCACAAAATCCTGAAAATCTCCATCTTAAGACTTGAGGAATACTCAAGCTGGGTCTGGAAACTCTGCCCTGTGTGGTCCCAGCCTGGAGGCAGCCACGCCAGGTCTCAGCCCCTGCACTGTTCAGATGGAGAAGTGGCTTTGAATTTCTCTGAAGACTTCTAGGTGCTACATTAGGACCCTTCAAAGGGATATGGAGGAACCAAAACAACGGTAAATGAAATCCCCTTTCAGTGTTCTGGTCCCCATTTCTGGATATGCTCTGAGGAGGTGTCCTGTAGTCTGGGTAGACATAAATATTAATTAGATGTACTGATCAGACAGCAAAGATGTAATTGTTTTATCATCTGATGAAAAGTTTGAGCAGTCTGGAGTTGAACTGCTAGGAATTAAAGATTGTTGGGATTCCTACTCAGTACGTGCATTTCCTCATATTCCAACTTGTTACAGCAATAATGGAAAGACACATGAGGGGATGCTTCCTGTACCCTAAATTTAACTTCCATATGTTTCCTTTTTTCTCTATTCCATAATCCCTCATTTTGCTTTTACTGTTCCTGTGGTGAAGTTTGATTTTACGCATTGTTGACACCATTTGAGTTTGAAAGAAATCCAGTTTGAATTTTTTTGCCAATTCCAAACCTGATTTTTATTTTGAGCAAAGTGCTGGATCAATTTCAGCTTATATAGAATTTTCATTCAGTTTCAGAACCAATATTACATGTACTTCGGGCATGCCAGCTCATCTTCCTACTGCCTTAGTTATTTTATGTAAAGATCCAGATAATGTGAGTCTCTTCTCTGATTATGCAAAGATGAGAAAAAATTTGAGAATGCTGAAGGGCTTTCAGGGTTATCAATTCTCTGTTTCTTCAGAGGTGTCTCTTGGAGACCTGCCCAAGAAAAGGTTTATAAATGTGCCTCTCTGTAGTCCAGCTGGACGCATACGAGTCGTCAGTGCTCCCGATGTCCTTCACTTCATTTATTTGCCTGTTGATGGAGTTTGATTGATATCTTGAAATCTGACAGGTAACACACTAACAGTAGTTTGCCACAGTAAATCAAGTGTCAGGCTGCATGAGCTGTTGGTTAACATCCCACCTGATCAAATTCTTAGGTGTATAAAGATGTCACACTCTGACCAGTATGAAGGGCAGTAAATTTGTTTATGAGTGAAAAACCCAGGTTCACATCCCTGTGGCACCCAAGTCTGTTCATCTGTTGGCTGTTCAGTGGTGAGCCACTCTCAGACTATGCTTGGACACACACCATTGTTCACAGACATATATCACGGCAGGATCTTCAACCTGCACCTCACAAACCCAAAGTCACCTTCTCTCTAGCCAAACCGTGTTTGCATATTTCCACATAACAAAACATTTCGATCAGAAAATAAATAGTAATTCCAGCAATAAACTCATTAATCTATGCAGGAGGCATGTTGGAATCTTCCATGTGCCACACAGATGTGTTAACCCCTATTGATTATTTGTGGAGGGAGGGAGTATATTGTTCTTCTGTTTTCCACTCAGATAAAACAGAGTCGCTCTCTTGAGAAAAAAATACAACATTGACAACCTGGACACAGCTTTTTGTTGCAGCCTGAATCTGATTCCCTGCTCAGCTGTAAAACAGCAGGGCACACCATGGTCACATCATTCAGAGTCACAGGAAGAGCATGTCTCTGATCCCAGCTCAAGAACACCAATAGGCCTGCAGACAGGCGTTTTTAATGTTCAGTGAAATCCCCCTGTGAGCTGAGTAATTTTGTGTTGTTAGGTGAGGTTTTCCAAAAAGTTCAAGGAATAAGTTGCAGGCCTCAGAAAGGAAATGAATGGCAAACACAGGGATAAAAATACCTCACGTCCCCACGTCCAAGTTTGAAGTTCAGTATCTGACTTATTTCACCTTGGCATGCAACACAGATGCATTTTGGCAATGTAAATTTTAGCTTTACTGGTGCATGTAGGGAATAGTTCAGCACAGGTACCTGATAAGAAGAACTCAAAACTTACTGATTTGATTTGCAACGGGAGTTGGGCTGTGCCTATCCTGTTTTGAACATTCACTAGCACTGTTGATTTTTTTCCTCATCTGATCCCAGCTGAATACTGAATACAAAGAATAAGCCAGGAAAATAGCCTTTACAGCTTCCTCAGGTTTCCACTGCAGCTGACAGCCCTGACCAGTGCAGATTTCCTGACTTCTGGCTACAGTGGGCGTAAAGACAATGAAAGTGTCTGTGCGGTGGGTGTTTTGCACTAAACTTGTGTAACTGTGCTAAAATGTGTCACAACACCTGTTTTCTTCCTTGGGATCAACACCAAATGGCCTGTAGGTTTCACTGAGAAAAGGCAATTCATCTCCTTGTTAATCCTTTGTGTAGCAAATCAACTCTTGAACCCTTACTCCCTAAAAAAAAAAAAACTGAGAAGGAAATGCCTGGTTAGGTCTCATTAAACTTTTGCTCCCAGGCACTGTAAGATCATGGATAATGAAAACCCCTTCACTTTTCAAGGAGTCAAGTGTTTTATTTTTTCTGTATTGCTTGTCTGAGGACTGATGCAAATGTTATCCATTTGGAGTTTTTCTAATGTCTCCAACAAAAGCATGTGTCCAACTTTATTTTCAGACCAGTTTATGACCCTTTTTCTTACCCATGTTCTTGTAAATGGAATAATTTTCTTCTTTGCCAGTGTTTATCCAAACTGATGTGTGTGGGCTTATTTCTTTCTAGCATACAGCTCACATGGAGGTGACAAGATCTGACAGCAGGTGCAATACACTGCTTTTGCCTACCCAAGTTGGAGGTATCTCTTGATTTATTATTTTTAACCTGTAGCTTTCAATTCTTCATTCCAAACTACTTGAAAGATACAGATTCCTTCTCTGCCTTTTCGGTCCTTTTTCTGGCAACCTTTTCACAGTCCTTCAAAAATACATGTGTTTGTCTCATTTGCTCATTGAATAACAAGGAGCTACAAACAAGTACTGAGACATACATTCAAGTAAAAGATTAAAAAAATCTTTTTTAAAGCAAATGAAAGAAAAAGTTGAGGTGATCTCATAACAACCTGTAAGTATTTACTGGCAGGAGAAGAAACTCTTTAAAAGGAAAAGACCTACTGGCATCTAACGGCAGAAAATGTAGCTAGACATATTAAGGCTTAATGCCTATTTTTGACTGTGAGTGTAATCAATAAATAAGAAAAAAACCCAACCTGTCAATCCACCATCCTTGAAATTGGCACTGGATAACTTTTCAAATCTTATGGCTTGACACAGGATTTAATTGACCACAAGTGTTTTCTCTCTTCAGCATCAATTACTAATGAATTTACCAATAGTTATTATCCTCACATTGGTGTCTCTATTCTAAAACACGCTAGTTTTTTTTGGGTAAATCAAAGGTTGGACAGTGTGTTTCTCAGCTGTCAGCGGGTCTAGATAATGCAACTTTGCCAATCTCTGTCCTGTTACACACAGTCTTGTTTAAGATTTTTTACTAGAACACCTGTGTTTCAGAGAATTTCAGAGGTGCTGAAGTTTGCCAATAGCAAACAGATCTAAACAGTTATGTATGTCCTACTGCTGCAAAATAGGAAGAGCAGTTGCCCGTTTTTGGAGGGTACACCCTTTGTCCTCTCATTGTCAATGCTCTGGATTTATGAATCTTGGCATGTAATCCTTAAAGTAAGCATCTTCTATTGAGAAGTCTGGATACTTAATTATTTGTGAGACAAACAGAAAGAATTTGAAGAAGGAAAAATATCTAGAAGGACTGGTTTACTAGGAAAGACTAAAGTACTAAATGAGAGTTAATGGAGAAGAGGATGATCCCTCCCTCCAGTTGGAGGGAGACATGTGGGCACAAAGCTATACAAATAGGTACAGTTTTAAACAAAAATTAAAGGACCTCTCAGGACACGATTCCTAGTTTTAAAAAACTGAGACCAGTAACTTGAATAGCTTTAGAAGGGTCAGACTGGAGACCAGAGAATCTGTGCCTATACTAGATGCTAGCATGCGTCTCTGTGGATATAAGACATTTATTCATGCTAGACTCTGTTGCTCCATATTTTGCACATTTTCCTATTTAAGACCACAGTTAAATACACTGTGCATTGAAGCAATCCACAGTAATGTTAATGACAGACTCCAGTGCTGCAATGTTTGTTTCTAAAAACAACAAAGTTGTTGGCATGGTAATTTTCTATTATTTCAGCTGCAAGTCTAATCAGAATTAGTTTGATTATTTTCAACTTCTCTCCCTTCTCGTCCTCCCCACTCACAGTGATTCACTTCTGATCATCATGCAACAGAAAGAAAAGTGCAGAATTCACTTGGAGAAAACTTTTGTTTGCTTGATGAGAATGTGTTTTATTAAAATACAGTGTGCTCAGTATTCAGTACTAATAGGTGGTCACAATTAAGCAACAGCAAAATTTCATCCACAAAATATTTAGGAGATCATACAATGCCGGCAGAGCTTTTTTCCAAAACTCTTGAAAATAGTAGGTTAGGAAGATCATAGACACCTAGAGTATATTGACCATGATGCAAGAAGCCTCTCGCAAAAACTGGCTCTTCAAAAAACAAATTTAAGGGAAAAAAGCTGGAAAATCAAAGTGAACAAGATACAAAGGCAGAATGAACAGCAAATACAAATTTTGAAAGTTATTATTCAAATCTGGAAACAAAGAATAAAACAAGAATGGGGCCAGTGAAAAGAAGAGACAGACAACCTCTTTCCAGTGGTGCCCAGTTACAGGGCCAGAGGCAATGGGCACAGGAGGCTCCCTCTAACACCAGGAAACACTTTTTCAATGTGAGGCTGTCGGAGCACTGGCACAGGTTGTCCAGGGAGGTTGTCCCGTCTCCATCCTCTAAGAGCTTCAAAAGCCATCTGGACATGGCCCTGGGCAACCCGCTCTAGTTGGTTCAGCTGGAGCAGGGGGCTGTACAAGATGACCTCCAAAGGTCCCTTCCAGCCTCCACCATTCTGTGATTCTGAGATAAAGATGCTACAGCAGAATGAACAACCTGAAAGTAATGCAAGATTTCTGCTGCTCATTTTGGTTTATGTTCACTCTCCCAGGTTCGTGAGCAAAATTTTCCCTTAGGAAATGTTATTTAGTTTGAGAAAATTTTTATGCTATGTATTAACAAGAAGAACATTGCTTAGCTGTATAGAATGAACAGAAGTAGAATCATAGAATCATAGAATGGTTCAGGTTAGAAAGGACCTTAAAGATCATCTAGTTTCAACTCCCCTGCCATGGGCAGGGACACCTCCCACTAGACCAAGAAGTTTTAGTTTACTAAGCAGAATAGGCTGTATATTAAGATAATGCTAGTATTTGATATTGCAGGGTTTGTTTTATTCCACTAAAACATTTTAATTCTGTTCATTCAGTCTATTTGCCAACAATTTTTATTTTGAATGAGGTCTGATACACTCAACTGATACACAGGTCATTCTTGGAATATGAACCATATTGATCTAAGTGTTGCATCTATCTATATCTGCATATGCAGTGTGGTCCTGAGAAGACCTGAATTTTCAATGTGCCTTTTTATTAATTTTAGCCCAATTCTTTTTTCTTTTCCCTTTTTTTCTTCCCAAAGCTTTCTGTTCAATATGAGAATAGACAATCTATTAATGCAAAATACCTTCTGTGCACAGGAAGGGTTTCTTTCAGATCCCCCATGATGCGTCCAGAGGTGCAGAACACTGCTGGAACATCAACAAGCAGTTGGGCATAGAGGAAAATTATTTTGTCATTTCTAGTATGTTGTTGTCTTTCTTTCACTTCTTCACCTTTTTTATTCCCAGAGATCTCTGACTCAGCCTGTCAATCTCCACAGGTTCCCCTGTTTATTTTTAAAATAAATCACTGGTTCATTTTCCTCCTACCATTTCAGCAGTAAAAAAAAGCAAACATATGAAACAAAATTGACTTTTCTCTACCTTAACAGTCTTCTCTCTACTCAATTTCTTTGTGCTTTCTCTTCACTCTAAGGACTGATTTGCCAAAGGATAGAGAGAATAGGACTGCTGGACTGCCCTTTCTCTTACCATTGTCAGCCCTGCCGTCCCCTGAGCCCACAGGGACCCACCAACACAAGAGTCAGATGCTCAACAAGTTCTGCACAGAAAGTTTCGGCAAGCTAAAGCCATGATTTGAATAATGCAAATATTAGGGAAGTGAAGAGAAAGAGTGAAAAGTACCAAAGCCCAGGTGGAACAAGCCGGTGGTTATTGCCTAGCTTCCACATTTGTTTTTTTCAGATTCTTTAATTTAGGCTTTGCCGTTGTCAAAGCAGCATTTTTCTTTTCTGAAAATTTTGCCCTTTCCAGGCTTTCTAATACTTTTACCGAGTATGAATTAAGGCATCTCAAACATTACTGTGAAATGATTAATCAGGTTAACAACCCAGACAGTAAAAAAGTAACCTTCATTTGATTTGTGTCTGCCTTAATCTATAATGTCTGCACCATGTAATTTTTTATTTTCTTCTCTGCTTTTTGTGCTGCTGGTGTCTCTGCCCAGTAAAGCATTTATAAGTGCATAGTTATGTTTTGCCTGCCTTTTGTTAATGTGCTGGTACCAAGCAGAGCTCTATACACCTTTGGCTTCATCAGCGAATAGCACAGGCGGCTACGCATGACTGTTATCTGAGCTCCAGAGTCAGGCTTTTTTTTAAAAAGAATCCTGTAGCCACTCAGCCTCAGCTTTTCTAATTCTCCATATGTGATCCTTCTGGATCCTGCAGATCTCCTCTGCGATCATTGAATAAGATTTCAATAGTGAAGTATTGCTGAATTTCTAAGTGAGATTTTAAATACATAGAAAAATCATGTTTTTTCATTTAAGAAACAAAATGTTAATCTCTCTTTCTTTATTAAGTCTGCCCTTTTTAGGAGATTTCTGATTTATTTTTGGCAGTGTGACATTTCATGTCTTGTTTCTTCTTTCTTTTTTTGTCAAGTACCAAGATGTTTTTTCTCCTTAAACTAAGGAATTCTGCAAGATTCTGAATATCTCAGGGTATAGGGTGCCCTGAAGACCACCAGATGCTCAAAACATATTGCCATTTACAATTCAATTTAACTAGGAGCAAAAAATATGGGATGCTTTTTTTTGTTTGTTTGTGGTTTGGGTTCTTTTAAAGGGAAAAGGAGAATGTACTTCATGATGTCTTGGCGAGGGGAGGTGAAGTGCACACCTTCGTATTAAGGAAGTTATTGCAGAATGAAAGCTGATCTGTGCTGAGTAAAACTAGCATAAAAAGACCCTGGTAATGTAACCCGTGGCTGCCTCATGCATGACTTCTGCAAATTACTACATTGTAAAGAAGTGCAAGCTCTGAAATAAATCATACCACCTGGCAGCTAGACCACGATCAAATCTCCTTTTCCACTGTATCACACCAAGGGGGTACACAAATCCTGCAAAGCTCGATAGAGAACTCTTTGTTCAGATGCTTTTTGGAGTGCCTCTTTGATGTAGGCTTCCAAGAGTAATCCGAAGTTCCTCAGAGATGCATGAGGCTTTGAAAATTGGAGGAGTTGGGGTGAGGAGATTGTTTTTAGAATATTTTGGGTGTATTTCAGTTTGTGCTTCTTTTCCAAATTGCAGAGCATCAAATTTCCTTTTTCATGAAAAATTTGGAGCTTTAATTTCTTGTGTAAATTTTACTTTACTTTAGGTTTTGGGGCTTAGGGAACATCAGCTCTCAAAATACACATTGCTGTCTGTACTGCAAGTCATAGCTCCTAAAGAACAAGCAAGCAATAGAAAGACGCAGCATGGATCACATTGCCTAAAGATGTAAGTACGCCTGTCTAATATCATTAACAGTAACATAAATGATCCCTAGAACAGTCAGAAGGGAACTTCTTCATTATCCAATGACTCAGAAAATATTTCCCAGCAGTGTCAGGTTTCACTTGGCTTGCAGGTTTCACATACTATGTTTATTAATTTAATTAAATGGATTCCCAGTAGCAGTGCACAATTTTTATAGACATACTATGAAGAGCTACTCAGAATATTTTCAGCAAAATGTTTCTGTTCAAATATGCTATTTCATTCAAGCCAAATTTTTTGGCTTGTATAAATTGATTTACAAGTTTTCGACAGAATGATTTCTGCAAGTAACTTTCTGTATGCTTCAGGAAAGGGAGTCTATTTTCAGATTCTAAAATCTAAGAAAAAGGCTTGTATTTTTAGCAGTCTTTGATCTGCAGCATGAGGCTCAAGGACTGCTCCGCTTAAGGAACAATGAGGTATTGATCTTAATTTCTGGATACTGCTGTTTTCTCTAAACTGCTATAGCTATTATGAGAGCTTAGCATGACTGTAGAAAAATGTGTGCACTCTGCTCTGAGAGGAGAATTAGTAAATGAGAACAGGGGTTTGTTACCTACCCTGGATTTGACTTAAAGTTCTTCCAATCCTCTTGAGGTTACTGAAAGTGGAAATTGCATTAAAATGTTCAGAAAAGTAGAGGAACCAGTTTGATTTCTACTGCCTACCTTGATTTTTACATAAAAATATTAAAGATTGAGATTAGGTTAATAGCAAAGAAAATTTATTTCTTTGCACTGTTTCCCTTGCTCCTGAACTTCAGTTATGTTTGGCTTAAATGACCTGTTAAATAATACATGAAACCAGCTTCAGAAAGGAGCAGGATTAATCTGATCATATACATCTGTCAGCTGTTGCAGCACATTTTTCTAAAACATGCTTTAGTGGGCAAAGAGCAATAATTTCCTCAAGAGTATCCTGGGCAGGATTTCAGAACACACAATGGTGTCTCCTGGCTATAAAATCTAGCTATATTTTAAAGGAATCTCTCAAAGAGACAGTGCTAATAAGACATACCAAATAAGGCTTTGCAGGATTGCTTTCTGAGCATAAGGCTTTGGAAAGCTGTCAAACACTTGAAAACGTAGGAATAAATACACTCTTCCTTCATTATTTTTAGTCACTTCTCAGATTCTTAAGTAATAAAAAAATATGTGCCTTGGTATGTGCTCAAACTGTGCCAAGTATCATATCAGGCAATGGCAGAGCATGTTCCTGAACAATAATTGGGCCAGTCATATGCAGTTATTTCAAATGAGTTGACAGAATGCAAATTCATTAGAAAAAACTCTCATCCACACTATTAATTCCTTGAATTACTGCAATGTGAGAAATTCACCACATAACTTCACACCTGGTCATGCTCTCTTGGATTTTTTTTCTGTAAGGAAAGTTGCAATGCAATTGGCACTAGGTCCCTGTTTCAAAATGCCTGTGAATATTCACCCCAATTAAAATAAAATTAATTCAGCCACATCTGCTTTCTATAAATATACTATAGAGTCAGTTTACTGGCATAAACATTTCCAAAAGCTAGTGGTTTAAGTGAACACTGGAGACCATTTGCAAGAGAATGTTGATTTTAGAATCACTTAGAATTGGTTTTCAGCGTATGTTCTGCCCTGATCCATCCAGTGAACAGAAAAAAAATGTAGTGATTTCCAAATAAGGTTAAGGTTTTCAGTATTAATTATTTGCTGCAAATTTCTGATGACTATTTCCAGAATCTATTCAATAAACAATTTTAAATCTTAGAATAATTACAAGATTTTCTAAGCCAGCTGATACATTCAGTGACTGGGAGTATGTGCTATCATAAGTTCCCAAAGCTATGTCCTGTCATATGTTATGTCCTATCATATGTTCCCAAAGAATCTTTTCTGGTTATTGAATCAAGTTACATTTAATGGGACTAAAATTCAAATCTATTTTATTAACTTGCAACTCTACCTGTCATTTTATCTTCAGTTGTCATTGGCTGTGTCCATTTCAGGGCTCCCCGGTTCAAGCAGGACAGGGAACTGCTGCAGAGGGTACAGCAAAGGGCTACAAAGATGATTAGAGGGTTGGAACATCTCTCTCGTGAAGAAAGGCTGAGGGACTTGGGTCTCTTCAGTCTGGAAAAAAGACGACTGAGGGGGGATCTTGTCTATGCTTATAAATACTTAAAGGGTGGGTGTGAGGAGGATGGGGCCAGGCTCTTTTCAGTGGTGCCCAGAGACAGGACAAGAGGCAACGGGCACAAGCTTGAATATAGGAAGTTCCACCTAAACACGAGGAGGAACTTCTTTACTTTGAGGGTGGCAGAGCACTGGAACAGGCTGCCCAGAGAGGTGGTGGAGTCTCCTTCTCTGGAGACATTCAAAACCCGCCTGGACATGTTCCTGTGCAACCTGCTTTAGGTGATCCTGCTGTGGCAGGGGGTTGGACTAGATGATCTTCAGAGGTCCCTTCCAACCCCTACCATTCTGTGATTCTGTGAGGGGATCAAAGGACAGCTGCTGTTGTTGTGTGTGAACAGGGGATGTGGCCTGGAACAGAAAATAGTAGTGGGACAAAACAGAGGTTTATCATCTTCTCCACAGAGACTTCAGCATAACAACACTTTAATTCTGTTTTTTTCTGACACTGTAGGGATGATCCTTCAATTTGGGCCAAAATTTGGCTCCACTTTGGTGAGTATAACAAAACAGAACTTTGTTTTGGTTTGTTTTTTTACTGGTTTAAACATGACAAAAAGTTTAGCTTGAGTCCCTGTCCCTGCAAGTTTCCTCTTTTTTTCACTAACACTTTTCACCTCTTTATCCTTCCTGCCTTGTCTCTGATGTTTCTTATTTTTGTCCCTCTTTTCACACTTTCACTTCCTTTATACAAGCTTTCCTCGAGCCCTGAGATGAGCCTGGGCTGTGGCACTGAACCAGTGCGAGACACCTTCTACATGTTGGAAAAGCCTTCCCAGAGGCTTTGGAGCAGGTAGTAGTAGCTGTTGTCCTGCAGAGCTCCCTCTTGTCCTGTGGTGCACATGTGCCAGCAGTGCTGGTGGTGGTGTTCCCATGCTGGGGCAGGAAACATTCTAACGACCTTTCACATCCTCAAATTCATGGAGATGCAATTTAAACAGTTCAATCTTTAATACAATCTCTCCACAACCTCTCCAAAGAGTAGTGGTATCTTCTGCGCATGCACTCAGTATTATTCAGGCACAGCTGAGCCAAGTTGAAAAGGGGGCCCCTACCTTCTCCTGTACTGTAAAAATCAGGTTCTGCCTATGCTTTTCTTTTAAAAATGTATTTTTGTACCACTTAAGTACGGTGAAGGTGAAATACGATTTTAGTTGTTTATCAAAAGCAGAGTTTGTCATTCGCCTTTGTCCCTGGACTGTCACAGTATTGAGGGACTTCATACAAATAAATTTCAAATCAGATATTTAATTTTATAAAAGCTAAAAATTAATCTAGAAAGGCAGCTGTCCTCTGCATTGTAAAAGACAGATTGATGAAAAATCTTTAAGTCACCGTGGGATGCTGATAAAAGAGGTCAGTGATGATTGTACTATGAAATCAAGAGCACTGTTATATAGCTGTTATCAAAGTTATGTAGTTAAAGATCACACAATGTCGCTGATACTGCCAAACAAATAAAACAAATTCTATTACTGGTAATCACCCAGTTCATTAAAGAGGCCTATTATTTTATTTTCCTTACAAATATTAATGTCAGTTTCAACAGCCTTCATGAAATGTTGTGCTGTGCTTGAAGTTTCATGACATTTGCCATATTTTATTTAGTATAGGTGAAATTCTGGATGCCAGGATTTACACTTCACAGTGAACTTGTAATTCAGAGTTCTTGTTTGAACTTATCTTTATTCTTTGAGCACCTGTTCAAATGCTGAAGGCTCAGTTCAAGCTATGTTACTTTTCTGTGTTATTTTCTGGCCCCTTCAGAGACCATTTCTCCTACCTGCTAAACTCATCTGCAGGCAAATTACCCTAGTGTCCCTTCTCTTTCTTCTTTGCTTGCTACCCATTATACTTTGAGAATTTTGCAGCTTCAGCTCGCATTTCAACCTCCTTTCTCCTCCTTGCTGTGAGAAATAAAACTGAAACCTGATTTGAACTATCAAATCAAATTATAATTGCACACATTTTTCTCATAACTTAAAAACATTCAATTAAATATACTGGCAGAAAAAAAAAATCTGGTACTCTGAGACCTTAGATCTCTTGTATGGTGTCTGAAGAATCACATCCTTTTGGCAGTGACTGTCTTTTGCACAGAGCAGTAAGGGATTGAAGAGGAAAGTGTTCAAGCATCTACCTTGAGTTGTGATGATCTGTGTCTTCTCAGCCCTTTTTTTCTCACCTTACTCGATTTCCATTCTGATTATAAGGATCTTATGCCTGTACACCAACCGGTTGGGTTATGGGAGTTTGGGTTATGAAGAACTGTGAAGCCAAGGTCTGCAGCTCTTCCAAATCCATGAGAAAAATAAATGCCCTAAAGGAGGAGTAGCAGGAAATTTCTTATTGATTAGAAATTGTTATTGTTATTGATTAGAAAACCCAATTCGCTCAATCCATGCATTCACTCATGGAAGTTCATGGTCTGTAGTTACATCCTGTTTCCATGTAGTTTCCATTACTTATTTATTTCTAGACTCTGCTCAGAATCCATTTCAAACGAAGACTGCGGCTGTTTGCATGGTAACACATTAAGAGACAAAAGAAAGGGATGTTTCTTAGGTAAAATTTAGCAAAACTGTAGCTGGTTAAAACAAACCCCAGAAAAAGAATAAATGCAGTCCTGATAAAATAAAAACCTATGATGTAGTCAAAAAAATGATTCTCTAATGCTCAACATCTGAGTAAAGAGACAATGTTTAAGTTTAGTCTGGGAAGAAACAGTGGTAAGGAACTCAAAAAAAGAATGAATTGTGGAGTTAAAACTCTTTCATAATTTTTTCTTTCTTGCTAGAGATAAAAAGCCATCTCTAAAACCTCTTTTTGGTCTTTATTGTTAGAAAGTAATTAAATGTAAAAGATGTATTTATCGTTGTGCATATGCTTGTAGGTACTAAAGTCAGCAAAAAAGACAATAACTTGAAAACAGGTAATTTTCAAGAATAATGTTAGTTCAGTTTTCAGTAAGAACTGTGAGAAATAAATGCCAAAAAGATGAACTATTGGAAAAATAATCCTCACAGAAGCCAGCTAACTGCTGCTTGAGGGAAGCCTTTATCTTATTTGTACATTGTCATACCCTGTGAATCCGCTATGTTGCTCTTTTTAGCTGCAGAAGATGTGTGATGGATATATGACAATCCCTTGCATAGCTTCATTTGCACTCAACATGCTTCACAGAAGAAGGTGACATTACAGGAAATAACTTGCTTTGTTCTACTCCGGATGAAATTGTGCAAGATGAAAGGAAGCGAATGCAACTAGAATGAATTTACATCAGTCACACAGTGTAGAGATGAGGTGCCTTACCAGGTGAATCTCTCTTCCACCCTGACATGGTAGATTGATTTGATTCAAGGATTGCTGACTGCATTTCAGTCCTGACAGGCTTCATGTCCTCAGAAAAAAAAAAAAAAAGAAAAAAAACCCACAAAACGGTAGTGTTAGCGAGGGCAGAAAGATAACCTAATATATTTATCCAGCTACTTTTATGTCTATTTTTAAATTCACTTGAGTATGGATAAGAGAAGTTATTAAAATAGAGGTGTCTCACAGGCCAGAAGCCTGACTGTGAATACCTAGGAACGCTGAGATCTGCATTCAGGTTTCCAAGTCAGCCACATTCTTCATATACTGCACTCAATTTCCAAACTCTTTATACAGTTGGTGAGGCTAAATATGGATTCCCCTTCTCAGAAACATCAGGTACTGGCTAAATCTAGAAAAATAACATTTTTTGAAATTTCTTTGCTCAGACTGCTTGAGGAGGCTAAAGAGAGCAGGAAATCACGGAGACAAAAACACTTCAGACCAAAGAGGTTGGGAGAGTTGTGGTTATCATGGGAAAATAAATCCAGATGAATATGAAACATTTAAAATGAAAGAAACTTCTTCTTTTTTTTTAAATAAAAGTCTGAAATGTGATGTTTTATTTTTAAAAAATAAATACTTCATCCAAAACTCTCACTAGATTGGCCAATGTTTACAAATTATTTCAACAACTTTAGAATAACTGTTCTTTTAATTTTCTATGTAAAAATATAACCATCAGTTCTCATAATGACCATTTGCCATGATAATACATTAAGTCTATTTATAATTTGGTAGTGTGGTAGCTTGTGTCTTGTCATTGAGTCTATACCATTTAATATATTAAAATCCATATTTTTATTACAATATGATTTAATCTAAAGGTGACAGGATATGGAAGATTGTCTGGTTTGTTTGGTTTGTGTTTGTTTGACTTGGTCTTTTGCTATTAACTTTTTTTTTCCAGTATCTACCACAAAATGGTCAAATTCATCTGCAAAGATACAGGGACTCCAAACTACTACTATGACGGTGCACCTCACAGGATTTATACCTGTCAGATACTAAGACATTTGCCAATACCCCATTTTAATTGAGACAAAGATCAGCACATATAGTGGGCCTCATTTTGCTGATCTTACACCGTTACTGCTTCCTTTAGCGGAATCACTCTCGATTTCTACATGCACGTACCTTAGTCATACCCTGTGGGCCAAAACAGCCATTGGATTGAAGTGCTTACAGGACAAATTTATAGTGAATTATTAAAATGCGTTTTCCAGAAACAGTGAGTAGAACGAGTACAGCAATAACTGGTGGCAAGTACTGAATGCTGGGGAGCTCTGCATTACCTCCATCAATATTGCACACGCCTCAGTTTACTGTGTTGCATGGTTGCGAGCCATTAAGAGCCATGGGAGGATGAAGAGAAACCACAGTAAAGA
Organism: Dromas ardeola; assembly: GCA_013398915.1. Taxonomy (NCBI): domain Eukaryota; kingdom Metazoa; phylum Chordata; class Aves; order Charadriiformes; family Dromadidae; genus Dromas; species Dromas ardeola. The sequence continues at coordinate 529,545 of VYZM01001989.1, read as the reverse complement.
GAAACTGATCTCAGTGAGCAGTAACATAAGGTTGTGAATAACAGCATGGAAACTTACCTAGAAGTGCCCCCTTGTTAGCTCACAATGCAAGGTAAATGCAATGCTCCGGGAGAGAAGACCCGGTCTGGACAGCTGACAGGCAATGCAACCAAGGTGAAAGTTGGTGCTACAGAGAGAAACTGAGAAAAAGATTCCAGGGTTCTCTGTTTAGGCAAGATTCATGTATACAGACCTTTTTTCTTTCTTTAGCTTCTCTGACTGTGTTTTTCCTATTGATTTAACAGTATTTTGTTGCAAAGAAGTTACAGCAAGCCTCCAGAGATGTTGTCTGATCACAAGGTCCCCAAGAGACAGATCCCTTGGGGGAACACAGCCACATTGGCCCTCCACAGAGGGCACGAAACACTAATGCCAAGGCTGAGAAACAGGACTGGAAGGGTCAGGGAGCTCACCTTCTCCTTGGACCTCTCCCACTGACATCTCTTTGAGGCCAGCAGAGGCTTAGGGTACCTACTACAGATTAGGGAGGAAAGCACTACATTTAAGATAGATTCAGACAGCATGTCCCTTTGTATTTCAAGTTTCAAGTCTGATCAAGAAAAACAAACTTGTAATTTCACAATATGCTGGCATCATGAAAGCTGCATCTCCCCAGATCTGCTTTTTCCTGTCCCAGTGCAATTCTCTGCTTCTGCATTAAGCCAGCCTGGCTCATTTAGGGCTGTGCAATAAACCAGGCTGCTGTAATAGTCCTCCTTCTCCCTGCCTCCTTGTCTGTATTTCTGGGGAGCAAGTATTATTGCACCATTTTTTATCTGATTCAGTTGACAGCATGGATCCAAACATCATCCCAACTGATGGGGACCAATGCATTTGCCTCCATATTATCTTGCTGTGGGGTGACTGCAGCCTGGGTAAAACATAGGGGAACAGTTCAACCAGCACAAACATCACATTGAACACTTGTACTCAGCAAGAATATGACAAAGTAAATAAAAGCAAACAGTGATGACACCAGCAGCATCAAACAATACAGTTCAAATCAAGTCAATGTTTTCCAGGTGAGAGACTTTGTTTTTGCTTTCAGATCCAGTTCCTTTCTGAACAGAAATTAGGAATGGAGGATTTAATACCCAACAAGTGACTTTTACAAGCTGAATATTAGAGGCTCTATTGCAACCGTTATAACAAAACCTTGATAACAAAATTCACTAATCATTTATTGAGTTTTTCAAAGCCTTCTAAATGACATAAAATACAATTCTTACTGATTTTTTTTTTTTTTTTATGTATCTTTTTTCCAAAATCACTGGTCTTGTATCCAGTACAATGTGTATTCTCATTTAAATCTTTTGAATTCTGGCCATTTCAGTAGGAAGCTAAGAGCCCGTGTAGTTAGGATTTTCAAAGCATTGGGGTCCAAATCCTGCCCCTTCAGTAAAGTATTGCAAGGCCAAAGTGTTACAATGTTACTGCACAGGCTGCATGGGATTTTTTAATCCCCTTGGAGCCCAGACACACTGTTGTATGCTACTAGATACCTGTTTGCAGGGTGAAATACACAAACAAGGGCATTCTGCAACAATGATATTATTTTCACTTGTTTGATTATACTTAAGGCACTAATTAAGCTATACCATCATTTAGTTACAGATTTTATCAATGACAGGTAGTTTCCTACACATTGATGACAAACTGTTTGGAAAAAAACACTCCACTGAGAGAAGCTAGGTAGGAAATACTTTTCACGTTCGATGGTACCATTTGCAATTTCCAACATTATCATGGCTTATTTTGAACCAAATCAAGGTTTTCTGAAGGTTTTAAAGGGCAGGTGTGATTGAATGGTGCCTAGGCCATCTGCCAGGATGTGCTTGACAGTATCAAATCCCTGTTTCACATCTAATAAATGGGGGCATCTGACTTTGCAAGGGGGACACCTGCCCATCAAATAATCACACAGATTTTCCTTAGGAGAACTGTTCCAATTCATCTAGGGAATTAAATACTGGAGGGTCAGAGTAGGACCCTGTGATCTAGCAACAGGAGTCACACAGGATAGCAAAACCTGACTTCAAACCAGCTATCACAAAAGCAGAGCCCATCAGCCTCCAGGCAACCACATTGTGCTCTCCCAGTGGAGCAGCTCCATAGTGAGACAGTAATCATTGATATTGCAGACCGATCCCGATCCCGGAGATGCTGCTCTGATGCCTGTTCATCCTGAAGTGGAGATGATCCTGCTGGAGAGAGACACCTATTCCCGGGCAGCTTACTCGCCCTGCTAGTCTCCTTCTAGCCAGGGGTGAAAACAGACCCTTCAGGAAGGAAATGCAAAGATTTGTTTTAGATTTCTACCCTGAACCTTCCTTTGAAGTAGAATTTCTCCACTGATCATGCACAGACGTGAGTATACTTCTGCCTCAGTCAAGTCATGTGGATACCCCTGAGTATGCTGTGCCAGATTAACCAAATCATCTTGTCAAGGCACGAGTGAAGGTGGCACAGATTTAAATCCTAATATGAGTTAAGAAGACTTCAATACTCCAGGTAAGTGTCAAGCAGCAAATAGTCCCTCTCTATATATTCTGATCAGTAAGTCTATCCTACAATGCAGAAAAGTCTTTACAAATGGCTCAGTGAAAAACATGCCTGTCACTTTTCCAAAGAAAAAAATTACAGACAATTTTCCTAAATTGCACTGGGGTCTGTTAGACTCATGAAGTTTCAATCAAACTACTCTGTTTTACCATCCATTCCCATCTCACCTGAGCCTCATAACCTCTTAAGTGTTGTAAAAGTGAAATCTGGCATTCTGTCTCACCATTCATTCACACCTTTTGCTCTGTCCCTTTTCCCATTTTTCTTCTCTTTCCTTTTACTTTCACCCTTTCTACACTCGTTTATTGGTTGATTTTTTCCCCTCCAGCATTCACTTTAAATCTCAGGGGCAAATTGTGAGCAGTTGCTCAGAGAAACATTCCCATTGTCATTAGTAATAGCTACTGTGACTGCTCATTAGCAGCAGCTGTTCACATGCTGGTCTGTGTGATGTAGCTTTGTTTCCTTTGTAAGAAAAGCTACTGATTTTCTCTCTACAGCCCACATCAGTCCTCAGCTTGTTATTTCTCCCCATTTATATATATATATCTCTACCTACCTACCTACCTACCTACCTATCTATCTATCTACACCCCTGAGTGCTTATTCTCTCCCTGTTAAATAAAATCTTATTCTTCCCTGTTAAATAAAATCTTAAGCATTCACACATGACAGTGAGATTTCAGCTGAACAAATACAGAGGCTTACATCTGAAATAGTCATACCAGGTTCCTTTTACGTTCAGTGTAGTGAAAGAAGCACTTTCAGGGCACAATTCATCCCATCAAAGTAGACTTCTAAAATGGGTCAGATGAATCCCATCTTTAACACCAGCAGTTATCTAGAGAATATCTTTTGAATAAGTTGTCTCCATTATTAATATTTTTTCCCCTGGCATTTCTTCTTTAAAAAACATTCTCATTAATAAGTAAACAACAGGTGCCCTAGCTACAGCTAAATTACTTTTTACAGAAGGTCCCCATACTTTCATACAGGAACTTTGTATGCTCTGTAGCCCACACACGTTTACAGGGAGTCACAATAGAAAACAAAGAGTTGTAGAGTAATGGCTGTGTGTTGATGAAAATGGTCAGGATGAAAGCACCCTTGTGTCCTATTCAGTGGTGAAAAGCAGAGCAAAAAAATAAGTAGGCATACCACACATGTGGCAATGGTAAGTCACCAGTATGCACATAGCTGCCTTTTGCACAGACATAGCAGCCTAGACCACAGTGAGCTCCTGGATATAAAAAGAAAAAAAGTGTTGCATTTATATGAGCAATATTCTTTTGTGTCTCTTGATATCCTAAACTTTATGATGATGACTCAAAAGCTGAAACACTCCAGCTAAAATCTAAATATTTTTATTCAGAAGAAGTCATGTGTTTCATATGAGTTATAGTACAGAAGGTTCATGTTCCTACTCAGACTCCATGTCCTATGACAACTCACAGCTTTCCTATGAGTAATATCTAGAAATATGGAGGTGTCTTCCAGCTTCTGCTGCACTGTGGAAGCTGAAGCCCCAACGGGGAATCCAGTGCATGTGAGAGAACAAGGACATGATGTAACTGAACAGTAGCTCTGGTGAATCACCACTGAAGCATATCCAGCCACAGTATTTCAATGTGGGCATGTTCTTTTTTCACTTACAAAAACACTGAAATTCCAGAAGAAAGACACTTCATTACAGATTACACATGAAAGTCCCTAGTTCTCCATTAAAAAAGATCCTGATTGATTGTTCCAAATGCATCATATTAAGCAACACACCTACAAGATTATCTTAGGTCAGCACTTTTGAAGAGCCTGCCCATATCTTAGAAGGTAAGGTTAAGCATTGCAATGTTGTAGGAAGGTGGCTTAAAACCAAATTCTGTCATCATATGTTTGTCACCTGAGCATCAGAAAGTTTTTAGTGGCTCTTGCCACTGTGTTCTTTTTTGCTTTGGTACCTTCACAGGTACAGAAGCTGGAAGAGCTGCCACAGAGTAGAAAATGTACTGATATTACAAGAAGAACATTCAGTACAAGGAACAGACTAAACTCAATTGTCTTTTGCTTCCCAGGCCATCAACAAAACATATCCCCACAGAACTTCCATTGAAGAGCTGGTAACACTGCTAAAATATTAAAGGTCCCTATGTGTTTCTCAATCCACAATTTAAATTAAAAACTAACAATAAAAGCTAATGCATCAAGTTCAAGAGCAGACGAAAAATGTCAAATTATCCAATGTCTGTTACAATGATTTTTTGAGAGACAGCACCTTATTTTGCTGAAAAATCTCTACAAACTTCATAAACATGTTTTGCTAAGTAGCTGGAAGAACAGGCTGGTAGTATCCAATATTGCCTGATAAGCTCCCATTATTGGACTGGCCCTAGAGGCCAGCATCTGCTCTGCAGGAAACTGGAGGCCAGAATCAAAACTCACTGGACATGACAGGAAGCTATTCTACCACATATTATGAACACTTTCTCTATAAAGTTTACTTTTCATAACCTCAGACTCCCATCCATAATAGAAGAATATATTGAAACAACTCAAGGAAAATCTGAATATTTGGAAGAAGTTCCAGTTTACTGAAAGAGGTTTAATAAGGCAAATGGTATGAACTTTACATCCCTCTTCTGCTCCAGTGGGTAAGGCTGAACATGAAGCATATCTTCAAAAAGGTTTTTATATTTCACAAGAAAAATTTCATGAAATGAAGGAACAACAGGAAGAAAACACTATTGGGAATTTTTTCAGAACTAAGTCTTCTGAAGGAAGACTTGCAAGGAAATGCTGAACTTTAACCAAGTCATTATATATAATTAGAACAGAAATTATTATTCTGTAGCCTTGCAGATTCCAGCTTCATGTCTTGCTGCATTTTCAGTCTTTTCTGTTCAACTGACTAATCAAAATCCAGTTTTACAGCTGGCAGAAACAGTATTACTATGAAAGAGACAGATGTGGTTCTTAGTGCTTGATGTATCACGAATTATCAGCAGCTCAGTGAGGACCCCTCACCTGTAAAGGGTCAAAGGAGTTTGTGTCTTCTGTGAGCTTATATTTTAGCAGTTTCAAAACACAAGTCCATGTATAATTTCATATTCTTCCCCCATGGAGAGAGACCTGAGGGAATGTGAATGGAAGTCTAAACTACATAAAATCCAGGTACCCAAGGGAATCTTTTCATTTCTTAATTAGGTCGGGATTCCATCAAGAACCCTCTGCTACTTCTACCTTCTAATTTATGTACGTTAAAAGACTTTTGGTCTGCACTTTGAGTAAACAGACAGATTCTTCATTCTGGGAAATCATGTTTGAAAAGATGATGGTGATGTTTTGTTTGTTTTGGATTCAGGAGGCCTGGTTAAGGACTGGGACTTCGCTGAACTGAAAACACGCACTGCCACAATCCACTGTCTCCAAAATAGGTTGTTGTCATAAATATAATTCTGTATAAATAGGTTTGCATCCTCTCCTGAATAGAATTACCTGGCTAACTAACTGGGTTTAGGTTCTGGTGATTTTTCAGTGAATAAGCACTAAAATCCTGGGGACTGCACAGTTTGCTATATAATTGTTTTACTGTCTTAAGGTAGGCATCAGAGTTTGCCGTCCTAGAATTTTAATATTGGTGATAAATAGGGAATGGAAAAGAAACAGAAGGGATACATCTACATTCACGTCCAAAGAGAGGGGAACACAAGTAACTGCAATGCAAACTTGTGCAGATTAGCCTAGTAACATTTCACAGTCCCTCAGACCAACCCTCTGCATTGCCCATTGCCTGCTATCATTTATGTTTTCTCTTCTTGCCAAGATTGCTGAAGAAGTATGAAGTTTTTCCAACGGGTGGGAACAGGATAGCAAAGTCATTTTGCAAAGGTTAATAATGCTACACAAGATTAAAGCCCATATCCATTTGCGTCACTAAAAACTGAGGCTTTCACTTCCACAATTCATGCAGGATGGGAATGCACATTATGACACAGTCTGAAGTTGCATTCATCACTCTGCATTCACAGCACGCTGTCATGCCAGTCCTCCTCTTCTCTCCAGCAGTGAGAATAAAAATTATAATGCTAAGGAGTGAATCAGTCACATTACTTACTCAGAAGATGTACTGCCAACCAAAACCCTCTCTTTTCCAGCAGGTTTACCTATGTTGCCAGTGACCTACCAATGACTCCCTCTTCAACTCAGGTCCAACACAGTCAGAAAGTCCAATGAGACAAATGACACCTTGTGTTTCAAAGGGAAATGGCTACAGAGAGAAAACAAGAGAAATTGCCTAGGGAGTATTGTAACCTTTAAAACAGTTCATATCCACCCTTCTCCGTGAATATTTACTCACATTTTTTTTCTAATAAATATGCCTTCCCACACTTGTCATTATGCCATGTAGGATCTCACAGCTCTTTTTTTGAACATATGGTTCTTTCGCTACCTACTCTTTCTCTAGAACTACATTTGGAAATGATGCATAAATACATCCTGTTTTTCTCAGCTAGAAAAGTCACCATGCTCAATACTCTTCCTTATTAACACCTTTTTACTTGTTGGTGCAGTTGGATGCCTGAGAGGAGATTTAACATTTTCATTTCATATCAGTGAGTGAGAGGCTGGTTTTTTTTTTAATTTCCTCACTTAAATGCCAACATGCCACGATGCTCTTAATGCTAGTTTGTTAAGAATTCAGATGTAGATCTCAATACTCCATCTGGGTCCCACCTCTATTTAAATACTTCTTTAACATTTTAGAAACTAACACAATTAAAAATTAAAATGGGAGGGACAAAGTAAACCAGAACTTTATTGCCACATTGTATGGTTATGCAATAAATTCAGAATGATTTAAAAATAAAGCTACAGTAAAACACCAAAGAGAGGTGGGAAGAGTCTTTGCAGCATATGGATTTATATATTTCAATTCTACCAGCTCTTACTAATGACTGTGATAGGTAACAATTCACTGTAAATATTTTTTAAAATAAGTAATTTTCTTGATGAAATGAAGATGAAGAGCTTGTTAACTTCACTTTCGACAAAATCCTAGGTCGCACCCGGTTTAAAAGTGTGTCCATCAAAAAAACCCAGAAGCTCATCATTAAAGATACCAAACATTCAACACAGGGAGATCACTTATTTCATGAATAAGCATTGATACCTTCCCACACAAACCGGTTCCTTCATGGTGAGATTTTGTATCACCAAATACCAGGTTGTGATTCTGACTGGTCATTAGGGCTCTATGATCAGTAAGTGCTCTTTTGTAGGAGTACCACCTTTGCTTGGTCCTAGGGGTCAACTGGAGAAGCCCGTTCCTGGTCAGTGGTTGAGATCCATCCATTTCAGATTCACTGCCGCCTCTGAGCGTTTTCATGAAATAGTGTTTTTTAAAGTGGTGTTGAAAACATGGGACCTTCCTCTGACTCTCATCATGCCTCTGTACAATGAGAAGCCAGAACCTCTCCCAGAGTCCGTCGCTGCATCTCTACAAGAGGCACTGGGATAATAAACCACAGACCTTCTTTTCCCTCCAGCTGCAGAGCTCAAGGTTCCCTAATCGAAAAACCACACCAAAATCAGCTTGCTCCAGAAAAGCATTTCAGCTTGCACAGAATACTACTTTCAACAATACTGCGTTTCTCTGGAAATGTTCTGGCCAGGTCTCTGTTACAAATAGCTTGGGTTTTTTTATTATTTACAGGAACTGTTAAAAACCTGCCATAACCCCCACACTGTAAACATAAAGGCAGAGCGGCATTTAGGCATTTTGTGTATTATCAGGCACATCTCCATTTATATACAAAGGTCATTACACATGAAAGCTCTCCTTTATCGACATGCCTTTGTGTTAATGTGCAAAAACTGCTTATCTGAACTTTCTGTACTACAAATTAATCCTCTCTGTGTGTGAGTTTTACCTCAAAGTTGCCTTCAACCCAACATTTAGGGTCAGTGTCAGCACCTGAGCCCTTAGTATCTTTCTTCAGACCTAGAACACCAGCCCAGAAATCCTCACCAGTTTAGGGAATGGATGTTTAGAAGTCTGCAGATTTGGTAAATAATTGATAAGAGGCAATAACAAAGGCTCTTACAGGCAGACTGGCACATTTCTGAAAGAATCGAAGCTGACATTAGACTAATAGTAAAACCATTCAGCAGGCTAGTGGGTCATATGTATTCACAGGGATTTTAAATTTCTCTTACGCGTTCACCTCCTGGGTTCCACAGATGTACTATTCTCTTAACAAGTGGGATATATATTTCCAATAGTCAATACCTCTGAAAAGAATTGCCTGATATACCTAACTGGTCTAACAATTGCAATTAGTAAATATTTGATGACAACAGCATATTCATTAAAGGCATTAATGTGCCCTTGTCTTGTACTTGTGATTTCTACTATGTGTCTCTCAAGAGCCAGTCTAACCCTAGGTCTAGAAAATAGAGGGACAGACACATTTTTCAAGTAAGTCAGTACTGAAGATCTGAATAAATAACCAATGAATATCTAAACCAAACCCAGCTGTACTTCACATTTAAACGCATGAGCTCTGTGTTCTTGGAAATATCTTTGTAATCATAACTTTAAGACTCCTAAAAATTGCATCAAGGACATTTTAACAAGTTATTTTCCAGAGCTGCTAACCATTATTTCCAGCTTCAGCTGCTGTACTTCGTCAGAAAATAAAAGACACTTTTTAAAATGTACTAGGGAAAAACATACAACTTAAAATATGAAATGTTTCTTGCATCATTAACAAAATGTCACACTGAACACTGAATGGGCATCTAGCTACCTGTGCTAATGAGCTGGAGAGAGTTAGTATTTTTCCACAGTGTACTGCATTTGCAGGGTGCTGAAGGGTCAGGTAGAGTTCACATGATCTACACAAAGTGTAGGCAATTAATACACTTTTAGAAAAATACAAGCAATTTTATAATAAATGATACTGAGCTGTCAGCATTAAGATGTCCTTTTCCTATTTCTTCTGCCATTACATTTTTGAAAAGAGCAGCAAATGTAAAAGATGTGTTTGCTAGACTCCCTTTTATAGCCTCTATGAATGCCATTGTGCTATAAACATGTATAAAACAATAAAGATGACATTATACAATACTAATATAAAACAGAGTGGGAACTGCTATGGTGATGTTCGGCTCCAGTGTACTGAGAAAAATGAGAGCCCATTTCTTGCAAATAACCTAGCCGAAGCAGTGACTGGAACAAATACAGACATAACAGCAGCAGTGCAAAAGAGAGTAGCAGTAATACACCGGCGTATTTCTCCAGTGAGCTTGGTTAAATGTCATTAGCAGATGAACTGCCTTGTTTGTGTCAATGAATTACCTACAGATTTCTTTTCTGCGCTGGTACCTGAAGCTGAAGTTGGCATCTCCCATTCAGATAACTGACTGTCGACCCTTGCGAGAATATATCAAAGAAAACATTGGCATTATTTTTTGGGTGAGTATCTACAATTTTATTGGGCATTTTAAGAAACAGCAAGTTAAATCTCTATGTTTTGTTTTACTTAGTGTAATAAAAGCTGGGGAGGAGGTTAAAAACCCTGTGCCAGGCCACCACCAAATTGTGCTTTTTTTAATGCATTGCTACTGCATACCCTAACTGCCTGTGCTGAGCCTGCGCCTCTTGCATCAGGGAGCCTACAGAGACCACACTCATCCACTTTCTAACCAACACTTACATCTCCTTGCAGCCTATGCACATCCTGGACCACCTCACAGCACAGAGGTTCTCGTTTGGTTTAAGCAGGAAAGTCTGAACCAATTTCCTGAATGACTTTGCTGTGATCCTCGTTTGAGATCCTGTCATACCCATCTACCTGCTACCACTCACAAGAGTCTCTTGAACTGTTGCATTCAAAACCCTGCTCCAAGTTAAGAGCATTCCCCTGTGCTCCCCCAAACAGCGTGCGTTTAAAGTGGTTGTTCACAAAAAGCAGTTAGGATAACAATTATGCTGCAAGCTCCGGATAACGAACGTGTCAGTTCCCTGGCATAATCCACTGTTGTGGCTACCAGTGCTGCTGTGCTGAACCCACAGATACCACTTCTTGACGATATGCTATATCATCAGGTCTTGATGTCTGATGTTCACAGAGGTAAGATCTGCTCACAAACCTGACTGCAATCTTTTTAATTAGAACTGAGATCTGGTATTTCTGAAAGAGAGTCACCATAGGAAACAGAAGTCTTTGCTCAAGTGCCATGCAAGGGGAAAAAAATGAAAGGTGAATGCTGGAACCCAAAATAAGAGCTTTCCATGTGCGTGCAATGCAAGACACCAAGTCACAGGAGGATGTGAACCAACAGAGGGGACCGCCAGTAAGACAAACAGGTTAGAGCCTTTCTTTTCGTTCTGTTTCTCATCCCCAGTCTTTCACATTAATGTGTTCCAAGGCAAATCCAAAACATACTGCTGGGAATACTTTCTTCCAGAGGGACACAATGGATAAGTCAGTGCTAGGACTGCCTCTCCGCACACCACTTTTAGTACTGTTTCTGGAGGCCATGAGCCACTGAGCACAGTTTTGGTTAGTGGTGACACAAGTCTCTCATTATTTCAGGTACTGTGAACTGGGAAAAAAGCACATAAAACATTAATAATGGTGGAAATTGAACCTCTCTGAGCTTCATGGTCAGGCTCAGAGCAGGCAGAAATTAATATGCAAAATCACTGTGTATGAGTCTCATCATACACAAGTGAAGGCTGAATCAGACCAACGTCAAACACTTCCAAAATGTCTTTGCTACAATGACACCAACAAAACGCCTCTTTGGAAATGTCACTCTGAACTACTGTATGCTGAGACAGCCCTGGCATGGCCTGACCCAACACAAATCTCTCACACCTAGAGAGCAGAGACAGACTCCTCTCAGCCTGGCACTTCCCTCCTACTTCACAATTAGCTGTCATCTTCTCTGCTCATCTTTGAGTGTTGCTGTCAACTTCTCTCTAAGTGTTTGCTGCAACACAAGCTCATTGTTCCTAGTAAAATTTGTTTTCTTGATATAAAGGCAACCTAATTTTGCTTTTGTTATTGCATTGTACTTTCTCATAACTATCTGAACAGTCGGTAATTGATAAAACATTTGGTAGATGGAAATTAATTCTTTTCCATTTAATCTTGCTTTTCCTCTTTGATGGGTTTTGTTTGGAAGAAAAAACAGTAATGACGTCAAAAAACCACCATTGGTAAAGGCACACAGAACTATTTATTCTCTCGCTCTGTCTGGTTTTATGTGCTGCAAGATTCTAGCAAAATAATCCCGTGTTGCACTTTTTGTTGTTGAATGAATGGCTTCATTTGCAACAACCCCCTACTTGCATTCCACTCCGAACCCTGGTTTTATTATCCAAGTGTGAGGTAGGCATAGTGGTGGATAAGTTATTCTGAATCAGAACTAAATCGTTTTCTTCCCACTCAGACATGTGGATGTGAAAATGGACATAAAGATTTCCATAGAACAGCAAGAATATTTGTTGAGCCGTTTTGGACTGCTGAATTGTTGCAATTATCTAAAATGACACAGAAAAGCTCTGCCCCTCCTCCATGGGGTTTAATAGGGATGCTGTGGTCATGGCGTGTAAATAAACGCTTGTTTAAACACTCACGGTGTAACACTCTCACCACGGGCTGCTGGCAACTATGCTTTGTGCAGCGCGACGGAAAACACAGAAGACATTGAATGCCAAGGAACGAAGGACCTACCGGGAACAGAAGGCTGGGAGAAACGAGCACTGCCAGTAGCTGCCACAATGCTGTTTAGGCAGAGGGCAGCTGGGCAGCAGCATCCCCAAAGCAACACATAGTGGGCATGCTGCTGCGCACGGGGCATGGGAAGTATTCTGAGATGGGGACTGGCTTGTCACCCAGGCATGCCATCCCTTGGGTCACAGCACCAACACTCAGCTTTCCTGCCAAAAGGTGAATTGTGCCAAAATGCCATGGAAAGAGTTTTGTCCCCGTGTGTTGCTCAGAATGACATTGCTCCCAAACCAGACTGACATCACCCACTGCCTCATCCCTGCGCTCAAGCACCAGGGCTGCCAGGAGAAGCCAGCGAGCCCTAGGCCATTAACTGTAATTGAAGACACTTGAACATTCGGCTGTAAAGTACTCAGGGGAGTAGCTCTCACAACAGCATAATACAATGCAAATTTATTAATTATGGTGGCACTTCCAATCTGTTAACCATTTCTTTCTTAAAAAAAGGAATCCACATGAGCATTTTAACATTTGGCTTTGTACCAGGAAAAAAGTTTTAAAAACGTTAAAAAACATGGCAAAATAGAAATTCTGCAAGACATGGTTTTTCAAAGTATGGGAACATCACATAATTTTTAATCCAATTAGGTAATTTGACATTCTTTATTTTCATCTTACTGAACTGCTGAAGTTAATTCAACAACATCACACATCATTTGTTTGTACTGCTATCTCCAATTTTCCTTTAGTTTTCTTCACTCATCATATCACTACACAGTTTACACAGGTTTGCATTATGGAAGAGAGAATGGGAGAGAACATTAAACCATATATGGCAATATAAAAGAATGGAAACATTTTTTAAAGTGAATAGCAGAAAATATCATTGGTCCTCTCAAAACTTAGAATATTGAAAACTGAATAGTGTCCTTTTTTTTTAATGGAAAGAAAAATCTTTCAGGAAAATCAGTATTTCACTTTAGAAATCTTCAATTTTACAAGAAAGACATTTTGACCTACGTTAAACATTGCAATAAAAATTCCTGCTCAGCTCTATTTTCAGCATGAGCTGTGTTCGTTCACGCCCAGAGGGAAAACATCCCTGTGCCAGCACCCCACCCTGCGGTGACGGTGGCATGGGGAGAACCGTGAACACCCGTCCGGCCAGCTTCTGTGGTCTGGTAGGAGTGGGAATGTCCCACACATTCCTCAGACCCTGGCAGCCCATCCATCCTGGCTCTGTCAATCTCATGGCATCTGTCACGTCATACTCGAGAATAATGCAAAGATTCATCTCCACTACACCCTCAGACCCTACCCTTGCTTCAGCAAAACTTCTGGCAGCTCTTGAAGCACCAAACTTAATCACTATTAAAAAACACTGTCTGGTTTAGGATCACACAAGTGCTTAATGACATTTAAAGTCCTTTTGCAGGTTAGCTTGTAAATATGAGTCCTTCAGATAGATTTATTTCCAACAGATTGCTTCACTGACTGAGAAATTCGGTAAAGTATTATAGATGACACAAATGACACAAGAAACCAAGTAGATTTTTGCTGACCAGGGATCTAATTCTCATTGGGCTTACAAGGTGTTTGGCTTCCCACTAGGCACCAACTTTTAAATCTAGGGTCCTATTTCACAACTATGTGCATGGGGGAACAGTTCCTGCTTCAGGCTGCAGGTGACAAAAGATGCTATTATTATTTCTGAAAAAATGATTATTTTAACACCAAAACCAGTAGTTTACTGTAGTAGAATTACTGCAGGCCCACCGCATTTTGAACACATCTCATCAGAAGATCATTCACTAATTACTTCTCCAAATAAATACATAAGGTAGATGGAAAAAAAAATTCACTCTCTGAAACTTCACATTTTTGGTATTTCCTCTTTTTGGTTTTGGTGCAACTGAGGGCTTTCAAATTCTCTTACACTCATATAGGAACAAAGAGACAGAAACCCACAACCAACAATCTTGCACAGAATAGCATTAAACCTACATGGAGGTTTATGCTCTCTCTGTCTCTTCTTCTGGAGCATTTACAGTTTGTATAAGTAATTGAATATTAAAGCCCAAAGGAGTACGTGAACTGCAAGACTTATTTCTCTGATCAGAAATTCTCTTTTGGAGGAGAAATGTTTTTTTTCTAATAAAAGTTTTGGTAAAAGTGGCTTCTTTTTCCAGTAAAAGCTTTGGCAAACAAAAAATGGTTCACACCTGTGAATTCTTTTGTATGCAAGATCAGTATTTCCAGACAAATGATATTTTTAGTAAAAAGTTAATGTCTGGTTTTAACTACTAAATCTACTTAGAAGTTAGAGATAATGAGAGGCAGAAAAAACGAACCGACTTCCTTATGCCTGAGTCATTGGAAAGCCAGAAATAGCATGAGGGAACCTTCAGCAGGACCCAACCTATGAGTGGCATCTCAAATACCAGATTGAAAAGCGGTCGGAATGATTGGCATCGCAAGCCAGTGCTCATGGGCAGTTCCCACATAATGGCATCCCGGACCGAACAGGAAATATCTGCGTTATCTAAGATCCTGCCGCATGGCAACAGCCGGCAAGTGTTGACTTGTTACCAGCACCCACCGTACACTGGAGTGACACTGCCAACATGGAATTTAAAAATGATGTTTTGTTACTACCTGAAGTCTAAGGGTAACGAACATGGTTAATAAAATGTTCCTTTGCAGTGGCAAATGTCCAAGATTACTTTAAATCTATAAATAAGTTTAGACTGTAGATTTTGACAATTTTGCACACAATGTTCTCAAATAATAGATATTAATCACAGAAGCTCTTTAAACCATGAGAAAACACACAATAAAGATGGCAAATGTTTCAGGGTGGCTAAATTATGAGATATTTTGTCATTTTTAAGCTACAGACTGTGACTCATGCTATAAAGACATTTTTTTGAGCCTGTATAAATATGCAAGTGTTTTTTTTGAAAATGCCAAGGGCTAGATTTTGATCTGGTGTAAAACTGGTGTAGCAACATCAGATTTAGCCATCCCAGATGGTGTAGCAGAGGTTAGTCCCACTTGCATATATTCACTGTATGGAGAATAGGAACTTTTGAGTTGACTCGGAGCTATGAAGTTCTACACAGATGTGAAAGCATGAGCTTCAAAGGTGTTTCAAGCTGTATTCCTGGGTCTCCTAAGTCCTTATTATCTTAGACGGAGGAGAACTTGTAAGATTTAAGTGCCTGTTTTAAATGTATTTATTTGTCTTTCCAACCTGTACATACATCCATGCATTCTCTGGAATCTAGAACTCTGATTCAGTGAAAATGGTTATGCAAAAATAGCAACACCACAGTTTTGCCAACAGGTTTCTTACATGTATTTCATCTCTCTGCCTTACAAATAAAAGAAACATTTTTTTCCAGAAAAGCCAAAAACTTTCCAGGAGCGTGGACTATTATCTTCTATTTCATGTATCATGTTACACCAAGGAGAGTTAATTGTCTGTGCAAGTACTGACTGCAAAGTACTGACTTTTATTACTAGGGTAGAAAAAACATCCATTTGAATTTCAGATCCTTGATTTTCAGTACTAGCAGATAGGGAGAAAAATTTCTTCTACTCAGAAGGTAGGCAAATTTACTCAGAAATTAATAAAGTAATTCACAATGTAGCCTTTCAGATTCATGCAGCACTATATACCTGTATTTAAAAGCAGTTATTACAGACTTTGAAGCTTGCAGCTCATCTTTGAGGGGGCTGCTGGCATCCTGGTACCCAGCTGAATGAAAGGAGGCTGAAAAGGTGTTTATAATTAAATTCAGAGATTCTCTTTTGTGGTTCCATACAGACGAGCACAAGCACAAGGAGAGAAAACCAAGGAGTTTATTTAAATGATATTCAAATCACCTCTTTGCTTCCCTATATATTTCTGTAAGCCTCTGAGGCATGAGGAAGAAGGCAGCAGAATGGGCATTTCTGCTTTCCCTGTCCAGCTGTGTGGGGTGTTTGGCTGAAGGATGTCTGCAGAGACCAGGGTAGGAAGCATGAACAATCCTAAAACTGTGGGGAGGCCTTTGCCTGGGAGTCAGTTCACCACAGCTGCTCCAGACTTCACTGTCATTAGTCCTGGCATCAAAGCATCCCAAGGAGAGGCCCAGGGGCTTTCCATGGGGCACTGCTCGGCACCACTGAGCAGCCGGCAAAACCACGGGGTGTGAGGGACAGGGGGTGCCTACACGGGTCCCTGCAGGAGGGGGCTCAAAGAGCCGGCACAGCCAAAACGACTCTGCTGCCCCTACGTTACAAACCCATTCAGGACTTGGCCTGGTAAAACAGTTCAAAAGGGTGTACTTGCTGCAGTCCTAAATCACTTACCTAAATTATTTAATCCAAAGTGAATTTACTTATCTGAGGAGAGGGGGCTTCAGGTCCAAATAGCTTAGATACCTGCAGGGACTTAACAGCTCTGCAAAACTAATGAATAGTCTAAAATAGGGCTTTGTCTAGTGGGAATTGTTCCTTTTGTCATAAAATATGTAAATATTAATTGGACTAGAGGTTCAAATTTCATTTTTTAATTTTCTTTGTGAATCTCCTAGCCAGTGGGCTGCACAGTGCTTGCCTCTCCCCAGTGGAGAAAATAGAAAAGCTTCATTACCTTTCTTATTCTTATTATTAAAATAAATTCATTAACAGGAAGAAAAGGAAAGGGATTCATTTTTCCTCAAAGGGAAAAATGTGAAGTGAATGGAATATAAAAAATAACAGGTATTAATTTTAAACATGAGCATTTATACTAATTTTAAGCTGAAGTGTTTCTATTGATTTCAGCAAAGTACATCTGAGTTCAGACTTTTAGAAATGTGACCAGAATTGGTACTTAACGAGACAAGACCAGAACTTGGACTTAACCCTGAGGTCAAGTGAGATTTTTACAACTTCTTTAAAGGTTTTCTTTGTGTTTCTGTCTTAACAGTGACATGAAGTGTCAGCACAATACAACAGAGGCTTAAGAGAAACAAACAAGGACAGTATAGGTTATTCATTTTCAAAGTACTACTAATAAGATAAAACTATTTATTTGTTACACCCTGGGGAAAATATAGCCATACTATTAAAGTAGTACCATACATAGTAAAGGACTTTCTCCTGTCTTTGACCTTCTCACACTCAGCCGTGTTGCTACACGCCCACCACTGCAAGCGTGTGGATGATCAATGAAAACTCCAAATGAAACATGTCCCCACAGATTCTATTTAAAACTGACTATTAAATGTGCTACTTGTGCCTTTGTGTGCTCAAGCAGAAGTCCAGAGTGGGGATGCCTTTGACTATCTTAAGCTCATTTACATGGGCATGTAAAGCTATTTTACAAAGGAGTAGCTCATGTTTTCCGTTTTACAAAATATCACAACCATGTATTCTCATGTTGCAACATTGTCCTGGTGATGAATAATTAATATAGACAATAAATGATTATCATGATAATAAACAGTGACCTTGTTTTGCATCACATTTTTCACTTTAAACCTCCTATGTATGCATACGTTCAAACAAATGTCTGCTACAAAATTTTCTATCAAGGTTCCCATCATTTAAAAATCTTTGAACCTCCTGGGTCATGTTCAGTGATTCTACAGAGCAATCACAGCTCTTGTAACCTCAAATTTCAAATTACTTGGATCTGATTTGGCTTTTTAAGATCACAGCCACCCTCCCTTCTTCACCTGATGAGCTGCTATTTTCATCAATGAGAACTCTCGAAAACAACACGGTCGAATAAAGTTGAAAAGAATAACTTTGAATAAAAGGGAGAATACAGGAATATATTAAGCGGCTGATGATTCAACTAGATCATACTGTTACTCAAATTCCCTACGTCTAGCGAACTGTCATATATATTCTCTCTCACTGTTAATACTCAATGCAACTGAGAGTGTTACAAAGGAACGTGAGCACCCGAGGAGGCTGGGAGCTCTATTTTAATAAAGCATGAACTGGAAAATGTGCATACATGTCCACTGTTTAAACAGACTCTACATTTTTCACTCTGGGCTAATCTATTGCACTTTTGTGTATGCACAAGCTGAACTTCCTTATAAAAACAAGATGCTGAAACCTTAAGAAAGCTGTAGATCTTAATGTTTATTTGTATTTGCATTGCAAATAGCTGGATTTATCTACTTTAAAATTCCCTGAATTCATACAGCACAATTTGGTACAGGATTTTCTATCTCTTCACAGAAGCAAAAAGAAATGCTCAGTGACAGCATTTATGGTCCATTGTACATCATGGGAAACCAGCAGGAAAACTCTTGTCACTGGAACACTTGTTTTATGAACATGCACAAAGTTACTAAAGGAGAAGAGAAGATCCATCACTAGCACTCACGATTAGACTTTTAAAGTAATCACAACAAAAAATATGGAAGAAAAATCAGATTATATAACAAAATAAGGGAAACACAAAGTCATGCAGTTATCTTCTGCAGACTTAAAATTCAGGAGGGTGAGTAAAATATTGCTGAAGAGGCCAGGAAATTAGTATTTGATTATCGTCTCTTCCAAAGAGGTAACAGTTATTACATTGATAGATAAAAGCATGGAAAAGATACAAAAGATGTCTTTGTGATCCAGAAATGATTCTGTAAGAAATGTTTCAGAGCCTTTTTCTGTTGAATCTTACCACCGCATCTCTCCAGTCCTGTAGGGATTGTTGCTATTCCCATCTACAACCTGCTCATTAGTGAATGGAAAGGATTGAGCCTAAAGCTATCAGTGACTTTCAAATGATACTCTTGGCAGCAGGAGCATCAAGCACCTGAGCATAGATGCAATGCAAAGGGCCTTTCTCTTGTAGAAATCAAGTAGCACCTTTAAGATCAATTTGAGAAAATGCCTCTTAGGCATAATCGACCACGTGAGGGGCAGAGGATGGACTCTCAGGCTCCTTCTGCTCTTATTTTCTCATGGTCTATGAAATATTGAGTGAAAAAGGGGTAGAGTATTTCAGCAGAGGTGAGCTGAAGTAAATCCAGTTTATTTTTAGAACAGCAACCCACAAAGACACCGTAGCATGATGCTAGAAAGCTAATTAAATTGGCTTTTTTTCATATGACCCTGGCAAAAATATATTGGTGCAACTTGCGGTTTCATAGCCTATGGTTCTCCATATGAGTTTCTTGTGTTTGAAATGGTCATATTTTCTCAAGTTCTTGGCATCATTAAAACAGGAAAAGAGGTTTTACAAAATCAGAGTCTTCCTCATGGCTTGACTTCATGAGCTAGCACTGATGAACTCACTAGAAAGAAAGGCTGAAATAAGTGATAATGTTTGTGTAATAACATATGTTTTTAATTGTATGTTTAAAATGTATTAATATGTTTATAATTATGTTGTTTATGAACATTTCAATTGTGTAAGCACAAACATAAATGTGTACAAGGAAATTATTAGGGGACTGGAATATCTCTCTTATGAAGAAAGGTTGAGGGACTTGGGTATTTTTAGTCTTGAAAAAAGAAGACTGAGGTGGGATCTTATCAACACTTATAAATACTTAAAGGGTGGGTGTCAGGAGGATGGGGCCAGGCTCTTCTCAGTGGTGCCCAGAGACAGGACAAGAGGTAACGGGCACAAACTTGAATACAGGAAGTTCCATCTCAACACGAGGAGGCACTTCTTTACTCTGAGGGTGGCAGAGCACTGGAACAGGCTGCCCAGAAAGATGAGGGAGTCTCCTTCTCTGGAGACATTCAAAACCTGCCTGGACGTGTTCCTGTGCAACCTGCTTTAGGTGACCCTGCTGTGGCAGGGGGGTTGGACTAGATGATCTCCAGAGGTCCCTTCCAACCCCTACCATTCTGTGATTCTGTGAAATGGCATTCACAGAAGACCTGGGCCTTACTAATCAATCCCCTAACACGAGGATTTCATGCATCCATGTAAGAAGATGAAGTTATGAGACTGAATACACACCAAATACAAGAAAAAGCCTTCCTAAAAACATGATGGTGACTGATGATTCCCAAAGAGGTCATAATTTATCTATATAAAATTGTTAATGCTACATTGCATTGCTACATCCAGGGAACAGATTCTTTTCTCTTTTACAGGGAATTACCTCATACCGAACTAAGCAGATTCTCAGCTAACTTTGTATTTTGTGAGAAAATAAAGGTAGTGATTTTACTTTTTCCATTTTACTCTCTCTTCTAGGATACAGCCAGTTCCCACAGTCAAAAAATTTAGAAGTAATAACAAATAAAAGAAAGAACAAAAAAGCAGCTACAGATTTAAAATACAAAGACCCATATGCAACCAAATCAGGGACTCCACTGAGACTGATTTGCTAAAACATAATGCAAGATGTTTCACTTGAAAAGCTGAAAGAGCTTGGCAATATTTGTCCTTAAAGTGCACCTCAAGCAAGAAAACATACAGCAGCAAGGTTAGCAGCAGAGCTCTACGTACTCATGAAAGGTCTACAGTCTTCTCTGTCCGCTCCACCAGGGAAGGTGAGCCGGGACCTGAAGGCAAGGGCAGGGCAATAAGGCAACAAGGCATGTCTCCTACTGGTCAAGGGGATCCTTACAACAGTGGGGGGGCAGCAAGGACCAGAGCTGGGAGAAGGCACACCTACAACACAGGTCAGGCCAGGGGCTGGGCATCCTGGGCTGTGGGTGCCCTCAGCAGGGCTCTGAGTTACCTGGCCAGAGACCTGACACTCTGCTACAGTTTTACCACCAAAAGGGAAAGAATAACAAAAAATACAAGTAAAATCCTCCTTAGCACCCATATGAGCTATCATTTTTCCACTTTGATGTCTTCTTCTTGAAAAGAGGAGAAGGTCCTCCAGAAATATCACAGACAGTTGTGCAGCATATTTATTAGGGTCACATAAACAGATTCAAATGACCACTTGAAAGCCAATAACCTCTTCTGAGGTTTGAAAAAGTCAAGATTCGATACTTTAAAGTTGATTTTCTTTTCTGAGTGCTTCAGCACTTCCTATTCCCACAGCAGCTGAGAAGAAAGCATGTATAAAATCTCAGGAGGAAAAGAAAGTAGGTTCTTTTACATTTCCCGTTCAACTCCAGGCCTGCTCAGGGAAGATCTGAACAAACCTTTGGATTTTTCAGCACTTGCCTGAACTGAAGTGAACTCTTCAAACTTTGAAGTCTGCTCACTATCAAACTGAAGTCTAAATTATGTTTCATACTCATATACTATATGAATACTTCAGAGGACTTGTAGAAAGTGCAAATAAGGGCTGAATGTGTTTTCCTTCAAACATGCCCCTAATGGAGTTTGCTGCGTTCATCAAGGGGCTCCACAATGAACGGTTGGTGCGAATACGACAGCAAGATCTTTCTGTACACAAAGTGCTGAAGGCAGAAATACACGCCTGGTTTCCTTCTAAATAATCAATCCTACAACACCAGCAAAGACCCAACATGCAGAGCCACATGTATAGAATATATTCACATAACAGCAGCTCAGCCAGTTTCTCCACCACACATGCAATTGCACCTAGCAAGTTGAAAAAGAGAGTTTTTTTAGAATTTCAGACTTTCCTAGATGACTTTTTAAAAGTGCTGGACTGTTAGTGCGCAATAATAAATCACACCAAGCACGTATGGAAGGATCACAATGCCAGGGGAATTGTGCTATGAAGCAATAAGAAGACTGTTAAAAATTACACTATTTTGAGGGCGTTTTCCAGGTGATAAAAGATAAAGATATAGGCTGGTTTTCATTTTAATTTTATAATCTTATGTTGTGTTACAAGCTGTAGCACAAGAAGCACAGCTTATGGGCCACATCACATGAGCAGTCTCCTTGCTGTAAGACCTGCTGTGGGTAACATATGAGACAGATGAACTTACCTGAATCTGAAAGCTCCTTTTCGTCCTAAAAGGTCCCATAGACTCTTCTCCCGCCAAATCACATCTAATCATCTGACAGGCCAAAAGCTGGAGGAGAAGCTGTGAGAGGGCTTCAGCAATTGCTGAGGCAGCAGAGGTCCCCTCTTCTGGGGCAAGGCTGCCCAGTGCATCACCCATAGCCCTGCACACATCCCTATAAGCCAGGCACCGCTGGGAAGCACCAAAACCAACATGGATGCTGGGTGCTGCTGGTATGGACAGGGTCTCCCATCGACCTGTCTCTTGGCACCATCCATCATCACTGCTGCACAAGACCAGAGGGGAGACAGGCCTCCATAAGACCAGCAGTCAAGCTTTGCTATCCTCTCCTGCTCTACTGCTGTTAAACCAAGGAGCAGAGACATGAACTTTGCTGCAGCATTGGAAGCATTTCATGTACCACTTTTCCTAATAGCCTGTTTTTCAGTTGTTTTTAAAGAAGCTTATGACATCCTCTTGGATTTTGCTTCAGGCCTCTTCCTTCTGCTGCCTGCAATAGACCTTTTGTTCTTGTTCTATTTTCTGTCTTTGTGCCAGCTTAAACCCACTTTATACTACTTATACTTTCCCACATCAACATATGAATAGGTATTTCTAATCCCCTTTGTGACTGTAAAGAAACATCTAAATATAGCCTAACTGAAATCAGATTCTCAAAGCTACTGTTGACTAAATATTGACCCAAGAATTTTTATATTAAAGCACCCGTCCACACTTACTGAAATCAATGGCATATGTCATATTGCCAGCATTGCGCCAGAATGTTGGGTGCCGCAGGGTTTCCAGGGTTAGCAAAGAACCTCTTTGGGCATCATCAAAAGGTGACCTGTGGTTTGATGAAACCAAGAGTTTAATTTTTTATAAGCATTTCTACTAGAAGGACAGGCATGTGTGATTCCCCATGTGGATTTGTATTCAACAGAGTCCTTCTGAGGATGGATAAATGTGGGGGCTGCAGTGGTGGCGGAGATTGAGGGGAATGTTTCATCTCCACATTCTGCTCCAGATGCCAAAATACTGTGCTGTGGCTTTCCCCCAGAGCAGTATTTTCCACAGTTAATACAAAACATTGAGGGAGGAGGCTGTATGGCTTTAAGAACTCTTTAACAAAAGAAAGCACGAGAAGAAAAACTTTAAGTATGCCCACTCAGGCACTGGGGCAAAAAGCATGCTGAAAAAGGCCGTTGTGATATGATGTGGTCTATAAAATCTTTTTGAACAAATAATTAAGCTGATGGGGAAAAAAAATATTTGGAGCAACATAAAACTTTCATGTGTGTTCTCTTCCAAGATTCAAATTTCCCTTTTGAGTCAAGGAAACTTGTCTCTAATTCCAAATATATTGCTACCAAAACCAAGTCTGTTTTCCTGCAAAAAGAACAGGGAAAAATACAGAATCTAATTTTTACTATAAAGGATGTGACATTGTGGAAAGGATATTCCCCAGGTAGATAGAAATTGTCAAAATTTTTTGTTAGAATAAAAAGCAAAGAAATAAATGGAAATTTTTAACTGCCAAAATGTTTCAGTTCAATTTCTAATTAGTCCCTTTCAAAGCCATTCATGAATTAGCTAAATGACAGCCCTACGAGAATCAAGAGCATACAAAATTAATCTGATTTCATCAGTAACTCCCACTTGGATTAAAGATGCCGTAAAGGTCCCACATCTCCTGGCAAGGTGGTACGCTTTCCTGCCTTGTGGCTGTTCTATATTTATTCCACAGTTTCCTCACGGTCAGCTCCAGACTTCCAGAACACCCATGTCACTGCACAGTGTTCAGTATAAAATTGTATGTGCTGTTCTCTTGCAGTTTTCTCTCCAAATATTTAGTCAAAGGTCCAGGACCTCCACTTTATTCCTTTTCCATTTGTCCCAGGAGCAACTGCAACCTGCAGACAGAGTGTCCTGGTTTGAGGTAAAACAGAACCAACTTTCTGTTCAGTAATTTTACTTCTTAGCTAGGCCTCTTCTAACTCTCTGAAATTAACAGCATGTTGTGTCTGAAACGGTTCGTTCAGAGTGATAAGACAGTTTGTGCCAAGGATCAGTATGCAGCGAGGCCCTTGCTTATACTTATTGCTATAACAACCAAGGTCAGCTGATTTCATTATTTGCCCATTGAAGGGGCATAGACAGGTCCCACCTGCGGGGAGGAGTGGACAGGACAGGTGACCCAAAACTGACCAACAGGGGTATTCCATCCCATCTGCCCCGTGCTCAGTATAAAAGCTGAGGGATCAAAGGGTCAGCTTCTCTTTCTTCAATGGCTGATGTCCGACGAGGACCCTGTCTGTTCATCTGCCTTTGATCCCGACCCGTGTTCCTGACTCCAACCCTGGAACCCAGTTCCCACCCGTCACTGAGTCCAGTCTGGGACTTCCCCGGCGCCTGCCGGTGACGTCATCCTGGGAGCTGAATATGGTTTTGTATATACTGTATCTATTTCATTATTTTCCTTTTTATCTTATTATTAATATTTCATTAAAGTAGTTTAGTTTCTTCTAAACTCTTAAATCTCTCTTTATCTCTCCTCCTCCTCTCCGTGCATGAGAGGCTGGGGGGGAGCATCTGTTGCTGGCCACTGGCCAATTTGGGCAAAATCACGACAGAGCAAGAAGTGGAAGTGACGGGCTGTGAAGAGCTCCAGAGGTGGAATTGTCCAGGCAAATTCTTCTCCTCCCACATGCTTCTGCCTGCACAAGCAGAGGCAGGAAAAAAAAAGATCAGGAGGAGAACACAAGCTGTAGGTCTCTGTCACCAGTACTGCCTGATAACTTCTCCTGTCTTTCAAATTGCAGATAAAATCCAAAGACCCTTTTAGAAATAAACCTAGTTTTCATGTGCATGCTGATATTTGTTCCCACACTGTTCTGAATTTTAAAACAGGCAAAACCCACCATTTGTTGTTAGCACTTGGCAGCTCTGACCATGAGCTTGTTAAGCTTTACGTTGTAGAGATTTGCAATCTTATAATGTTCTGTGCTGGATAAAAACCTTATGTCAGCCAACCCAGCTAGAATGAAGTGGAAATGCCACCACATAGAAAGATTTTATTGAAATAGTTATAAAAGAAATCATCAAGACCATCTACCAACTCAAGCTAGGAAGCAGAGAAAGCTACATTATAAATCAATACTTAATTCAGATGAAACATCAAAACTTCATGCAGCATGATCTATAAAACTCATCAGGAGCAAAATACATTAGACAGCATTAGCAACACGCAATTCCGAGACCTGTTACAAGTTGAGCCAACATGTTAAAAAGTTTCTCCCAATCCACAGCTCACCACAGGAACTGGCAGGCAAACATCATGGGAATTGCCACAGGTGGAATAAATGGGAACACATACAGATCAGTAATTACCCTGCCCTCTCTTAAACAGCAGCCAAATTGCTTTGGGGGTCATCCCCATTTCTCAGAGTCAGGTAAGGTCTTCTGTGTCCGGGTCCCATTGTGCAGGACCACAGCTGCATCTCCCCAGCCTTTGGTCTGCAGGATGCACGCTGCCATCAGCCATGCTGCAATGGCTGTGAGTGCAGCTGCCTGCCTGGCTTTGGCTTCAGAAGTAGCAGAAAGAGAGGACAGAGTCCCCAAATGACAAAAGGCCTGTATATCCTTTGGCAACCACATTGTCAAGGGAGAATAAAGTTCTGTCTTGTCCAGGCAGATCAGTGCCTCATTCACTCAGGATCCTGTAGGGTGCTGCCCCACGTCAATCATAGAATCATAGCATTGCCTAGGTTGGAAGGGACTTTTAGGATCATCTAGTTCAGCCATCAACCTAACACTGACAAAAACCACCACTAAACCATATCGCTAAGCACCACATCTACCCATCTTTTAAATACCACCAGAGATGGAGAATCAACTGCTTCCCTGGGCAGCCTGTTCTAGTGCTTAATAACCCTTTAGCTGTAATTTTTTTCCTCATATCCAATCTAAACCTCCCCTGGAGCAACTTGAAGACATTTCCTCTTGTCTTATCACCTATTACTTGAGAGACCAACCCCCACCCCTCTACAACCTCCTAGTTTCAGAGAACGAGAAGGTCTCCCCTCAGCCTCTTTTTCTCCAGGCTGAACAACCCCAGCTCCCTCAGCTGCTCCTCATAAGGCTTGCTCTCCAGACCCTTCAACAGCTTCATTGCCCTTCTCTGGACATGCTCCAGCAATCTGCCTTTGGGACTGACCACCTCCTGCATGGAAACATTTTGGCAGGTTATTTCAAGAGGACTGCAAGCATATGTGCACCATCGATGTCTTTGGTACCCTAGGTGCTCTGAGAACAGCAAAGCCTGAAAGCCAGCTCTTATTCTCAGCACAGACTGATACTCAAGTTACCAGCTATGGCAGTTTTTATTACATGTCTCCTCCATCATTATCTTGACAGTTGATCTTTTAGAGTCAAAACACATTATAGACCAATGTTGAGCAATTTGGCAACAAAACTAGCAACTTATTTCTGTGAGTCCTGTAAGTTCCGTTATGTATACTGTGGGGCCCTCAGACACCAGCCAGGCATCCCGCCTGGCCCTAGATGGGCTGGTTGCTCATATGAATGCTACAGAACAATTATTGATCACCCCACACCTACAAAATAATGCAGACTCTGCTGTTTCTCCTGCACTACCTATTCTGCTGTGTGCATGCCTGTAGGAACATACATTACATCATACAAATACACCGAAATTCCTTCCTTTTCATCTTTTGCACATATTATACAAGCAAAAAGATATTCCACAGGCTCTGTGGATACAGTCACTTGGGTCACACAGTCATGAGCAACAATTATGTTCTTGCTACGACAAACACACATAGGTGAGCAGCGTGCTGGGACACACCAGTTGTCTGAGACATTTGGCTGTGATTAGATCTGCCCTTGGGGAAGAAAGTTCTCCTTTGCACAGCCAAAGGAAGGGCAGGAGTCATCCCTGGATCCAAAGCCAGCATGGATGCAGTCTGCAGGGTGCAGACCCAGTTCATGAAGGCACAGGAGTTGGAGAAGAGACACTTTCATGGTTGAACTCACATAGTGCTCTCGGGCTGACAGGTGCTTTCTGTCTGAACTCCTCTCTGGAGATTTATAAATCATGATAAACACCTAAGTGAAGTAAAAGAGCAAACTTCCATTCAACTCTGTGAGCCTTGGATTCTTATTCTTAAATATTTAATCAGAAACAACACCAAGAAAGCTTTTGAGCCAGAGATGGATCCAGTGTTAGCTGAGATGAGAGACAGAGAAAGAGCGAGACTGATCAATAGCTCTTATGGTTGCTTCACAGGTTCTAAAAATAGTAACTTATTTGTGCTCCATGGTAGTTTTTGTGAAAGAAAGGATGAAAACGAAAAATCATTGATTTTATAATGTACTTGGTTTTCCAAAACCCTTCTCACAATGACACAACGCAAGATGCTCTTCGCTTTAGGTAATGGCAAGGTGGTTCTCCCAGGGAAGTAGCCCTGTGTATCACTTTGAAAGGCTGCAGGCACACAGAGGCAGCATTGGGGTAAGGCAAATGCACAAAATCTGTATCAGGTTACCCTGAGATAGCTTGGCAGTACTTCCTACTCAGATACAAGCCACAATTAAGAGGCAACATTGACTGCAGCTTTTACTCCTGTATTAATCTACTTCTCAGGTAATGATACCACTGACCCTAAACGTGCCACTGTGCACAAAATCGATACTTTTGGGTGAGTCTATTGGAACAACTTCAGCAAATTTCCTCATGAGCATGGACTTTTTTTTTAATTAATCAAAAATGCATATTTGAGTTGTCAGAACCTCTTCAGGTATTGATATGGGGAAAACTGCAGACAAAAATCCCAACATACAAAGTTCAAACTTAGTGGGAAAAAAAGATTAATTGAATATTTCTTCTACAGTGTTTTTTCAGTATTTATTTCATTAGGAGAATTGGAAATAACTCAATACTTCTGAGTAAGTCTGAACTGATTCTTTTAACTTGCACACTTTAAAATACTAAATAAATTAGTCAGACAGTAACATTCTTCATTGTATTCTACCTATTCATTTATTCTGGTGAAAATAAGCATTCAACTGGATGACATTTAAGCGAAAGTGTTTTACAGACTATTCTGGCTTCCCGCTTCTCTGAAGTAGGGTACCAATTATGGAATACCTCTCAGCAGCTGGTGAGGACCTGCCGTATACCAAATAAACAAGCAGTGTGTTTCTTTCAGAGATTCCTGCATGTAAAAATGGCATTTTTTCATAATAAAACTTCTACAAAGTTATTTCTCAGAGTTTTAGTATGGGAGGGAAAACACCATAGTACAGTAAAAAGATAGTATCAGAAACCAAATTTTGTGACAATCATAGGTTTTCAAAAAGTGCTTGAAACCTTTCATTTCACAGCACTTCAGCGATCTACTGAAAATAAAGATGGCCTCTATTTCTGGAAGAAAAACTACTTAGACATGACAGCTCCATCATTTAAAGTTTTTCTTCCTTGTGCTGCTGAAACAGTTGATGGACTTCAGTGAAAGTGAAGGACTATGCAATTTCTTCTGTAAATGGTATATTTTACTTCTGGTTAGAAACATACCTGTTTGGATTCACATTTTTAAAAATTCCTCAAAATCTAAAATCAAATACATGAGCAAGAATATATTTGGCAGGATCAGTCAGCAGTCACCTCACTTTTTGAAAGTAATGGATGTCCACACTAGTATATTAAATAAACTTTTTCATTGCTGAAAAAAATCCAGATTATTAAAACCTACCCTTTAATAACATATTGAAAAACTATAGAAAGGTTGATGTAATTTAATCATTTTTTTATAACATGCCCTTAAGCTGTGAAAAAATAATCCATATTTCTCCTTCTAGTCATTTTCATTTTCATTTGAAATGGTGTATTACCTTCTACTTGTGCAAAGAGGTGAGCTAATTTTTGTGTTAGAAAATATTTATTACTGAATAGGATTCATGGTTCCATGTGGAAACATTTGTATAGCAGTGAAATTTAGATTTCACGTTTGGAACAAATGTAAGATTTACTAGGAGGAATGCAATATTGTGACAGTTTGGAGTAGCCTAGGATTGTGAATTTCAGAAAATGTTTCTGTAGTTAAACAGAATACTGCATGTCTTTTATTTGCCATCAAGTTATAGCACATAACATGCAAACATATAAACATGCAAAGACTGAAATACAAAAGTTATGTTCAAGTGAAACAAAAAAAAATCTGTATATATAGAGAAAAAGCTGCAAACTTTTCCAAGGGAGTGGTACAGAGACCTTATTTTAAAAATTCAAAGTCTTTAAAATTTGTTTTCACAGAGCAGAAGGAAGGTAAAAAGGAAACTAAAGAAAATAGGTGGGTGTTGTGGTTTAACCCAGACATCAACTAGGGCCACACAGCCGCTCATTCACTCCCCTCATGGTGGGATGGGGAAGAGAATCAGAAGAGTAAAAGTGAGAAAACTCGTGTGTTGAGATAAAGATAGTTTAATATGTAAAGCAAAAACCACACACACAAGCAAAGTAAAACAAGGAATTCATTCACCATGTCCAATCAGTAGGTAGGTGTTCAGCCATCTCCTGGAAAGCAGGGCTCCATGACGCGTAACAGTTACTTAGGAAGATAAATGCCATAACTCCAAATGTCCCCCACCTTCCTTCTTCTTTACCCAGCTTTATACTCTGAGCATGGCGCCACATGGTATGGAATACCCCTGTGGTCAGTTGGGGTCAGTTGTCCCAGCTGTGTGACCTCCCAACTTTTTGTGCACCCCCAGCCTGCTCGCTGGCAGGGTGGTGTGAGGAGCAGAAAAGTCTTTACTGCTTTGCAACAACCAAAAACATTGTCCACTGTCAACGGTATTCCCATCCCGAATCCAAAACACAGCACTATACCAGCTGCTATATCAGCAGTGTACACTGTAGCAGGGTATCTGCTATATGTCCACTCTGTAAGGAGCTCCAAAAGCAGCCAGGTGCTCCAGCTGTGATAGCACAAGGCTGCGTAAACAACAGTCACAAGGTAAATTTTGAAAATCACATTCAGGTGTTAATAATGCACAGTTGCCCACTGACATCTCAGATGTTAAAATGACAGTGCTGCTGTGCGAGGCATCATGGGTACAACAAAAACCATGGCGTTGCCCGACGTTTTATTTGCGTTGTCCACCAAGAGCAGGTCTGGCAGAAAATCTAGACGCATTTTTCAGGATCAAAGTCCGTACAATACACCCTCTGCTGGCACTTCCACCGCTCCACGGAGCATTACATATGCTTTTGAAATTACTTGGTTACTCCAGTGCATTCACCAGTTCTAAGAAAAACACAATCTACTTTACGTGCAGCCTGCTTAAGCGATTTTTCCAGTGCAGCCTGTCTCACCGAGACAAAGGCCACCTCACTGGCTGTCTGCCCACCTGCCCGAGCAGGCAGGAATTCCTGCCCCGCTCTGTGAACTGGTGGCAGCGCTGGCACCCCATGCAACTTTTCAGACAAGATGAAGAGGGTTGATAGTCTACAGTAAACATCCCTTTTCCTATTATTATCGTGGGCTGTATCACTGAGCTCAATCTCAGCTGCAGGTTTCAAAATAACTTGTAGTGCTTTCTGTCACTGCTATGAGCTTGTAAGAGAGCAAAATGGCAAACAAAATTAAGCGTACAGCTTAACTGACCAAACCAAACAGGGTTTGGTCAGGACGATTCTGACACTCCCATGCAAAATAGCATAAAAATAAGGGTAAGAAAGACTTCAGGTGTGTGGGAGTCTCCTTTGCCTACTTCCCAGTGGTGTTTATTTCACAAAAGTTGTATCTCCGCCAGGTCTACTCACATCCTGTGCATGCATACTTATTTGGTAGGTCCCCAAAGTACTAACATTTCAGGAAGAGCTGATACCTTTGAGGGCTTTTGTCAGCCATGTTCTTGACATCACTCCTGTTTGACTGTTAGTAGGACTTTCTTTTAGTACAACAGGACTTCTGTCATGATTCATGGATTTTAATATTCATCTCTCCCAAGGACTAGATGTAGACTGCCAGATTAATTTCATTTGCAATTTAAAGTTTACACTGACTGCTTGTCTTTGTTGTTGTTCTGCTGATGTCTCAGTCTCTCCCAAAGCCAGCAATGGTTCCCAAGACAGAGGAATGTTGCACCGTTTGCAATCAACAGCCTCACAGAGGTGATAAAGCTCTCCCTGGAACACACTGATTACCTCCAGCTCCCACAAAAATCAGTGTAAGGCAAACTGATGCATCTGCTGGCCCTTGCAGACACTCCTGAAAGACAACTTGAACATCAGAGGCCTCAGAGACTTAGGAAATATAGCACTCAAACACTTGATATGTGATAGCAAGGCACTGCTAGACCATGTGTCTCAGCCCTCACCATTAGAAGTATCTGCTTGTTACGTAAAATGCACACAGACTTTCTGGATTCCCTGTATTTAAACCCCTTGTTTAAAATAGCCTTGAGAGAAGTTTTAATTACTGCCAAGAGCAGCCAAAAAACTGTTGACAAGGAGCCCACCAAATTATTTCCTGGTCCTAAGGCTAGTATATGTCTTTTAAGCAAGGTTACTTTTGAAATCGCTTTTGAGCCAGACCGAAGTTAATAAATGATATTGAAATGCATATACAAATTCCCTCAGAAAAAGACATTGTAGCGGTCAAAAGCCCACCCTCCCTTTTAAGCAAAACATGGCGAAAAACTTGAATTTCAAACAAAACACCCTGGTTTCTCACATTTTCTGATCATTCACAATCTAGGATCAGGAATACTTCTGAGAATAAATCATATGGTTTTACATTGGGTTTCCATGGCCAGGTTTTGGTAGAAGGGGTGCTACAGGGGTGGCTTCTGTAAGAAGCTGCCAGAAGCTTCCCCTGTGTCTGAGAGAGCCAACGCCAGACAGCTCCAAGACAGACCCACCGCTGGCCAAGGCTGAGCCCGTCAGCAATGGTCGCACCTCTGGGATAAAACTTTTAAGAAGGGGAAAAAAACTGCAGAAGGACAACTGCAACCAGAGCGAGGAGTGAGAATATGTGAGAGAAACCACCATACAAACACCAAGGTCAGTGAAGAAGGAGGGGGAGGAGAAGCTCTTGGTGCCAGAGCAGAGATTCCCCCCCTGCAGTCCCGTGGTGAAGACCACGGCGAGGTAGGCTGTCTCCCTGCAGCCCGTGGAGGTTAACGGTGGAGCAGATGTCCATCTGTAGCCTGTGGAGGACCCCATGCCAGAACAGGTGGATGCCCAAAGGAGGCTGTGACCCCACGGAGACCCTGCACTGGAGCAGGCTGCTGGCAGGACCTCTAGCCCCGTGGAGGAACCAGCACTGGAGCATTCTGTTCCTGAAAAACTGCACCCTGTGGAAGGGACTCACGCTGGAGCAGTTCGTGAAGAGCTGCAGCCTGTGGGAAGGACTCATGTTGGAGAAGTTCACAGAATACTGTCTCCTTTGGGAGGGACCCCACACTGGAGCAGCAGAAGAGTGTGAGGAGTCCTCCTCTGAGAAGGAAGGAGTGGCAGAGACAACGTGTGATGAACAGACCCATTCCCTGTCTCAGTGCTCCACTTGGTGGGAGGAGGTAGAGAAAATCAGGAGTGAAGTTGACCCTGTGAAGGAGGGAAGGGTGGGGGAAAGGTGTTTTAAGATTTAGTTTTATTTCTTATTACCCTACTCTGATTTGTTTGGCAATAAATTAAACTAATTTCCCCAAGTCAGGTCTGTTTTGCCCATGACAGTAACTGGTGAATGATCTCTCCCTGTCCTTAACTCAACCCACGAGTCTTTCGTTATATTT
The DNA here is from genome assembly GCA_013398915.1 of Dromas ardeola. Classification (NCBI taxonomy): domain Eukaryota; kingdom Metazoa; phylum Chordata; class Aves; order Charadriiformes; family Dromadidae; genus Dromas; species Dromas ardeola. The sequence goes on along the minus strand of VYZM01001989.1, from coordinate 496,501 downwards.
TCTCTCCCCTGTCCAGCTGAGGAGGGGAGTAATAGAGGGGCTTTGGTGGACACCTGGCATCCAGCCAGGGTTAACCCACCACAAGTATTCTAGTATTCTGTGAAACAACAAATCTATTTTTGAGGGTTTTTTACAAGTTGCCTTTTCACTTAGATACAAGCCTAGCGCATCTAGCTAAAGTGCGACATCATCATCCAGATGTTTAAAGTTGCTTGAAAGAGCCTTCCTCTATACTCAATGCTGTGCTTTCAAATACATCATCATAATTCTGCTTGCTGCAATAGGCAACAAGGATTTTTCCAATTCCCTATCTTCTAAGAGTAATCTTTACCTGGTAGGATCAGTAACCCATTAAGAAAATCATTGATTGGTAAGTCACAAAAGATTTTTAAATTATATGGAGACAATATTATGAGCTTATGAGGCTAATGAAGTCCCTGTCCTGAGTTCCCGCTATATCATGCCTTTTCTGCACTGAACACACAGTTAAGTGTAAGCATGGAGTCAGTCCCAGAAAGCACAGTTGAACAACAGCCATGCATAAATGTAAATACAAAGACTGTCTTCATCCTTACACCCTACTCAGCACAAAGCACATAGTTAACGCCGTACCACAGCAGTTTAAAAAAAAAGGAAAATACAGTTGCCTTTTTTTCCCCCCAGAATAGTGCTGCGTATTATCCAAAAGAGCTGTATGAAACTGAAATCCAAGTACAATAGCCCAAATATTCATTTTGCAATGAGGTCTACCTGCAGCAAGTGGAGTGTATAATTTCCAGAAGGACACTGAACAAAATCAGTTGTTTTAGCTATATTTTCCAGACTCAGCTACATTTTAGCCTGCTAGAAGAATAGACAAATAATGGTTTCAAGTAAGCAGCACCACAGTTGCAAGAATAGGAGATTAGACTCAAACTATTACAGCAATGATGCATTAACAACTTTATAGCATTATTTTAGTACATTTCAGATACATTCAGCTTCCTAGCTACTTTCACTCAAGAAAGTAACTGCTGTTTTGTTTCATTATCACACTGCAGAATGTGTTTTAAAGGTAATGCTAGTGTTGTTGAGAATGCCGCAAACATAATTTCAATCACAGGAAGTGTTGGTGTTGATAATATAGCGGATGAGATTCACGCCAAAACAAAGGCACAAAGCTATTCTAACTGTTCAGAGTGTGTACCCAAGAAACCAAGAATTTAAACTCAAGGGATAAATCACTTGCAAAAACCTAAAACAGAATTCTTACTGAGCCCTGGCAGCTCTTGCAGGTTTAGCTGTTTTTTTTCATCAGAGGAAGCAGTGCTTTGGCCCTCAAGTCAAACAAGAAGTCCAGCAGAACGATCCAAGAAGTCCAGGCTTCTCCTGCTCTGACCTCGGCGCTGGAAGCCACCCTCCCCCCGAGTTACTGCTGCGATTCTTGTAAACCGGGAATCTTATTTCCAGATACTTCAGTTTACAGGAATTGAACATGTTTGCACTTGTGCTCATCAATGCAAGATGGCTGGATGTACACAGGCTGGTCTTTTCAGAAGGAGGAAGCCTTCTTTCAAGTTCTGCATGTGTGCATTATGAAAAGGGTAGACATACTTTAGATTATATCATTCTTGCCATCTGTGTGCCATTGCCTCAAGGCATAAAAATTCCTTCCTCTTCAGGTTCTCACAACACACCTGCTTGGGTAAACCTCAGTTTCTCTGAGAAAAAAAAAAAAAGAGTTCACAGAAACATTTTCCTTTGACCTGGGACTCCGCCTTTTCCCTGAGGCCAACTGGCAAGGCCATATCCTCCTCAGCTGTTCGAGTAACGCCCAGTAATCATAACTCCAAACAACTAGTTATTTGGGCTGATGGAGGTCTCTAGTGGAAAATCAGCAGAAACACAAGTTCATCTCTGATCTTCAAGATAAGATCTGTCTGACAGAAGAAGGCACTTCCCCCTCACCCAGCAAATGAGGACAGACAACAGAAACTTTTTGCTAAACAATTCGTCCTGCAAATAAAAAAAAAAAACTGTTGGAGAACCGTCTTCCTGGGCAGGGTGAAGCTTTTGTGGACATCAGAGCTGAGGTGTGGTTAGGAAGAAGAAACACCCATTGTCATCCTACTTTTGGCAAGAAATGGTCAAAAAAATATTTCTTTGAAACAAAGCCAAGAATTTCTGAGCTTGATCAAAATGCAGTAACTGGTGATCAGTGGCTCTATATTGCTTATCTCTGCTGATATAAAATAATTTCCCTAGTTGTAAAAGGTAAAAATATTTAAAAAATCAGTGAGTTACATTATGGACATGAGAAATATTATGCAACTCTGTAAATTATCACGAGCTTGCTAGTAATTTTTTAATGGCTAAATTGCTTAGAAGTAACACATACAAAAGGATAGTCAGTGTAGACAAACTCACCAACATACTGGGGCTAAGAATAACAGTCCCATTTGGGAGTCTCTCTGGCAGCATCTGCGTGTGGGTGTCCTACCTGCAGGTCCAGCTGGACATCACAGCAACAGAAAGCCATCCCGTGTTGCTGCATGCTGAGCAGGCCAATTTGGGCACATCAGGAGGAACGAAAGCAAACCCCAAACTACAAATGGCTCTGAACTTGATTTTCTTTTTGGCAAGTCAGGTTATTTACCAAAACTTACTGATTAATAAGAAACAATTACACTCTGATTTATGACTATCAGTCATACATGTTCAACTGGGAAATAACTGGTCGCTGAAGATAATTCAATTAACATAGCATGCTTCATCTCAACATGGACAAAAATTTAGACTGTACAAAGAGGAGGGGGATTCAAAGCATCTGGTAGGTCTAGAGGACTCCTCAACCAGAATCAGCACAACTCACCACCTCTGGGGATGTGCCAGGAGAATGTGCCACTTACCTGGGGACCACAGCATATTCCACACTCTCTCTGATCCTGTGCCAGATTTCACAGAGCTTCAATCTGAAAATAAAATTAGTTCACTAAATATACACTCTCGGACAGAGGTTAATGATGATTTAATTATGGATGGGGAAAAAAAAGGACCCAGCATTACTGAAATTCACATAAATCTGCTTTTATAATAAAAAAAAAGTACACATACACATACCACTATAATGAAAGTGTTTCACAAAATATCATGAGGAAAGTAAGCAATAATTCCCTATTACACCTATAGCTAATTATGCAGCAAAGAATGGACTTCGGGGAGTGGAATATTCCTTTTCTTGACCTCTTCATTCCCTAGTGTTTGGTACGGTTCTTATGCAAGTCAAAGTAATCCAGTACTGGGTGTTTTACATGTGCTATGTCACTGGAATTAATGGGATTGCACAGTGCAACGAGAGCGGACAAGAGAGACTTCATCACTCTGCTATCAACATTTTTTTTTCCAAGTGCCTTCCTCATGCCGAGTTTCTTTCAGTCACAAAGGGTCTTGCCAGTAACAGAAATTGGTCTTGGATGAAACTATTAGTTTCCATCTCCCCATGATCCTAAATTTCACATGGGTATAAAATATTAAATAGAATCAAGCAAATAATTCACAATGAACAATTTCTCCCTCCCTAAATATCTTCCAAGAGCACATACTTTCCTCATTGTTTTTCCAACACAAGGCTAAATTATTTTTAATTGTATTACGTCAGCTTTCAAGAAGTAACTGGAACTTGAGTTGTGTACTATTGCTATGTGGTGACTGGTATCTTAAATGATGTTTTGGGGTTTAATTTTCCACTCAGAGGGGTAAGAAAAAAAATTCAAAATGGAGGAGTTGTATTTATTTATTTAATAAATACAATGCTTCCCTCTTCCTCTGTGTGTCCAGGCACCCCTGTGGAGCCCTGTTCTCCAGTGTCCCACAGCCCTCCCCAGCGGGGTTTTATCCCCAAACGTGCTGAGGATGAGCCACCTCCCATCACCTCACCCATCTGCATCCTCCTCAGAGGATGCTCAACAGCATCAGCCCCATCAGGAACTGCTTACAACCAGCCATGGGTTAGACTTTAACCCTCCTGGACGTGGAAGGTTATGACTTCCTACTGCTTCACTGAAGATTTACGCAATACGGTCAGGGGTCCTGACATTCCTGAAAGAGATGCAAACACAGCTCCAACAAATTCATTAAAATTCTGGCTAGACTTTGTAGCAGCATTTTTCCAATACTTCCATTACTTCAAATAAAAGGTCATTGTAAAATCATCAAGACTCCATAAAATAATTTAATATCTTCAGCTACCTATGTATTTACAATACAACTTGCAGATTAATATTTTACTCCAGGATTCCCTTTAGGAAAGAGATTCAGGTAAAATTTCCTTAAATCTTAAGGAACTTCAGTTGCATAGATGTCCTGTGGGCCCTGGATACCCTCTTGCAGAGAAAATGTGATATTTTACCTGTCCTCATATCACCTTACAGTCTTTGTTCAAGATACAATGAAGTGTTATTGTACCAACAAAATCATTCCTTTGCAAAATACGCTTATAGCAATTACAAGAGCTGCTAAGATCTGTTTTGCACCGTTCATTTTGATTATGAGTATAGATTGGTACAACGCCTCATCCGTCAGTCTGCTGAACTGAAAACCCTCTTTTTATTTAGCAACAGAAAACTGTCAATGCCCGTCAAAAGGGAAAAAATAAATTGTTTGCTATTACTAAGCACCTGGGTTAAGAAAGTAAGTACTTTTTCAGATAAAAAGAGGACCACAGTTAGGACTTGCCTTTAGACCCCCACTTATAAGAAAACCAGACATTGAGGAGTTATCATTACTTTTCTCAAAGGAATTATCTTTTTCTCCTGGACTGAAATAGCTAGTGACCACTTGCAGAGCAGAAGAAAGCGTATCTTTAATAGGCTTTGGTTTCTCAAAGATAGAAACATCAGAAAATACAAGAATTCAGCGTTCATCTGATGTTTAAAAAAATAAAATGCCGAAATATATCTGCCCTCAGCCACAAGACACACACGAAGTAACCCACTGACCGTAACTCAAGCATGGACCCCTGCTGACTTTCCTTTCTCAGTGCTGTAATCTTTGCAGAGCACTGCTTTTGAAGAAAAGCCAATTAAGAAGATTTTTAGGGCCATCACTCATGCTGCCAGCTCTTGGCATACTGGTGGGAGAGGTGATTGCCTCCAGAGGCTCACTAGCACCCAGCCCAGGGTTGCTACCTACAGTCTTCTGCTGGTGGAGGAGTTCGTATGAGGGAAAATGGGCCTGGCAGTAACGTCTGCTGCTCAAATTGCCCCACCTGATTTTCCTGGTCACCGTGGGAGGTAAGGGAGCAGCACATGAAGTGTGCTGCGGGCCATTGGTGATATGTAGCAACATGGGGCAGAAGAGAATTGATGAGCCACCGGCAGTGGTGACACCTTCCATGGGCATGGTTCCCCAAAGACCATCTGGGGTCCCAAAGACTATGCATGCCCACCGCTTCAGATGTTCACTGCCTGCTGCTCAGCTGTCTTCAGTGCATGAAATCCACTTCACTTTGGCAGCGGCAGGCTCAGGAACAGAATATGGGCACATACCGCTTTAATTTTGTCCTTTTACATCAATAAAATGTATGCATTATTTCCACCACCGCCTGTGTTACATTATCTGCTATTTGTCTTTGTTGTTAAGCAGATTTTGCCCCATCTGCTAAATCCCTGACTCTGAAGACACAAGTACTGCTTTGCATACTTGTGGAGAGGCAGAAGGAAGGGTTGCACAGAAATCTATCCTGTTGCAAGGGCTTTAGGAGCAACCAATCAGGCGGGCCCAGGTTCCTGGCAGAGTATCTCCAGAAGAGCTGAATATCTGCCCTAGACTGATTTTAGCTATGCTGATTAACATCAGGTGAAAATGTGGGTGCAGGAGTTAAGAAACAAAGGAATGTGTTTTGCAGCTTATGTTGCAATTTTGAGCTTCACACAGCAGGAGGAAGGAGAAACATCTGGCAATAGCAAATGCCCTGAGGACAAAGACACCCTACATTAATATTATGGGAACAATTAATGACTGCGTTCACTGTATGCTAAAAACTGGCCAATTGGCAAATTGTTTCCTTTTGCTAATCTGATGTAACAAGGTTGCTTTGTCAAAAAAAGAAAAGTCAAACAGAATATGAAAACCCAATTGCAGGCTGTGTATTCACTCCCCAGAAGCAGCAAGTGAAAGCGGTGGCGGGGATGTGGGGGCAGGTGTCCGGAGAGGGCAGCCTGGCGAGGACACGTCTGCTCCCACAGGAGGGTTCATACAGCGTAAACAGGTTTGTGCACTCCTCAGAGAAACCCAGCTTCAGGCCAAACTGGCTTGGGAAACAGGTCAGGCTCTTTCCACTGAAGTCAGATGACTTTCACTCCCTGACAGCAGTGCCAGCATTTTGTGACCTCTGTCATCCAGGTTACCACAGGACTGCACTTCACGGCATTGCAGCTCATAAATTTTGTATGCCTGAATTAGTTTGGTCTCCAACTTCTACACAGTTAACAGGTGATGGTATGTATTGCATGTGTGATAAAACAGTCCACAAGATCTTAAGAAACTTGATGCTACGATGAAAGTCCTATGGAAATCATTCATATAAAAGACAATGTATTAAAGGTCTTCTCCTCTCTTCCCCTCTTTCTGTTCTTCAAAATCTTATCTAGAGACAAGGGGAAAAGACTCCTTTGTACGATGTCCCTATATGATTTAATGAGTGAAGAGTCTCTTTGTGCACACTCGTGCTTTTGCCAAGTTCCCAGGGAGGCAAACACGGCGGTGTCATCATCGCTTTGAAACTGGAGGCAAAGATGTCAGGCAGAGCTTGTCAGGACATCTTCTGAGGTTTTACTGGGAAGCCTTCAGGGTGAAGAAAATTGGAAGTGACCTTTATACAGAATTACTATACATGCAAGTAGACTTAGAGAAGAAAGGTTCAGGGAAAGGTTTCTGTTAGGTTTTATTCATATTTTAAGCCAAGTAAAGCAAGTACATTTTCCTAAGAAAGTGCTGCCATATGGAGCAGGACAAAAATGTAATTTAGTCAGCAAGAATTATTGGATGTTATAGCAGAAGACATTAGTAGCAGTATGCAGAATTACATAGGGGTTTAGCTTGCTGCAAAATTGACTGGTTCCTGTTATACTTTATTATCACAAATTAATATCTCACTGTAAGAAAATAAAGGAAGGGTGGGCCTAAAGAGCAGGAAAGACTCAATGAGTGCTAATGAGCCACAGGACTGCCTCACCAGGAAAGCTGTGGAAGCTTCTTCCCTTGAACTTTTAAATAGTTTCTGCCAGTGTCCCAGAGGAAATCTCTTTACCCTCCCCTTGCAATGATTTAAACACTGTTTATCAGCTTCACTTAACTCTTAAGATAGCCTAATTTTTCTGAGGAAAAAAACCCATGGGCATAAAGGGAGAGCTCTATATGCTGCTGCTAGTGGAAATTAGGGTTAACTTTGAATTCTATTAACTTTATTTGACCTCATTTTATTAGTTTCATGACTTATGTGAAAAAGGAAAGAAAAAAAATATATATTCCAATATTACACTCACAGTTTTTGCTCTCTCTCTGTTCCCCATATATGAGCAAACAAATAAAATAAAAGCATTAAAATATGTGCAATAAATTAAAATTCAAAGCCAGAGTATGGTGCTTTACTTATACTTTTGGAAAGCACTCTATGGACTACCTTTTGATGTTCTTTGCACCACAGGTATAGAAAAAGTGGAACAGAGAATGGCATTCATTTGGGTTTATCTCTGTTGTTTTCATAAGTAGGTAAGCACCACTGCAGAATTCGTTAGGTTGATTACTTTCAAGGGAAAGTGTGGGGCAGACCTACATTGCAGTTCAGGGCCACTGCACATCACAACATCTTGCCCGCAATCTTATTCGCGAAAATTCTGCTGTAAGCCTTTGCATAATTTTTCTCACAGTTGCTCTCACCAGCCAGTGGTTCTTTGTGGAAGGAGAGCTGCAATCTGCTCGGGATAGCTGAACCCGAGGCCCACCGCACGCATCCTGCTTCCCCCTCTCTGGTGCAAGTACAGGGGGCTACTCCTCTCTGCCTGCTTTCCCTCGTGCTGTCCTTCCTCACGAAATACCCTCAGTGAGGGTGAGCCAGTTTAACAGTGCCCTCTGTCACGCCGGCATGAATAGATTCTCCTTTTAAACGCACGTGGCAGCAAGAGCCCTGCTTCTCCAGTGGGGAACAAGAGGTGGGCTGTTTGTGAGGCAAGGAAGCAGAGGGGACGCACCTCCCGGACAGCAGTGAGGGGATGCAGACCCTTGGGCCAGGAGGGAGGAGAAAGGTGCCCCTCGCCGGGTGGGTGCCATGCAGAGCACAGCAGTGCTCACTCCAAACTGGGGGATGAACTCTAATTCGGGCTCATAAATTATTCCAGTGTCAATGGATGAAGTACAAAAGTCCAAAATTCACAAGTTTGTGCAATTTCTTAGGTATCTCATGTTGTGCCAGAGTTCAAGGAACCCCCTGACAACTCTGCGCCTCAAGCTGCAATCAGATAGTCGCGGGTTTGTTCATTCAGGTTCAAGTGGAATTTTGCTTTACTGATCAGATTTTTAACATAATCACGTTCTTGCACGGGATCCAGGCCCAACAGCATGAAAAAAAAGCCCTCACCTGCCAGTCTGAGGAAAACATTGCACAGCAACTGGAGATGAACAAATCCCAACACGCATGCTTCAACGGGAGGCTGAAAGGCATGTTCGCAGTAAATACATTTTTAATGTACTCTTCCCTGCTTCTCTTCTTAAGCTGTTTGTTTTTAAATACAAGCATGTTCAGTAGTTGAATCATGAACCTAGCAGTGGGCAGATGCACTTAGCACAATGCAACTTTTCTCTCACATTGGTCTGACTGTGACACAAAGTGAGCTCTTCCACGCTGCAAAAAGTCAGCTGAGAGCTGAACCGGAGATCTCAGCACCACCTAATCTGCAGATCCACAGCACCCACAATCACGTAGGGTTTTTTTAATTTCATGAAAGAATACAGTAGTGACGTTTGCGGTTTGTGTGAAAAAACAAGAAAAATATTTAAAGCTATTTTCAAAGTAATTAAATAGCCCTTTTTGTTTTTCTGTTTTTACTCTAGATCATACAACAAAACTCCATCTGTGTCCAATTAATGGCATTCATTTCCATTCACTTTAGATAGATAGGGTCCTTTTGACCAGAATTAAGAGGACTGTGTGTTGGGGTTGTCCTAGGACGTGAATCCAAACCCAGACATGTTTAAACAAAAGTGTTTAGTGCTACTGTGTACTCACACACTGAAATAAACTCTCCCATTTTCTTGAGATTATAGATGCCTGACCTGGCAATTTCATCCACAGAAACAAAAGGGAAACTCCCTTGTAAAATTTCTTATGCAGTCTCACCAGGGCAAGAAATGCCTCAAAAATCCTGTCATCAGGACAGGATGAATCCTAGAATCTCCTTTTCTAGACCTGGTCCTAAATTTGGCCAGGATGAATAAAACAGTCAAATGACTGGAAGATACCTTCCAGGTATTTGGAAATGAAAGGTGATACATCTGGGAACTTTCTTACAATCAAAGGCAACCACCCACTCAGTGGATTAAAGGCAGATGAGATGGAGGCAGAAAGATACCTGCAACAGGTATTGCTAAGCAGTTCTCTGATGACAGGCTTAAAATGCAAATTACAGACAAGTGACCCATTACAGTGCAGGGTTCTAGAAATAAGAAGAAGAATGTGCTTTAAATCCAAAAAATTAGTGTTGTGGTATCACAAAGTAACCTGCAGTGAGGTTTTGTGAATAAGGAAAGTACATGTCTGTACTGTGTCTCCGCTTTTCAGGCTTAAGATGAACGGCATGGGAGATCTACCATGAAATAAATAGCTGCAACATTTTATCATGGTGCTATAGGAAGGGGAAAGGTAAGGAATCAAGAAGAGCAATACCAACCTGATGTGAATGCAAGAAGTACCCCTGCCTCCAATGAGCACAAAGTGGAGGGAGACTCAGAGGAGAGAAGTTCCACTCACTTAGCAAGGTGAAGGGGAGTTAAATGGAAAGGAAAAAGGACCTGACGGATACACAGGGTATTTTTCCATGTGTTGTATTATTAAACTGAAGAGGTATTTCTGATAAAAAAAAGGATTCTTCTTACAACACAATTTTTATATGTCCAGGACAGCTCCTACCAAACCAGGAACAAACACATCACCTCCACGAACATTGCTAAAAGTTGCCTGCATCTTTCCACAGACCAAATTTGACCAATTTGTGCACTCTATGTCTGGCAGGTAACAACTAACCAATTTCCTTAGCTGTCCTTGCAGTTTCTTCCAGGGCTGTACAGCCACAGAAACATATGCCTACATTTTTATTTGTCTTGCAAGCATCACTGTTGAAAAAGAGAGAGGTGTTGGTATGATCAGAGAACTGGTCAAAGAAAAGAGACACAAAACAAATCACACTTATCTCTGTGTAAATTACCCCTGTTTCATTGTGTCTGTGTTGCAGAGCTTCCACGCTGACTCATGACATTACCTCATGGGAAACTCCTCTTAAACTGATGAGCAGTACTTCTGCAATGTATGTACACAATGTCATTACTTGCATCTGACTTTAGCACTGCAGTTGTCCTAATGAAATAGCTAAAACTAAATTTCCTGAAATATACAGAAATACCAACCAGTAGAGAAAAGGTGTAAAAGAAACTTGTGGGAGAATGAAGAGGATAACTTCAGAGAAAGAAATTTTAAAAAGTGTTAGGGAAAGTAACTCCAAAAAGTGGCATTCATTTTTATCTTGTGGGAGCATAAGAGGAAAAAGAGGAACTGAGAAACTATTCTCCCTTGTCTCTCTTTGCCAAATTTCCTTAATTCTTTTGCATTGGGAGTCACTGGCCAAAAATAATTGTCCAAGGGGCAATGACCCACTAACTTATCCTCTTCTGTGTGACCTACTGACTTGAGCGCCTGAGGTACTTGGGAACAACAGAAGTGCTTGCAGGCACAACAGACAGGATATGTTCTGACAAAATATTTTAGCTGTCAGAAAGCAAGGATCCATCAAAGCAGAAACTGCTTGTGGGAAGGGACTGGCATTTCAGAACCTCTCAATTTTTAAAACAAAACCTTCATTAAGAGATTTACATTTATTAAACCAACTGTTCTGACATTTGCAAGATGAGATCTTCACCTTCCTTTCCAAAGCAATTTCCCATTTGAAATTTGAGTTGTTTGAAGTGGTTTAAAATCACAAAAGGTCAAAACACCTATCTCTTCAACAAGAACTATTGCAAAAATGCATTCAGTATGTTAATCAAAGTACTTTCCTCTGCATTCACCATAAGAAGCATTTCCAACACCTCAAAGATCACATAAGGAAAATTCTGAGTTAGGCCATCTTCTGCAGTCAGGCTCAGCCAAATTCACACACACAAGCAATCCCTGTTCTCATGAGCAAGCCCTGAAGGCTTGGGTTGTAAGTATCATGGAAAATGCTATAACACTACTGAAGTGGAGCAAAATACTCACAGCAAGGTGCCTGAAGGTAACACGCTTGCAGAAAATGGCATCTCACCTCTCTCTCAATAACACATCTGTTGACATGCCTGCATATTTATTCTCAGTTTCCAAAAGCCACCATCTTTTCAGGTTTCCTTTCTTTAAGGCCAGATAAACAAACTGTACCCAGAAATCCCTTGTGAACTTACTGGGTCTAGAGTTTTTCTTTGCTTGGTTCTCATCTAAATTCCTGTTCTTTTGCTTTCCTATGAAGAGCAATCCGTCCTCTTCTGGACCAAAGCTGATGAGACCCTTCTAGCTTTACTCCCAGCACAGGTCAGGAGGAATCACCTTTCACCCCAGACTGCGTTAAACTGAACTGTGCATTTCCAGCCTTCCGTGTGATGCTGGCACTGCCAGTGGAAAGTATGCAGCTGCACCTTTGCAGCGCTATGAACACCAGGTTTCAGTACTCAGTTTCCCTTGCCACAGACTTATGCGACTTGCAGCATGAGATCAGTTAGCTGTTCCTGACGGAGCATGTTACACTAAGCAGGCATTGGTTTCATCATGCAGGCTCCCCAGCATTTTTTCAGCTGGGAAACAACTGTGAGAACAATAGCGGATACGTCGCTGACAATAGGTGCAATATCATTTACATTTCTGACAAGCTCTCAGCATTGCTTTAGCTCAGCTGAGTTCCGGCCTCCATTATGCGACTGCAATGTGCCTGCCGAGTGATGAAATGCTGGCTCCCTGACAATAGCTGAAGTGGGATACACCCAGTATTGGTTGAACACAAGGTGACTTTCCCAGCTTGTAAAGGCCTGGGAAAAGACATGAATAATGCTGGTGTAAACCACAATATCCAAAAGGTATTTAGTTCTTCCTCACACATATGCAGCAAAAATAAATAATGGCCAGGAGGCTACCGCTGTTGCACACAGCAAGGACACATAAGCTCAGAGACCGAGTCCTTGCACACTGCTGAAGAAGCCTCCTAGGGGTCCTTGGGATTTTTCTGCAGGTGGGCAATCCCTTTCCACTTCTCAGCAATGGTTTAGAGAGAGCAGTGTGCTTTACTCCTGCCCCGATTCCTGTTGCCCTGTGCTGGGAACTTGTGCATTTGCAAGGCAATGCCATACCCGTTGTCTATGTAGTTAAAACAGGTGTAGAAAACATACAAAGGAGTGACGCTGGGCAATAACAGCAGAAGTCCTCAGCTGAACACTTATCCACCACATAGCCCAACATGGGCTGACACCTCCATCAGGAAGGTAGGATTTGCTCATCTCCCCTTTCACATCCTCACTGTACACACTCCTGACAAATTTTAGTGGAAGACCGTGAGTAACCAAGCAAAGGAAAAACTCAAAGCGGATGTCACAACTCCAGTATCTCAGCTCAGCCACTCTCTCACTTATATGTGTAAATTCCCATCATCTTTTCAGGGGCTACATGGCTATTTTTGAGGGCTGAGCATATTCCTTACCGCCTACACAAGACCACATTGCATTGTCAAAGTGCATTTACCAGCCCATCCTCCCCACCTCAGGTTATGTGTCAACACTGATGTCTCTATACAACAAACCCACATTAGGGCTAGTTTTAATATCAGGCACCAACTACCTCTTCACCTAGGCTCCCAGGGAGGTCTTTCAGCCTGAAATTAGTCCCGCACCACTGCAGCCAATCTCCAAACGCTACTCACGGCAGTTAACTTGCAGCTCATGTGAGTCTGCCTGCACAACACAACAGCAATAGCTAAGCAATTCCAGCAGTCCTGCTTTTCAGAATTTACCAGGTTGATATCTCAAAGCCCTTCAACACAGAAAAAAAGCAAAAGCATACTCTTCATGGGAACCAGTGCACCAAATATTTCATGTGCTCAGAGGGCTCTTCCTAAGACTGCAGGAGATGCTGAGCTACCCATCAAGAAAAAGTTGCAATAATATTAGTACTCCAAAACAGGGCCTAGGAGTAAAAGAAGACAAAAGCAGTTCTCTTGTAAAATGATAGTTTCAGCTGTCCAAACTGTAAGTCTTTTTTTTTTCTATGTGCAGACCATGTTGTTGTGACCCCATCACATCCCGAACAACTACCTGTAACTTACAGGCACAAGCAAATGAGTCTTCTGTACCTCTTACTGCTCCCCATCAGAATTTAGGTGCAGCTTGGGATGCTCCCTGTGTCAGTCCCACACAAAGCTCAGTATCATTCCCCAAAGCACTGCTGTTGCTTAGGCAGGACTTTGAGAACCAGTGGCTCATTGCAAACTGCTGGAAGATACTGGGATCAAATACAGGTTGAGGGATACAAGTTTCCTTTATGGCCTTCTGCCAAGTACAATGCTTACCACTGAAATCATGGCGTTCACTGCACGTGAAGATTCAGAACTGGCAGCCAAAAGTTCAGCAGTCCAGACTCCTCTTTCTAGATGAAAGGGAGTCCTGTGTTTGTACAGCACTTTGTTGAGATAATCTTATGATCGTTGTGAAGTTTAGAAACCTGGTCTAGACATTCCAGCCAAGAGTTAAAAAAAACCCACCAAGAAGCCACCAACCCTGCTGTCTTGGAAGTCCTTCAAAATTACTCCTCCATGAAACCTAAATCATTACACAATAGTTTGCTTCCAAGAGCTAACACACCGTTTTGGTTTGTGTGCTTGAGAGACAGAGCTTAGAGGTATGGTGCTGTGGCTGGCTGCGCCTTCCTCTGGAGCCCAGGAGGCTACTGCAGGAAAGCAATTTGCTGTTACAGCAGGGATTTTAGAAGAGGACTGTTGATGAAACCTCTGCCTTGTGATACTTCGGCAGTATTGTTCAGCATTAAAATCTTTCCTGCATATGATCTGGGCATTGATGCCTAAAATTCTCCACCTCCCAGAAGCAGAGGCCAGCCAGGTCTGCCTGCAAACTGGGCACGCAGTGAGCTGCTGAGAGGACAGGGGCAGGAGGAACTCCCCACCTGGAGACCCTGGGACCATGGGTGGCTGAAGAAGGGCGAACGAGGCACTGGCTCGGCCGCTACATCTCCAAAGTCAAGGGCTGTGAAATGAACAGATTTGAGGAATTTGTTTTGCATGTCATCCTGAATTAAGTCTGTTGCCCTTTTTGTCTACTTAATATTATCAGTTAAGACAACCGATTCATGTTTGTGAGTGAGGAAAATTAGCCCCCAAGGCACCAAAAGTTTTAATTTTTCTGAATTGCTGAACAATGGCCTAAGACAATGATTTATTACTTATCACTTAAAATTTTAACCCATCCCTTGTGACTGCCTAAGAAGATGTATATGTATCAGAAGTAGAAGCACTTCAGATCCAAAAGGTAGGTCATTCATTTTCTTTTGCTCCTTTACTCATAATTTTGAGATCTTTGTAAATGATCTGAATAATATATTTGTAAATTTGACTTCAATTTTTTTCCCCATAATCTCACCATCCTATCCCAACTGCAAACGGTGTTAAAGGACGAAAAAGCCCCTATACTTTATAAGAAGGAAGTTAGTGTACTATCATACCTGCACGACTTCTGTAATTTGGATATTCACTGAAAGAACAAGGTCTTTTAAAATGTTTTGGAGGACCCTTGAAAAATCCTCCAAAACCTTCTAGAATCAGATGCTGAGAGGCTTTGCTCTGATCTTGTGCTTTCATTGCTGGTCCAATTAGCATTGACAAAGAAACAGAATTACAGATCACAGCATCAAGTTGCATCTAGCACTAATCAGTAAAAGCAGTGGTAACATTACCACAATGAATGGGAGATGTCTCTTGCCATCTGGTTTCATTTCCGCTTCTTTCTCAGAGATGGCTTTGGTTAGTCTCTTCCTATCAGAGAGAAGGTGGAGCAAAGCCTCCAAGTGGAAGTTTATTGCACTGCCTCTTATTTAGGAGTCTGAGATCTCTTATTCAGATAGAAAGCTTGCTCTTCCAGAAAAGGTTCATTTAGTAAGAGGTTTCTGATATGGCCCAAAGCAAGAAATGACAATGTATAGGAGATTACCAAGGAAAGGTTGATTTCAAATGTTTTCTTATTGCTTGATGATTGCATGTTATTTTTGTCTCTAAGAATAAGATCATACCACTGAGTCACTGTGCTTTGCAACTCCTACATGATAAAAATAAAATGCTCTCATTTTTATTTATTTTTATGCAGACCAGGAGTATGCTGCACAGAAGCATTTACGTACTTTCAGGCATTTCACTTGCAAAGCCGCATTCTTTTGATTACCTGCATTCCCCCCACTTAGTATTGCTCATCAGAGCTGGGTTGTTTATAGTTTTTGATTAGCAGAACTTGACTCAGGACAATTGCATTCTTTGAATATGAAGATAAATTCTTTCATCGTAGCAGAGGGATTCATCTGCACAAATGTCATTGATATGCTGCTGCTTTTTCATTAATAAGCAAATTAAAGTCACAACCCACGCAAATTCCAAGAGCAGGTTATCTGAACATGGTAAACTCCAATGAGTAGGACTCAGTTCATGCTACAGCCAAAATATATGATGCAGAAAATCCTTTAACTTGTCTCAAAAGAAGCTAGCTAAAACTAACAGCCTTTGTTCATGGCATATACCTTTTATCTTCAATATAGACTATTAGGTAACAAGAAACAACTGCTGAACACAGAATTGCAATGCAGAATGGAAAAGGATGCAAGTAAGGGGACTTTTGGTCTCATGATACAGCAAGCAGAAGTAGATTGGTACATACCCTCTCCTGAACAACATAAGCATGCAGTGCCACAGTGAGAGGAAGCACAAGTTTCACGGAGGCCCCAGGCAGACTGAAGTCAGACTCTTCGCACTTGCACGTTGTTGACTTGCAGTGATGCCTACCAGCCTAGAGAGGCCCTGGAGCTGCTCGGGCTTATAGCTCACCAGCTGGTTTTCTGCAGAGTAAATGAACCTGGTGCTGGAGTGGCTGGTGAAAGGGTAACATCTCTGGAGATGGAAGAGGCAACACCACCAGTAGGTCTGGAGAGGGTGCAGAGGACACATGAACCTGCAGCTCCCAGAGGAACTGGGGCCAGCAGAGCCACCTCACTCTCTGAGCTGTCAAAGGACACCAGTAAAATCACAAATGAAAGTGCATGCCTGGACACAGGCAGACACATCTCATCATTTCTTTGTGTATTTTAGGATAGGCTGTCTGGGAGAGTCAGTACAGTTAGCAGAGCATCTACCTTCGTACGTATAATTTTCTTTCATTTTAAAGTCTCTGTGAACAACTATAGCCAGAAACCCTGTCCTATTTCCTGTCCTGCTGACATTCACAGGCCAACATTTGAGGCATTTTGCTTGCGCATCAATGGTCCCTGAGGGTTGGGAGACTGGACAATCTGAACATGGCAAACCTTACAAGTACCTGTCTAGTCCATCCCCAGTTGCAACACTAGTAGCTTTGATTGAGTGGAATTGGCAAAGCAGGATTTCTCATAGCAGCTCCCCTATAACCACACCATCTGGGAGAGGAAAGAAGTGGATCATGAGAGATTAAATACACAGGCAGATGTAACATATGACGAAGTAAGTTAAGAGGAGGTATGGTGGGGGGGTAAGAAATGTCCTGGAACAACTAAGAGCTGTGCTGTAACGCTGCTAAGCTCTGGGGAAATGAAGAGGTGAGAAACCTGGTAGAGATAAGGAATAAGCTAGAGCAATTAATAGATGTGCCTTGGGAGACGAAAAAAATTTGTCAGATCTTCTAAGAGAAAAGCTTGGGAAGGTAGTAATGCCAGCTCTGCTGAGGGAGGATGAGGAACAGAGTGGAGAGGCCAAGATAAGCAGTAGGAAGATAAATAGCAGGAATAACCAAAAGACAATGCCAGGCTTGAGTAACAAGCCAAGGAAGCCAACAGAAGTGCCAAGAGCCTGAGAAATAACCTTGAGGAGACAATTAACATGAAAGCCATCTCATGAAAGAAAGAAGCTGTGGTTTGGAGATCAAGACATAAGCCTCTTTCTTCAGGTCACACTGAAAACTTAGGCATTTCCCTGTATTGAAGGTCTTTGCTTAGGTTTCTCATAGCAAACAGATAATAATTTTATCTGCTTCTATAATGTGTATGTTGTACATGCTAGAATTATAGACCTTGGTGGGTTTCAGTGTAGTTGGTGGAAAGTATGAAAATTGCTTAGAAGTCTTATGAAATCACAACCCTTACTCAACTCAACCTGAGCTCTAAAAATATAAAATCATACAAACCCTTTTATAAAAAAACATAAAATACAAAGTTCACCTGCAGGATCCATAATGGTCTGAGGATGCATGACCTTCTCTTCTAGCCCTTTTACTCCTCCAGGGATGCTGGTACCTGGTGCAATCCGAGCACAAGGGCCTGGTTTCTCTTCACTACTTTATCCTAATACACCACTGTGAGCACCTGGAGAGAAGATGAAATACCCACAACTTCCTTATGCACAACTGCCCTTAGATGCTACCCTGTGCTCAGTGACCCAGCACGTCAGAAGACTGTAATCACGGAAAGACAGTGAATATGAAAGGACCACACTTACCTCTGCTCAAGCAGGTAGACACAAGTCAGCCATCTACCCCTACCACAGGGACTTAGGAATCACCACCTCACCTCTCTCAGGACTGTATTTTTCAGGAGATTTTTCTCTTCTGAGCAAGGCCATTCCCTGTTCTACCCAGCAACAGCAAAGCCCTGGCCACTTTTTAGACTGAGAGCCATCAGGGTTCCCTGCCACTATGCAGACAACTTGGTGCCATCAATCCCTTTGCCTATGGATTTCTGCTGTCCAGAGTCCATGCATAAGTATATATGTATATATATAGTATTCCTCCTCCATATACTTTGGGTCTAATTCTGAACAGCTTCTGAACCTTGCAAAGTGATTTAGCCCAGTGCAAAGTTTGAAGGTCCCCACATTAAAAGGAGAAACTCTCAGCAAACTCACAGCTCTGTTTATCCTACTGTGAATGGAGGTGCAGAGTACACAGCAATGGCAAATACAATGAAGTTGCCTCCTTACGGAGACACCTTTCACTTACTGCAAAGCATGTCTAATTCTGGACATGTCTGGTGCTTTTCTTGGTCCCTGATACTACAGAGCTAAATCTTTAGATGCTTTGATCTAAAGATGCCGTGCTAGACTTTACCGAGCAACTATAGGAGGAAATACAAGGGAGGTTCCTACCATTTAGAGATAGGTTGTGAAAAAACAGGCTTTTCTAGGTTTGTAACTTTCCCAGGAGATAGCTTGTCCTCTGCCTCTCCAGAGGACAATGACTAAGCAAGCGAGTTTCTAACATGGCATTGTGACTTCGCATTACCAAACTTTTGATTCCACGACATCTTGTTCTATAAGGACTCGATTTACCAGGCAAATGCAAATACTGTTTTGAGGAAAGCTGTACTTCCTTCCCGACTCCAAATTACCTTTTCAGTGATTTCAAATGCAAATGTTTAAAATTTACCAATGACAAAAATCTTTGCTATTGGCTTAATTCCTATACTTTTCTCTTAAAATATCTGTTGTGAAAGCAATACCATCTTGTCCCTATGTCTGCATGCATGTCTGCATGTCCCTATGTCCGAGACAGAGTAATAAAGGAGAAAAGTTTCACCATCTCTTCTCTGTTATTTGTCATTTTCTGTATTTATTCACTCACAGCAGTAGGATGAGGAACATTTAATATGCAAATTAATGAAGTGGCAATGTGAGTAATTTTACACCCTTATATTTTGAACATATTAAGTACAAACTGGATATTAGCATCAGCTGGTGAGTCAGCTCCTCTGAGCACAGGAAGAATCGAGATCATATTCAACATACAAATTTCTATCATTCTTATTAAAATGCAAATATTTGTTCAGAAACCCTTATGATTAATTGGCATGAAGATTGCATTAGATAAAAAATGAGTCATAGTCCTGGAATACTGGCAGAATAAGGCCTCTTTGATTGTTTTTTTCACTACCAGGTCTGGATTTTAAAATTATTTACTTACTTGGGCTTAAGACACCAGTCCATCTACCCCACCACAGTGACTGACAGTAGTCAGCGGTGGGTGCTTAGGAACATGACAAATAAGGCACCTTTCTGATGATAGATCTTCTCAGCGTCTCTCAGTTAGTGATTCAGGGACTTGTCAGGCTGGAAGTTGTGCCAATGATGGACTATGATGTGCAAAGCTGCCCAGGCTTTTTTTAAATCCATTTATACTTTTAACAAATCCATTACAACAGACACCTTAATTGGATTATATACTTTTTGGAAAGGTAGTTTCCTTTTAATTTGGTTATAACTTTTTACCTGACCTCACCAATCTCTTGCATTGTGAGTGAGAGATTATGCTCTACTCACCTTCTGTGTGCCATTTATGATTTTGACATTTCTGTCAGATTCCCCCCAGTCATGTATTACTTGTTATTATCTGAGATGAAGAGTCCCACTTTATTTCTCCTCAGACAGAAGTAATTCCATGCCTCTGTTCATCTTTGACAGCCTTCTCAATCTATCTTCTGGTTTTATTGCTACATTTCTGAAATCGGATGACTAGGTTTCCATGCAATATTCAAGGCACAGATAAACCATAGCTTTGCACCACCACAGTGCAGCCTTTTTTGTTCTTTTTCTTTTTTTTTCTTCTTTGTTTCTTTGTTACTATTTGAGAACACTCACAGTTAGGTTACTGACAAAGGTAATACCTCTGCCTGGAAACCATTCCTTGCTTATACCCTTGCACCATATAACTAGAAGACAGTAATAATTTCTAACAGTATTACTAGGGTTTTAACTCCTAGTGAAACAATGTTTTCAAAAAATCTCTTTCTTGAGTGATGATTTAGAGGCTGTTGTGTACTTACAACAATTGCTGTTTTTTCCCATGTACATTACTTCATACTTACTGGCATTAAATTTAATCTGCCCTTTCATCATCTTGTAGTTCAATGCTCTTAAGATCTTTCTGCAACCCTGTGCCATCAGCTTTGATTGGACTGTCCCAATAAGTATGTAATCTGCAGACTTCGCCAACTCACAGCTTATCCTCATACCACACCATTTAAGTGCAAGCTGGTCAACACATGTCACTACTAGAGAAATTTGAGGTGGACCTTCATTCCTGCTGGAAATCTTCTTTACTGTGAAAGATGACTAGCTGCTGTTACTATTAATTTCTTATCTGTTAATCGGTTGTTTTTCCACAGAAAAATAAGCTCTCCTTTCCTCTGAGAATTTGAGTTCATTATTCTTCAATAAAGAAAATTGTTAAAGACTTTTTGATATTCAGATTCATACTTTTGGGTCTACATGTGGATAAAATTTCAGCTCCCTCAAAGAATACAAGCAGCGTTGTGAGTCATGACCTGCAAAAACCACCCCTCCTACTCCAAAAGAAAGTTACACATGTCTATGGTAAAAGTTTTGTTCTACTATTTTGTTATCATTAATGTTCAGTTCTACTATTTTGTTACAGTTGTTATAGCTGTTACATATATTTTGTTACAGAAGCCAGGTTTTTTGATCTGTGGCTTCAATGATATTTCTCTATGCCTTTTTTTAAAGACGAGCACCATGCTATTAATCTTCTACATCTACTGAACTATGTTTAAGTGACATAAATATTTATATCAGAGTCCTTTTATATTTCTTGCATGAATACAATTTGATCCTGGTAATTTTTTTACTATTCATTTTATCAATGTAGTCTAAAACTTTTTTTTTTTTTAATTACTTCTAAATTGACAGTTTAGATTTTCTCTTCCCTTAGGGATGGACTATGGGGCAAAAGCCCTTCTCCATGGTCATTACTAGTTGAAACAATTAATATGCCTTTTCTGTAATGACTCTGTTTCTCCTGAGTGTTCCTTTTGACCCTGGTTATCTATGGCTAAAGAAATTCTGACTTTGTTCTCTCTTTAATTAAAAAAATTTGAAAGCCTTAAAGCTGCCTTACTTGCATCTGGAAATGGGTTGTGTGTGCTGCTTGGGAGTAACTTAGTAATTCCTTCTTCTCTTCCATAGCAACACTTAAGATTTTCAAATGTCATTGTGTTTTCTTCATTCCTGTGACCTCGACTGCCTCCCTTCCTTTTTATGGTTGTTGTTATCATCTTAGCTGTTGAATGATGCTGTAAACCAGACTCTAAAATCGTCTTATTTAGATATGGAATTTCAATCCACAGGAATCACACAGTGCATTTCTTACAGCTGGGCTTGCACCATGTATTGTACCTTCATGGTATGTTTTCTTTATAGTCCTTCCAGCAAGTTTATTACATGCTTATTCTAATTCATATTTCTTGGGTTGATATATTGGTATTTGTCCCAAAACTATAGAGAATTTCAGGACAGGAATAAATCTGCATGTTTTATATATTTGCATTATGGAGTGCAAGTTCTTTTTGCTGTGGAAAAATCAATATGACTTAAAGGATGAGATAGTTCTGTATCAAGGCTAAGTTATTTGAATCAGGTACGTTAAGCGTGTTAACCACACTACACATCAAAGAACTAATGATTAAATGTTATAGAGTAATTCCTTCTCAGACAAATTATCACAAGATATCTCACAGCAGCATCACTGAGCTATGAGCAAAAGTGTCCGTAAGTAAAGCATCAAACTCTCATTATCACTGACTTTGCTATCGAAGCTCGTCATACAAAAATATGCAGATATCTTAAATGGAGATTAAATGATATTCAAATTTTAGTAACCCAAAGCAATCATCTTAATATTGCTAGGTTTATATATCTTCTCAAGATTAGAAAGGAAACTTTTAACGTACTTTTCATCTTTACATTTTTTTTTATTCCTTGCCAAATCATTTTCTTTCATCATTCATGCACATCATCATTATAGTCAGGTTGTGCAAGAGTGCAGGGCCAATTTTCTTCTTCAAAAAACAATTGAGCATTCATAAAATGCATGGCTACTGTTGTGATTTTATTGGGCAACATTGAGAAAAACAATTTTTTTTTTCCTGAAGTTTGGTATATAGTATCCTAAAATACATATGTGGAAACAAACAGAGAAACATAATTACCATTACCAAAGCACATAGAGAAGGTTGCAGATGTGAATGGGCACTCAGTGCTAACACTTGTGCACAGTCATGGGGTGCTTAGCTGCATGCTCTTTGCACAGCATGGCTGGCTCATCATTTGGAGCAATTGGCCTGAATCTAGACAGGCCTCTTCCCCTCAGGAGGTAGTTAAGGAAGACCTAACAACTTCTTTGTGCTTTAGTTTCACCATAGCTTACATCCCCTATGCCATTGCACAGAAGAACCAAACTTCAACAGTGAGGTGCTTGAGTCAGCGGCCTTCTGGCCTGTGTATTCACATGGCCAGGCATGGGTTTGGATTCTGTCTGTGATGGCAACAGTAATTCCATTAAAGACAGGCTATGCCACATGGACAGTTATTTAAACAGGTTCCTTGGCTCAGTGGTTACCACCGCTACATGGAGTGGGTCCACCAGGTGGACAGCCCTGCGACCCTTCCTCCACAAGTACATAGATGCTCATTTAGATGATGCCCGTGCAATGCATTTAAGCCTCAGTTTAGTCCCCTTGCCATTCCTGAAGCGAAGGGAACTTGAAGGCAGGCTGAAGTGCTTAGCATGAAGTGAAGCCAGAAAGCAATGAAACTATGCAGAGGTAGCTCTGCCCAGAAAGGCAGCTAGTATTACCTCTCCCTCCACATGCCTACCTCAACGAATGCATCAGGAGTGCTGTTTGACTAATCACTCCTCTCCAGGAAGGTGATGTCAAAAAGTAATATCTGCTGGATAGCTGTAAGTTTTTCACACATAAACAAAGCAGCATCACATAGGAAAAATGTGAGAGAGTTGCAGGGAAAAGATTAAAAAAATATGTAAACTTCTCAACTTCCACCATCTCCCTCAAAGAAACTACCATCAGGAATGGGGATGCTCACACTACTGAGTTCAGAATAAAGCCTGTCTGGAGAATAAGCACTGTTATTCATCCTGAACAGGTTTACCTAGCTCTATAAAGATGGGTTGCAGTCAGCACTTCCCAGTGCTTTCTTGTTGCAGAAGTCTCCTTACCTTTTGAACTTGCAAAGTGCCTGAGCACAGCTTACCCAGTAAAATAAAACATGCGGCATATCAATAAATTCAGTTTTTAATTAGCTGTCCTTCTATCTCCACTTCTAATACTGACAGATCCTGAATGCGCGTTTTGTTATTACTATTGACTTTACGCTTTTGAAATATTGCTGAGTGGTGACCCAGAGGGGTGGAGGTGGAATTAGATTCAGCAGTACTTATGCCATCATCTGTTTGGTATGTTACTTCCTTTCACTCTGATGTTGGGAAGATCACACCCAGCCTTTGCATTCCTCTTCAACAAGTTGTGTCAAGGAACGGGGAGAAAGGAAGCTGCCCCACATACCAATGGATATCAGAAAGGAAGGTCTTAATTAGGATGTCGGGATGTAATTGCTACAGAAATCAGCCCTTCCTTTTGTCAGTCCCAGGTCTGGTTGCTATAATCATTTCAATGGTATCTTCTTATGGAGTGAGGGCTCAAAAGATAATACAGTATTCTCTGGGGTTATTTAATGCTTTTGGCTTATATCTAAAAGGGATGGTGAATTCTTAAACTTAACAGCAGTAATAAATCCCTAAGAATGAAAGAGTATTAGAGTCTATTGGAAGTGAAATAATGGAGTTTGTTTTGGCTGGCATTTCAGAGAGAGATGAGGTGATTAAAATAGGCAACGTATCAGGACAGGCAAAGTAACTTGCTCAGTGTCTTACAATAGCAGCCCATTCCAAACCAGCTGAAATAAAGAACTGCGTTGTTTTCGTATTCATAAATTTCAGAAATATAGATCATAATTTTTTTTATCTACACCTTTCCTATTCTTCAGCAGTAGCCATAATAGCAGTAGTAAATATCCAGAAGGCAGAAGGCCATGAAATGCACAATCATGGTCATATATTTGCAATATTCCTGCTTAAGATTTTTTTTTAATTTAAAAATAATTTTGGATCATATTTTGTAGTGACTCATACGTAAAACATGCACATATTTCTGTGACTCATTAAAAATTTCTTAAAACTCATTCACCTTATAAAGGAATGCCCTGAAAATCCTTTGTAGTATGCTTATGAAACTACATTACAATATAATAATTCAACATAAATAAAGCATTTATAGTATTTCATTCATGAGAAAATAAATCTGCTTAAGCAGAGTCAAACAAACATTTGTCTCAAAACATCATTTCCTT
This sequence comes from Dromas ardeola, assembly GCA_013398915.1. Lineage (NCBI taxonomy): Eukaryota > Metazoa > Chordata > Aves > Charadriiformes > Dromadidae > Dromas > Dromas ardeola. Next base: position 471,785 of record VYZM01001989.1, on the reverse strand, counting down.
TTTGTTATTTGCTGAATTAGGGACCATGACGTCCAATGGTCCATCAGGACCATTTTGACACTGGAAAGTAAATTTTGTTAGTCATCTCTCATTCTCGGACAATAAGGTGCTTCTTAAACTTTTATGCAATGTTTGAACATTTCCAGCCCTGTAGGCTTTTCTTTTTTTGATGCTTAATGTTCATGACACAAGAAGAAAATCGACAGTGACCAGCCATCTCAGAGGGGATAGAATGAGTTCTAACGCTGCAGCCACAAAAGCTGTGCAATGATCAAAGCAGAACACGCCTCTTTGCCTTGCCTGCTTCTATTTTATGGTGCCAGTCTCCAATGACAGGACCGTGCCCATGAATTTGGAAACCTGAATGTACCCTTCAAAAGACAGGCAAAATGCCACACCAAGAAAGCGCCAAGTTCAGACACCATGTCACAACCATTCCATGAGAACTGATGGACGTGCCAATGTCAGGGACCTCCAGCAACACATTAGTGGGAAGATACATGATTTATAAAGAATTTAATCACTGAGTTACCTTCCTATTATTCTCCATCAGATCATCTTCAGTCAGCCTGAATATTATTTCATTTTCCCACACATTTGCTTTTGAGCACAGGCCAAACCACGAGGACCATTGTTATTGTTTTTGTTTTGATATGCTTCAATTCCCAGGGCCTGATGCCTGTTTACTTAAAGAATGGCTTATGGTGCTCTACTTTAAAAAATGAAGGCCTTAGAAATGGGAGTAAATACCACTTACTCCCACATTAGAGCTATTTCACCCTCAGAATGAGGTGGACTGGCCTTAATGTGAATGAGTACTTGGCATCACACAGGCAGTGCAAACTGGTGAAACTTTGGCCCCATTTAAACCATAGTCCTATTGAATACAAGAAGGCCAAAACTCCCTCCGCTTTCTTCAGCGGTTAGTAGAGAAACTCACTCTCCCACCAACTTAAAGAAAACTCAACAAGTTATTCCACTTTTCTGATCACCTATCTTTCCCTAGATGCTTTGAATCAAAAATGTAGTCATTATCACAAACAGTTCTGATCTACTTATTATTTAAATTAGACCCTGCAAGATCTAAATCATTAGAAAATGTGGTCTTTCCAGTGACACTTTTGGCCTATAGATATTTTTGTTAACATTTCTGCATCTCTTCAAAAACACCATACAGCAAACAGGGGCAAAAGGAAGACTGGACATGGGAAGACAATTGTGTGGTTCTAGCTCCCCATTTTCTTTCAGCTAAAAACATAACAATTATGCTAGGTGAATTGTAAACAAGGGTGGAGATAATAATAAAAAGGGTGCCTTTGCGTGAGAAAGAAAACTGGCACACTACTTAGTCACTGCAAATACACAAGTATTATGGATGTTACTGCAAGGCTTGCTCTGTTGCCTACAAAATAAATATGACTACTGAGTATGGTTTTCTTAATACCAGAATTACATGATCTAAAGGAAGACATTTGACAACTACATTCAGCAAACATAAATACATAATTTCATAACTTTGGCTTCCATTTATGCCTGCCAAATGTGTGTAGACCCTACTATGGCCTTGCATATAATGCAGATATTCAAACCGTTCTCCAGGGTTTCAGTGAGAGGGAAAAAATCCAACCATTAGTGATAGAGCTCGTGTTTACTAAAATTGGAAACTCAAGTTCAAAACCTGCAGGAGATCACACTGATTAAAATTTGTTTACGGCCTCAGACAGTTCCTGATCTTAATACTACTATGGACCAAAACAAACTTTATTACATTCAGAAGTTTAGGGTTTTAGCTGAATGTTGTCTTTCTTCATTGTTATATCCTTTTTCTTTTCCACCTACTGTATCTGGGAGATAATCTGCTCCAAAACCTAGGATCTATATTGAAGGCACAGATCATTTATCAAATCTTTCTAACAAGGTGAGTACTGAATTTGAGACTTTACCAAGATTTAAAATATTTAAAACATTTCAGGTTACTGTTCATATTCCACAGCCCTCAGCTCACAAATGAAGCATGTCAACACCATAATAACTATTCTTTATAGGAGGAACAAAACAACATAGTGTTCTACACGTTTAAGTATCCTCTCCTCATTCCCACCTGACCTTCTTCTTCCCCAAATCCAAGAGTGGTTGTGAGGCTTCCTTGATTCTGAAGCTTTGCCTGAAATATCCTTTCCTGCCATTCTAACCACAGAAGAGTACCAAGTTCACCATAAATTTTGCCAGCTGTGAGAGTCCTCTACTTCGACACTAAAACTGGAAACAAGTTACTTTTGCACCAATGAAAGAATGTAGAGTCACGCACTGATCTCAGAACTATGTTGGTTTTTCCTTCTGCAGCAGAGCATCTCCAACCTGTTTTGAAACAATGACGCTACTTAACACAAGCTGGTTGACTACCATCCCTTATGCAACACAAGAGAGAGCTGAAACACAGCACTAAAAGAAACCAAATCACATTCACATTGGTAACAGATTCTGCACTTTCCAAGAGCTATTCCTTTGCCAAACAGAAAACTGGTTTCTGACATGGAGTTAGCAGTTGTTAAATCCTAAGTGCACAAGAGGTTGCAGAATGCTTCAATGTACTCAAGGAAATCCCGAAGTACTGAGCCCTGAGTGTACCTACCCTAGCTTCACAATTGCCAAAACCACCCACACCTTTTCTCCCCTGGGATCTGCCAAGTTAGTAGTTTCATTGTCAAAACAAAGCCTAAATGGCCACTCTCCAATCAAGCAGGTCTAAAATATTGAACTCTCACCACAACAAGAGTAGTGTATTCAGGAAACAGTGGCAATGGCTGTTCACAAAAGCATGGGATGTGAACTACTTTACCGATAGTCATGAGGGCACAGACTCCAAGGGCAAATTTAAAACAGTCAGTAGGATGGAGAAATGAAGACAAACTATCTGTCAGTCAAACATTTGCTGTAATCTGCACTGCAAAGATCAATACTGGCAAGAGGCAGCTTCAGCAAGCAACTCAGGAACAAGTATGTCTTCAGAACTTCAGTGCTCTCTCCCTGCCCTCCTTCCCTTTCCCCCCAACATAAACATACACACATACACACACACTCTTATTCCCTGAGGGAAGGGAGACTGTCTGCACCTTTCTCTGATATGAGTCACTGTGCTCTCAATTTTTGCTCCAGAAAGCTAAGTGGTACATTACAGATCCCAGGCACCAGGAGCCTATATACTGCACTGGAAGGCTAATGGTTGCTGAGCTTCATATTTTTGTACTCCAGCAAAGAGGACAGGCTATAAAACAGAGTATGTGACAAGTAATTTCTCTTGGAAAGATAGCTCATAATTGAGCCTAGTTATTTTTCATCAGCATTAACTCTCAAAGGGATGCTACTTAGCATCTTATCCCAAACCTTACCCTACAATGCAAAAGAAGATTTGGATCAAGCCTTTAAGCACAGCCTATAACAAGACCCATTGGTGATTGCATACAAATTTTACTGATAGTAATGGTAGAAAATAGTGTGAAGACTCTTCTATAGACCTTTACAAGGCACATCAGACAGAAATTGATTGAGAGCTGCTTTTTCTGTTTAGTTAGCTCGAATTCAGTTCTTAGGATCTATTAAAAACATTTGGAATTAGCTGGAGACACAAACAAGAACTCTGAGACAAGACAGAATTGTTTGACCACAACTTATATTAACCTTGAAAGTTGAGTGAGAACAGTAATTTCTCCTTCAAATCGATTTGGGAGGAAGTGTAGTGGGGGAGAATCATAGAATGGTTCGGGTTAGAAGAAACCTTAAAGATCACCTACTTCCATCCCCCCTGCGATGGGCAGGGACACCTCGTACCAGACCAGGTTGCTCAAAGGCCCATCCAACCTGGTCTTGAACACTTCCAGGGATGGAGCATCCACAACTTCCCTGGGCAACTTGTTCCACTGTCTCACCACTCTCACAGTAAAGAATTTCTTCCTAGTATCTAATCTAACTCTCCCCTCTTTCAGTTTAAAATTGTTACCCCTTGTTCTATCACTACAATCCCGGATAAAGACACTCCCCCCATCTTTCCTGTAGGCCCCCTTCAGGTACTGAAAGGCTTCTATACGATCTCCCCGAAGCCTTCTCTTCTCCAGGCTGAACAACTCCGACTCCCTCAGCCTGTCCTTATAGGAGAGGTGCTCCAGCCCTTTGATCACCTTCTTATCCCTCCTCTGGACCCATTCCAACAGGTCCACCATTCACCTCTTTAAAAGTAGGGCTATGTTGTTGGTTTGGATCATCTAGACATGTGTTACCCAGTCACACTGCACTGCACTGGAAGAGACAAAAAGTACTGCTGGCAACTTCCCTTTTTCTTCTGAAGACAGCAAGTTTCAGTTTTCTGAAGAAAGGGATGTTTTGGTTCCATAAAGTAAGGAGTTTGATACTGAGCATGTAGGTGAACCTAAACAATTATTTTGCAAAAAAAAAAAATAATTTAGATAACGTGGTGATTCCTGCAAACCTTAAAAACCTCTAAAATGGTCAGACTGTGACTGCTGTGAAAGGATCAAGATTGGTTCCTCTATAAAAACAAACCTTTCAGGAATTTCAAGAGGTAGGAAGGTAGCCTTGAAGGACAGTCTTAAATGGTTGCCATTTCGAAGGCCATACTTCTAAAATACTTCAAAATGAGAAGCTGAACAACATCTGCAGAATAATAAACTACCAGTGGACAATGATACAGAGTAAAGAGCAAACATTCAGCTTCACCTGTTACATGAAACTCATTGACTTAAAAAATCTCAGAACAGAAAATAATATAGAACCATCTCTACCTACCTGTTTTCTATCTCTCACATGCCTTGCTTTCTTTAATTCTTGAGGACTTGTGGGGAAAATAGGACACAGCAAAGGGATCTTGAGGATATCCTAGGGGATGTTTCTGCAGATAAACGAACATTTGTATTCTGTCTGTAAGCAGGTACTCAGAGCTGTCTAGAGCTTGCAGGATGTTTTATGTTGCCAGGCTAAGAAATAACCCTGCAGCTATTTCCCTAAGAAGAATACATGGCAGTTATACTGCCATCTGTGTTTTGACAGAATTTGGGTTTCGGGAGTTTTCTCTGCATTTCCTATAAGAGGCCATGAAACAGCCAAAAAATTAAGTCCTCCCCTTTAAACAGTTAATTATACCACATTAAAGACTTAAACAGACAATTTTAGTTTTCATACAAGGGATTTTTTTACTTTAGGTCTCAGACATGGCATAACGATTTTAATCAGCTGCACAGCTTTGACCCTAAGAAGCAGAACTAGATTTTTGTTCTGCCTTTTTCTCTTTTAGAGGAAAGAGATTTGGAATTAAGAAATCAATCTCCACATGAAACACCTACAGCGAAAAAATGGAGCCAGTTCTTTGTGGTATGGTTCTCAGACCAGAGAGATATATGCAAAGCCCAATCTCTTTTGGATTCAGCTTTCCTCAGTGAAAGAAGAAAACATCATTTTGGATGTTGTTGTGCCCAAGGTAAAAGATTGTTACATTGAAAAACTCATTTAATTTAGAATTATAGAATCATAGAATCATAGAAACATTTTTGTTGGAATAGACATTTAAGATCGTCAAGTCCAACCATTAACCTAGCACTGCCAAGTTACTACTAGACCATGTCCCAAAGCACCACTTCTACATGTCTTTCAAATACCTTCATGGATGGTGACAACCACTTCCCTGGGCAGCCTGTTTTGATGCTTGACAACTCTTGTGGTGAAGACATTTTTCCTAAAATCCATCCTAAACTTCCCCTTACACAACTTGAGGACATTTCCTCTTGTCCTCTCGCTTGTTACTTGGGAGAAGAGACTGACCCCCAGTTTGCTACAACCTTCTTTCGGGTGGTTGAAGAGAGCGATAAAGTCTCCCCCCAGCCTCCTTTTCTCCAGGCTGAACAGCCCCAGTTCCCTTAGCCACTCGTCATAAGACTTGTGCTCTAGACCCCTCACTAGCTTCTTTGCCCTTCTCTGGACACGCTTCAGCACCTCAATGGTTTTCTTGTACTGAGGGGCCCAAAACTGAACACAATATTCTAGGTGGGGCCCCACTGGTGCCCAGTACAGGGAGACAATCACTCCCCTAGTCCTGCTGGCCACACTATTCCTGACACAGGCCAGGATGCTGTCAGCCTTCTTGGCCACCTCGGCACACTGCTGGCTCATATTCAGCCAGCTGCCGACCAACACCCCCGGCTCCTTTTCCATCACGCTTCCCCAGTCCTGTAGCACTGCGTGGGGTTGTTGTGACCCAAATGCAGGACCTGTCACTTGGCCTTGTTCAACCTCATACTATTGGCCTCGGCCCATCGATCCAGCCTGTCCAGATCCCTTTGCAGAACCTTCCTACCCTCAAGCACATCAACACTCCTGCACAGCTTGGTAAAATTGGTACAATTATATCATACAGACCATGGGCTGCCTTGCAGAAGATACACAACTGTTTCCTGATTGAGCTATTTAAGTAGTTTAGGGACGTCTTCAGGTGTCTGGGGACATCTTTTCAGGTAAAACTGTAATTTGCTCCTTGTTTCAGAGAGTATTCTCTACTAACCTACCCCATCACAGTTTTCAGAGTTTTTTGTCCATAAGATTTTTTCTGAACACATTGAATTTCTGCATTGTCCAGATTATAGATGTTTACCCTCTCACAGAAGTGTAAAAGAAAGAGTACTCTTTGGCCCAGTAACTTGAGGCTTAAAAAGATCATGACTTTTCACTAGAGCTCTACAGCTCTCTTGCAAAAATGTCGTTGATCATTAGACCAATAAACTCAATATAATAAGGTTAATGTAAAATACAAACACGTATTTCACCCTGAAAAATAAACCAGGATTCCAGTTTCCAAATACGAGGCAGTGGGGGTAAGGTGTCCCACATTTTATGTAAAATCTATTTTCTAAAGGTACTTCAGTTCATTTATCTATTCACCTGTACTCAGGAAGGAGGCCTTGTGAAGTTTTTGGCATAAACATTATCCTCTCTTTATCACATGAGTTAACACTATGCTAATTGTAAAACAATTTCAAAGGGTAAAAAGCTTCATAGAAGAGAAGTTTTTTTATTGATAGGCTTAGTTAGTTTGTTGTCAATCCTGTGTTTGAGGTTTAACTATCAATTTAATTTATAGCCGTGATTTCAAAAGAAACATTTGCTGCATGAAAAATTAATTTTCCCCCTTCCTCCCCAGCTTTTTCCTCAAATGCAACAACTGAGAACCACTACCATTTTTGCCAGACAGCAAAATACATACTAAACTGGAAATTCAAAAGTACTGAATTGCAGGGCTGTAAATGAAGTTGAAAGGCCAAAACGGCAAGTGCACACATGCAGCTGAATACCTCAAATGTTACCTCCATGGACAGGTTTTGTCAGGCCTTGGAAATTCTTCATGTTCTCAGCTCCCTCGGGAGGACTCATTGGAGCATTGAAGTGACAAGTCCTTGCTGAGAAGTCCAGCTCAGGGTTATTTTAGGCCATGCCTGGACAGTACTGTGCACCACAAGACTCTGCATAAGTTACTGTCCACACTTCTCACACATGGCAACTACCACCCAAGTAGGTCAATTTTAATGGAAACAGAATAATGAGCCAACCAGAAAAAAGAACTCATAAGCATTAACTAAGTCAATGTCAACAGTTTATAGCTGACAGAGCATATTGGCAAAAAGATTTTAAAAATGGATCAAGGCAGCTGACAAGCAACCAAATGAGCAGTGTTTCCAGTAGAACAGCAAGACAACACTGACATTCTGAGAGTCTTAAATAATTTCTTACATATTAAACATGAGTTAAGAACAGAACTTGAAAGATTTCCTAAGAATTTTTGAGACCGCAGAGAATCTACGAGCCTGCCAAGGTAACTGAAGATCACAAAATAAAAAACACCAATGCAAGTCGGCTAACCCATTATTCAAATACATTTCACCTTTCAGTGTGACACACCTGCAAAACAAACAGTATCAAACATACACAGAAATGTAACTGAGGAAAATAAGTATATAGGCCAGTCCCTTTTACTTTATGATCTTTGTCTCTCACCCCCAAAGCAGAAATGCTAATTCTTAAGAGGGGCTGCAAGACTAATTCCAGGATGGGCACTGCCTGACCTGCAGTACCAATACAGCTGAGCAACACAGTAAATGTTGCTCCTTATCAACACACAGAACACAGAGTTGATTGAAAAACACAGTATTGATCTTGTAGGAGGGAGAGATGGAAATAGCCACACTCAAAAAATCTTTACAAAGATCAAATACATACCAGGAACACATGATTTTTAAATTCTCTTTCCTCTTGTTCCAGTAAACCTACCTCAATGCAGGACCATACGAGAACCAAAACTGCACCTTTCCTAGCTAAAACAGAAATTCCTACTGAACTACCTTGAAGTAATGCTGTGTCTTAGTCTTAACACCCCAATACACATGTACCATCTCTCTCTCCCACCTTCCTCCCTCCAGCACCTACTGTGATTACACAGAATTGTAAATGCTCCATGGAAGACTGAGGCCATCATTTTTTTGGGAGCCCTATGTCTACAGAGCAGCCTTAGGTACAGTAACAGCCTTGAAGCCATATGACCATCAGCTTTCTGGGGAGGGAGATATGGAAGCAAGAAAGAAATACAACCCATCTGCAGACAAAAAAAAAATAAAAAAAAATAAAAAAAGAAACCCCCTTTTCTTACTCTCTGAGTGACAAGATATAGCATAGGCAACTTAATCCTTTTATTTTCCCAACAAAAAAGACCTGTGTCTTATTTACTTAGGCTCTGAGCCCTGTTTTCTCAATGCAGGCACATTCTCAGGAATGATAACAGACGCATTTCATTCACGCTTTACATTAAGCCTGCATTATGTTTTCTTGTCAGGCCTGTCAGTGGATATGACCGCTGCCTTCTTGCACCGCAACTTAATTTGCCTGGAAGAATGAGATAATGGCAACGGCTTCCTCCCCGGGAAGATGCAAACTCTTTAGTTTGATGCACACAAGACAAGAACTACACCTTCACTGGAAACGTAATCAGGATGAGCATGCATGTGGGACACGCAGACAACAACCAGGTCATCAGGCCCCAGATAGTTTAGCACAAGAGATTTCTTCCAATAACGGTCCTCAACTGAGGCAGCACTGTCAAAGATACCACAGCCTGGCAGAGGCAGCCAACAAAGATTTTCCATTCTGATAACTGTTTAATGTTGGTACATGAAGTTCAAGTTGATGTAGAAAATAAGTAAGGCTTAAAAGGTCTCTTTAAAATAATCTTTAAAAGCAAGTAGCAAAAAATGAGGCCATGTTCAAGTAACAGTAACAATAGCAAAACCTTGAATGACCTGGTGTTGAAGTTGATGACTTCCAAGAGCCTGAAGTCACTTTACTCATCTCATGTATATGACATGAGATTGCCTTAAAATGAGCCATGTTTCAAGCACACCCATTACAGGTCATGGCCTTAGACTAGAGTTTTAATTCCCTGTGCCTTTAGTTTTACATCACCTGTCTGAAACTCCAGTGGCTGATCTGTTACAGGTCCTATATCTCTTCTATGTACTGAAAAGCGAGGGGTGGAAGTACAACTTCACAGGCAAGCACTAGCTCCTAACTTCTGAAGGCTTTATTGAGCAACCTAGAAAATAAAAACCTAAACCCACATTTTTTAAGAATGCAGTAACTTTTATACCCTATTTAAAACATTATGATTCCACATTTAAGTTTAAGTGTTAGCAGAAGGAAGACAAGTTATCTCAAGTCTTTCAATGGGACAAGTTTCATTTATGATTTCAGAGCCTCTGGCACTGACCACTGCCACTGAGAGCCTGGAATGGATTCAATGAACCACACGAATAAGCCCAAGCAGCAATATCTGGGTTTTTATGTTGAGCAAAATTGAATGTTTAAAGTTGGGACTCTGCAGAGTTCTCAACAATAACTCTATTATATTGTCACATTCAGAGAGCCCAAGGAGCATACACAAAGTGTTAGAAGGCAGAAATTTTCAGGTTTGAGAGAATCTATAAAGGGGACAAGACATCTCATCAGTGTCACACCAAACCCACCTTTTCAGATATAACCTAGTAAAAACGGTTGTTTCGTTCCTCCCATTAAAATCCTTTTACTTGCCATCAAGTTTTTCCAGCCTCTTCTGATGACACAAAATAAGCAAGCCTCTCTCTGGAGCTGGCAGGGCCCCTGTTACCATTGCTACAAAGGATTTTTCTTCCCACATCTCTTTCCTTCACACGTCATCTTTTTCTTCAGCGGACCCATAGCTAGAAAAAAGGAGACCTCAGTCAACAGCAGCACCGGTGGGCTATCTCTAGGCTGTTCCAATAAATATATTTCTAGCCAGAGATTTCCCACATGACAGCTGTGCTGGAAGTGTAATTCCAAAACTGTGTCTGTTGCGTTATCCTGTAAACACGATTCTGGGGAGATTAGTTGAAAGGCATTTCAGCATTCTGCCACCCACACCCTGCAACCGCAGAGGAGTTTCAGTTCAGATAAAGTACCTAGATTTTATGGGAACAGCAAGGAGAATTTCCATGGATTTAACAAAAAGCCCCAACTCACAGAGAAAGTAAGAAAACTGGCACCAGGAGCTTTTTCAAATGATTAACACATTAAGCCCTTTGGCTCTATTTTCTCTTGTTATTCTTAGCAACTGGTATTTCCAGGAGTGCTGATACACTTAGCATCATAGAAGGAGTGAACAACAGGTTTCTCTGGCAGGTAGTAACTGGAAGCAAATTATGCATGTACTGGACAGGCCAGCTAGAAAACCTGCCTAGCTGGAAGTCACGCAGTGTCTATCACTCTGTCTTCACTCTGTCTTTTGCAAAATTCTCTTTTTTCAGTGATGTCCACCAATACATCCAATCTATATTAGTCACAATAATGGTGTCATACTCTCACAAAATAATTTTACTCATTCTCTGAAAAAGAAAGCTGTGCCCTGAATTTTTCAGTACATTTCTTGCCTGATTTTGTTATCTTTAGCTCATAGACCTTTATGTTCTCAGTATTTAACATATGCACGGGAACAGAAAAATGATCTGAAGGATTTTGATCCTCCATTTTTATACATAAGTGAGTGTGCTTATCATCTGTCATGCTAAAAAAGATAAAGTTTTGGGTTTTTTTTTTAATCTGAAAGCAATGTTAGAACGAGGGTTAAACTGCAGGTAATTTAAATTTAATATATAACTTTAAACATAATAATCTCTAAAAACCTGCTCAACTAAAACAAAGTAAATATTATTCACCTGAAGGGTAAAAGATCTTGAAACACATCTTCAGTCAGGCTGATGTACTTTCTGTATTGCTTTTAATTCTGAAATGTAGTCACTTCGAACAGCACATGCTGTCTCAGCGTGACAGACAGTTCAGAATCACTTCTCTCATATGCTAGTCTCAAAAAGAAAGAAGCCAGTGCTTCTTTCTTACTGGATTTAATGATATATTGGGTATGCAAGCCTCCAGAGAGGAAAGGCAGGTGCATTAATATTGACAGAACTACTTCTTTTTCCCATTCCAGGATATAGTAATATTTTACAGAAAAGGACGTGCCTGACATACTCTCTCATCCACATGTATAAAGGGAAGTAAATTAAAACCCATACTCCCAAAAGTCAACCACAAACATAATGACACGTTATAAAAGCTACCTGTAAACAAGCAAATAAAAAAGCCAGAGTCATCGTGCTATATTGCAACTACTCCTATTTGGCTGGCCAGATGCACATGCATCAACTCATGATGCACAGTCTAACCCAGCTATGGAAAACAACCCTTTTCACATTAAGTGTGACTACAAAAGGTGACTTCTGCTGTTTTAGGAACAGCAGAAATGTGTGCCCTCTATGCTGGGGGAACTATTACATACATCGTAAGACAACAGTCATTTTTAAGAGACTATATGCTTTTGTACAGCATATGCATGTATTTGTATAGTAATATAATATGAAGGTAAGCCAAGGTGAGCATTAAAAGACCACATTTCTGCCTTTGCTTTTTTCTTTGGAGTTCTTCCTTCAAAGGCAGGCTTTGCTTCTCTGCTCTGTTCAGACAGTAGCATGAAAAGGCACCTGTCTGGATGCACTGCCTGCAGAAACGAACAGGTGATGCTATGAAAAATAACCCAAAAGAGCAGCAGGGGATGATAGACTGAAGTCAGGTACAGTGGTCTTTAATATAATTACTCAGAAATAAAATGTGGTAGTAGGGTGTGAAAAGCACTAGGAAGATATACAGAATTGAGGAGAAGGGCAAGCAGGAACATCCTTCTTCCCATCAAACCTTCAGCTTCTCATAGTCAGAGCTGGACAGAGCTGAATGCCTGTCCTCTCCAATGAAAAGGTTCGGGATTGCAAGATTTTTGATTTTCAAGTGAGAAATTCCCTATTTGCACTCAGATTACCTGGAAATGGGAAAGGTTGCATTCAGATCACTTCTCTGCCTCACTCAAGCAGCAACTGGTATTAAGATCTGGTTGAACAGTGCAGACGAGTTTCAGATCATTGCTCTGTTCAAGTACAGACACCACAGTCTTCATGTAAATCTTAAATTTAAATAAATTCTGTATGAAAAAGGTAAAGAGTGATGCTTTAAGTCGTACTTGTTACCACTGCTGACATACACTCAGCAGACCAGTCAAGAAGCCAGTTTACAGCCGTTTTGACCTTAATTGTTCAAAATAGTGAAACTGATTTGAAATAAGCTTATCCAGCCTAAAACTGTCTGTGGAGATGCCCTGAAAAACATCAAAGCAGAGAACAGCAGACTGACCTGAAGAAAGTAGCAGATGAAATTCTAGTGAGTGCAAAATAATGTATGTGGGTGAAGAAATAACCTTAAGTAGATATGCATAATGATAGACTATGTTAGCCAAAAGCATGTAGGAAAGTTAGTACACAAAAAGCATCAGAGATCAATGATTATCAAACAAAACAAATAAAATAAATTTTATGAAAGCAATATAGGTCAAAGCAGATACCGTAATTACAGTTTTGTACAGATCAATAACACAGATGTATTTTCTGGACTGCAGATAGGTCCTACCAACCCACCTCATGGTACATGTAGAACCTAAAAGGTGCAGACAGAGGAGTTCCAGGATGATGGCACATTTTGGAAGAGCTTCTGTAAAAGGAGACACTAAATGAATTAATTTTTTTTACTTTGACCTTTCTAGTTTGTCGTTCTGATTAAATTAAGTTAGTTTTAAGTTTCTTCAAGAGGACTACTTGGCAAAGCTAAAGAAAAGAGGTAAATGAAAATCAAACACTATAAAAACAAGCCATGAAGAGAATATGCTAGAAGGCTATAAAATGATAAATGCCATGAAAAAGATTTGTAGAGAATGATTTTTTGTGTCTTCTCACAATACAAAAGTAAGGAGGCACCCAAAGAAACCATTAGGCTTAAACAAAAGGAAATGCTTTTTCCACATAACTTCTTAATTGAAGTGTGGAATTCACTACCACAGGAAGCTGTGGAGGCCACAGCATGAAAGGAGTTGAAAAAAAGGGGATTTGTGGAGGTTAAACCCCCTGGTGGCTATTAGACACAATGGTCCGGATGCAAATTTTAGCACAGGAAATTCTTAAACCGTCAATTACTGGAGGTGAGGATAATCACTTGCTACATCCCCTGTTCTTCGTCCCCCTCTTTGAGGACTTATGCAGGCCACTGCTTGCAACAGGACACTGGGCTGGCTGGACTTTTAATTGATTCATACGTAAGTTCTTCTGGTCTTAATTTACATTGCATTTACCATGGTGTAAGAAAACACTTGCGAGCTGCCACCATCAAGTGTCCTACAAAATCGTACTTTACAATTTGTATAGCTACCCAAAGCAAGAAAGGCAATCTTCTGAGGAAAGAATAAGAAATCTTATAGTAGCTACAAATTACTTGCTTGTGAGGGAGATGCTACAGAAAGGAAACTGAGTTTCCCGTGATAGAAACCTCCTTTTGCAGTGAGCAGCACCTGAGTGGAGCCCTATGACTGGGTTGAACCCAGCAATTATGGAACAGACATAGTTGTACCTGCTGAGCTTCACCCAAAAGGTCTCTAAGGAGGAACACTGGAGGTACAACATATAAATAATCCCTAGTTTTTAATTATATGAGTCTGAACTATGTCTAGTCTTCATCAAATAACAAAAATAGTGATCTACATATCAAAAACATCACCAAGCAAATGTATCCAGGAGCTCCAGCTGGGGTAGGTACCAGCAAATGGAGTGCTGTCCTTGCACACCACTGACAGCATGAAAAGCTGAGCATTCTGGTCACATTTTCATCAAAAAGTTTACAGCAACACTTCTGTCACACACTATGTTAAAAATGCAGCCTGCACGTACACTGCAAGAAGGTTGTGATCTAACTCCCTAAAATGAGAAGGGTTTGTTTCGAATATTCATGATTGCAGCAAAAAAAAAAAAAAAATCATGTCTTGTGACTCACAAGGCCTAACCCCAGAAATGTAATGTTGCTCAACAAAACAGACCACAGACATTCCTGACAGCTGCAAGCAATGGGACATCCCTAGTCTCCTGAGAGTTTGTAAAATGCCAATCATTAATAGCAAGTACCAAACTTCGGACTAAAACAAAAGCTCAGATTCTGTTTACTGCCCTAGTTCCCTTATATTTCACTCAGGTTGGGTCTAATACCACATGGAACAAAATGCTTCTGGGGTGGTACCACAACATTCACTGAAAAACTCTTCTGTGTTCATTGGAACGGAATAACAGAGATTGATGAGGGCATGGGGCTGTCAAGAGCTCAAGTCCTTAGAAACAAGGTGCAGGACTGGCCCTTGTCAAATTAGCTACACATAGGGACACCAGGACCCAAGTACCATACTTACATGGACAAAAAAACTTCAACAATCGCTCCTCCAGCTGTTTATGTGAAACAGCATAGTAACCTACATCAGACTCTAACATATTGTACTCTAAATCTGTATGCCAATTTTCACACATCCTTACACACAGAGAAATTTTCTGTTTTAAAGTCATATTCCTCATTATTATTCTCCTCTATAAAACTATAATTTAAAACTATTCTTTTGTATGGAGAAGAATGATAATGTCTGGTCAGTTTACAAAGAAATTAACTATCATTTCCTTTAAATTAAAAATCTTCTGATTGTATATTTGCCCGCTACATTCATCTACTATTAAAAGTGTACTTAAAAAGAAAAAAAAAAAAAGCACACACCCAAGTGATCAAAGAAAGTTAATTGCTGAGACCGACTTATGATAAGAACCAACGCAGTCAGCACTTTGAAAGCATGGCTCAGAAGAACCGGCACCAACTGAGAGGGTTTCTATAGTGCTCTGATATTTACATTAGGGGAGGTTTGTGCAAAGCCCAGCAGATTTTCTGAGTGAAGGCGGCCAGCCTCGTACAGGGGGTGGGTGAGGAAGGAGGGGCGGGCGGTGGGCCGCAGGCGATGGGAGTTCCTCTCCCCCCAGCTCCAAGTGCCGGAGGAACAATGCTGAGAAAAGCGGGAGGCTACGCCCAGGTCAGCGGAGACGGTCAGTCCCCCACCGCTGTTGTCCCACACCACGTCCTGGCTTTTCAATAACATTTACACGTCCGCAGTTGTGAACTGCGGAGCTTTATTTTCTTGTGTGACTTGGTGACTTCAAGGGGAAGCACATTAGAAGATAAAATTTGCTTAAACCTTACAGCGATAAACTACAAAGGGAACAGTCCTTATGCATTACTACTAGGCATGCCTTGGCTGACATCCCTTTAACCCCGAGAACTTTGCTTTTCCAAGGAGACCTGCAGTTATTGCAGCACATTTCAGATGCCCGAGCTAGGCACGTGTCACCCCACAACACGCCTTAGGGACCCCAGGTCTGACCCAGCCCAAATACCCCTTTAACGCAGCTCCTTCCTCCACCCCTGGGCAGAGCTCCCTGCCTGACTACTCTCTGCCTCGCTTGTCACTGTTAATACCAATAAGGGGTGGTTTCACACACACGGGGCAAATCTGGGCTGGCGTTAGCAGGTTATTGGTTTCTCCTAGCCCTTTGGGGTTTCTTATGTAGGGAGGTGCAATAAAGTGCTCTACAAATGAATTAATCATTCCCTTTTCTTAGGCATTTGTGATCTTGGGAATCCAGGCATTGCTTATGTGTAGCAACAGCACTCTGCATCACCACATGGCAGGTGAGGTTGGGGAAATGGCCACACGGCAAACCTGGAAGCCTCTGTGATGGTACTCACAGGTCACTGTGGTTAGGAGGCTCCCCCTGCCCCTGTCCGCTCCTCAGGACATCAGCCCCACATCCAGGCCCTATGGCTGCAGCACTTTCCATGGCAGTTCTGTGCTGCCAGATGAATTAAACCTCTGTCCCATAACACTATGCCTGTCTGCAGCCTAGGCTATCGTCCAGAGAGCCGTACAGTGCCTCTGGGGCCCAGGTGTCTCCTCCGGACAAGCCATTGCCTCTCGTTCCACTCATGTTTTTGCAGCAGATCCCGAGCGCTCTGCTCTGCTCTTCCTTGTTATTTGGGCACAGCTTGCTGCGCACACCCTGCCCAGAGCAGCCCTGTCCCTCTCGCCGCCAGCCCTGGCGTGTCAGTGACCTCTAGAGGCTCAGGCCCCGACGGGTGCTGCCTCAGCCCGCAGCCCATGGCCAGGACACGCTGCCACCGCTGCGGCAACAGCTCCTGCCCACCCTTCCTGGAGAAAGAGCCATTTGTCCAGAGACCGAGCCACGAAAACAACACTTTGTCCGTGGCACTGGTAAAACCTGCACTTGCTTTTGGGAGTGAGAAACACAGCGCAGAGTCCGTCAAACGCGGTGCGCAAAAAAACAATGGGCAAAACCCAGGACAGCGGAGGAGCTGCCAAGCACATTGCCGGGCACAGCTAGCTGCAGAGATGGGCAATGCGCTGCTCATGTAAGTTTTAGCTCTTCGTCAGCAGATGAAAGGGCATCGTCACCGTGAGAAAGCTGCGCAGATGTCCTTTAGGGAACAACTGAGAAAGGGGGTGTCCCCTATTATGCAGTGGGGCAGCAAAGGCCCTGGGCTGCTGGCAGCACCACAGCCCACAAGTAGCTCCAGATGAACTACCTTAATACAAGTCCCTAGGTACACCTAACATATGTCAAAAATCATAAAATGTCTCACTACCAAGACAGGCAAAATTGCTACGATTCTCTCACTCACACACTCACAATGGCTAGCAAGTTTTGTCCTTCTTTTAAATTGAAATGCATACATTCTCACGCTATATATTTATTTTTTCATTAAAAAAAATAAAATCAAGAACAAAGAAATCCTGCATACATCATATTCTCACTTGTCACATTTTCGTTCCCATTCCCTGGCACCACAAGTAGCTATAATGCAAGGCTACCCCACCTTGAGGAATGGGTCTCTTAGCTGCAGACTTCTGTCTCAGAAGGGTCATCAGCTGCTGATGTAATTGCCAGTCTGGGTTTTCCTGTAGTTTATGCTTAAATTCTACATCATCCATGACAGGACACAGCTTTTCCCATGTTTCCACAGAAATAGAAGGGTTTTCAGGACGCATGGCAGCTTGGGATGCTAGTTGTTGGGGGAACAGCCATTGCATGCAGAGGAAACAAGCAGGCATGAAACGGCCCATAGTCAGACACGACAGACTGACCCATATGTGCGACAGCACTGGCTGGGCCGTGTAATGTTCATCTGTTCAGCATAAGCCTGATGCACGTGCCCGAGTTTAACTATAATTAATTTCCCATTATAGAAACGCCCAAGCACTTTGGTGATGTAGGACCTTCCAAACCCTGAGTATGCAGAAGAGAGGGTCTGGGTACGTATATGCAATATACACACAGTTCTTACAGCTCTTGAAATGGTCCCTCTCTGCACTACAGCTGCCTCAAATAACATTGACGGGCGGAGAAGAGGGAAGGGTTGATTAGAATTAGAGAAGGGCATTTACATACACACACAGGCATCCCACAAACCCTCAAATTCTTGGCGTGTCCTGCCTGAAATTGGAGCACCCAGCTACCAGTACATATTGAATGATAACTCAATAGCAACAACTCTTAAATACAGCTTTCCTTCCTGCATCTGAAAGTGCTTGATAACACGGACAAAAAAAGAACAGAGAGCACTTTAACTCATTCACAACTACTTCTCATGATGGATATAATCCAGATAAAATACATTGTGTGTTTTAGTGAAAAATGCTGAGCACTGCTGTCTGGCCTGACCCCAAGGACCCAGCACTGCAGTCCACCCTGCCACGCCGGCACCTGCCGATGATGCCTCCCATCGACCACAGCACGCAGAAAAACTCACACCGTCGTCTTCAGTCCTGCCTCTGACATCCCACTCCTTGCTTTGCTGCTGGCCTGCCCAAACCCACCCATCAGACAGTAGCTGGGACATCCCTTTCTATGAACCTTGCCTCAAAACTTAGCTGGAGGGGTAGAATGCCTGATGACACAAAGCTGGGGGGGGTGGCTGACACACCAGAAGGCTGTGCCGCCATAGAGAGAGACCTGGACAGGCTGGAGAGTTGGGCGGAGAGAAACCTTATGAAATTCAATAAGGGCAAGTGTAGGGTGCTGCACCTGGGGAGGAATAACCCCATATACTGGTACAGGTTGGGGGATGACCTGCTGGAGAGCAGCTCGGTCGAAAGAGACCTGGGAATTCTGGTGGACAACGGGATGACCATGAGCCAACCTGGGAATTCTGGTGAACAACAGGATGACCATGAGCCAGCAATGTGCCCTTGTGGACAAGAAGGCCAATGGCATCCTGGGGTGCATCAAGAAGAGTGTGGCCAGCAGGTCGAGGGAGGTCATCCTCCCTATCTATGCTGCCTTGGTGAGGCCGCATCTGGAGTACTGTGTCCAGTTCTGGGCTCCCAGGTTCAAGAAGGACAGGGAACTGCTGCAGAGGGTACAGCAAAGGGCTACAAAGATGATGAGGGGACTGGAACATCTCTCTTATGAAGAAAGACTGAAGGATTTGAGTCTCTTCAGTCTGGAAAAAAAGACGACCGAGGGGGGATCTTATCAATGCTTATAAATACTTAAAGGGTGGGTGTCAGGAGGATGGGGCCAGGCTCTTCTCAGTGGTGCCCAGTGGCAGGACAAGAGGTAACGGGCCCAAACTTGAATATAGGAAGTTCCATCTCAACATGAGGAGGAACTTCTTTACTTTGAGGGTGGCAGAGCACTGGAACAGGCTGCCCAGAGAGGTGGGGGAGTCTCCTTCTCTGGAGACATTCAAAACCTGCCTGGACGCGTTCCTGTGCAACCTGCTCTAGGTGACCCTGCTCTGGCAGGGGGTTTGGACTAGATGATCTCCAGAGGTCCCTTCCAACCCTACGACTCTGTGAATCTGCGAATTCCAGAATGCTTTTTTGCAAACATTTCTCATAGTCAAGATGGACAAAGCCAGTCTGACGAATTCTGCACCAAAAACCAATAACGGCTAAAGTCAATGGGTTATTCTTAAGCAAGTTGTTAAGCAAGTGCCACAGAGGTAATGGTCCATCAGCTCTCTGGCTATTTGCCTGTGTATAAGCTTGCTGTAGGTTGCCTTTGATCACGTTGCTCATGAATGGACATCTTTATATCCACCCTGCAAATCTATTTCTAATGCAGTCAGACAGTAAATGTATTTCTTATCAAGCCATCGAGCACAAAGCAAAAATAATGTAAGCTAATAAAATAGTCCACCAGGAACATGTTAACAGAACAAGAAGGCCCATTCTACAAACTTATTTAAAGAAAAAAATATGACATCTCTAGTAGACTAAGAAATTGCCATACATGTTACTGATGCCTCTGAAAAAAAACTTCCTATCTGTTACAGCTTTATGCATTAAAAGCTATGAGAACATGCTATTGCAAAGGGAAGAATTTCCTCGACTTTCTATAGCTAACTTTTTATTGGGTTTGGTATTTTAGCCCAGCTCCCAGAGGGGAAGGAAAACTGAATCTTCATTTCATCCACAAAATGATATCGTGCAACTGTGAGTAAAACTTGTAGAATCCAATTTCTAATGTCATGTCTGTGAAAATGAAAGTTTTAGTTGTAGAAGGCAGGGAGGAGAAATTTTTTCCAGATTGCCTGGTTCTTCCTGGTCAGTGCCAGAAAGTACGTCCTCTCTCAGGTGCAGGCAGATGTCTTCACACAGAGGGTTTCCCTGGGGGTTAGAAAGGAAGGACCTGAATAAAACAGATGATGTTAAAATACATATATATTTACACCCCATTCTCTCCATGCATCAGTTTAGCACTCTTCAGGCTGGCAAGGCATACACTGGAGCAAGGGGAAAAAAAACAAGGGGAAAATAAAAAGGAAAGAAAACCAGAAACAGACCACCACCACCACCATATATTTACAACACTGTGTGCAGTAACAGGTCTGGCTGCAATACGTGTAGAAAAGCCTGCTGGAGCAATCGTGTCATGCATAGGGATAGATGTCAAGTTTTCTTAGCCAGGGATTAGAAAAATATGTTTGTTTCCAAATAAGCTTATCCTTGCACGCTGCCAGGAAATAGTTTAACGAAAGCTGCCACTCAGCTGTGTTTCTTTTGCCATGAAGTAAAGAAAACAGCAGTGCTGCTGGAAACACTGACATGGCCACTGATTTCTGTGTTATCTGCTGGAACTTGCTCCTGGCACTTACCCAGCTCTACCTGACTGATTGCGAGCTTCGGTAAGAGCTAGCACTAAGAATAGCCCTAATCACTGCTCAAACATTTCACTCTTCAAGCAAACCAGCGCTGACATGTAACGGTTGGTATGATCCTATTTCAACCTTCCAGAAATGCCCTCTGTTTTTATTTGAAGTGCTTAAAATGTTCTTATTCAATTGCATGATGAAGCAGAAAATCTGTGCCATCATGTGTGGAAATGGCATGCTGAACACACTACAAAAAATAACTTTGCCATATTTGTAAAGCTCAGAAAAACTCCTTGGATCATCCTCTGCTTTACCAAAAGCTGGGAAGATGTATTTTGACTAATGAGTCAATTTATATGTCTTTGTATTGACGGCACAGTCTAGAGGGGGGAGAGAGAGAGGAGGGATAAAAGGATGTATCTGGAGAAGACTGTACACCAACCAACATACAATGCAAACTAAAAACAATGCAAAAGCAAGAGTGCCTTAAAAAAAGGAAAAGGAATCAAAGCCAAAATGTAACTGCTTAATGGAAGAGACTGAAAAAATCACTGGTTTTTTTTGGTTGAAGAGGGCCTCCATCACCTGCCTGTGAAAGCACGAACAAAGCAGATTGAAACCTAGACACTATGGAGATCTGGCTGCAGTTTTGGCTTAAAAATACATTGGCAAGATAAATGGCAAATAGTCATTCATGTTTTGTTGATAGCACAACAGTGTTACCCTGAAGCTGCGGGCTGGCTGGCTGCTTGTGCCGGGACTGAGGGCAAGGAGCAGGGAAGGTTTCCACCGCGGCTCCTCACTCCCTGTGCAGGGGGAGGTTTCCTTTGCTCACAGTTTCCTCTCGCCACAACCGAAACAGAGAGCTGGGATTTTCCCCTCCACAGAGCCAAGAGTCGTGCTGCTGATAACAGGACTAAGGCAACCCCAGGGCTGAGGCACTTTCTAGCCAGCGCTCACATGTCTCACAGATCAGAAACGCAGACTTCAAGTCAGGCATGTGCTTTGCTGAGCTGAAGCCTGAGCTGCTTTCCCAGCGATGGTGGTGGAAGGAATATTTATTACATCCAAAGGCTCCAGCTGTGTCTAGAAATGATCCAACAAAAACTAATGTGACAGAAGTTGGCACAGAAGTTGGCACAGAAGTACAAAGACAATGAAGGTCTTCTTTATCATTATCTCCAGGTTCTCTACATCAAACCCACCTGATAAATTTACCCTTCCATCTATCGAACTTTAGTTTAATATTTATACACTATCTGGTATTTCAATAATCAAAAGCTCTCTCATAACACTCGAATATTGACTTTTTCTTGTTTTGTCTTGATTTGGTTTTGTCATGCCTACTTTATTTTTAGTTTAAAATACCATTTTACATTTTGTCTTACATTCTGCAGCTGAACATCATCAACAACAAACAGCAGCAAGTCTCAGTTATTCTGCATTTTCTCCTGGGGCCCCAACTCCCCCGGCTGTCTCTAGGCTGTACTCTGATAGCGATAATAATAGTTTTATCCCTTGCTCAGTAACACTGGGTACTGCAGATATAAAAGTAGACAACAGAGAGATGTTATTGTCTCAAACTTTTAATGGAAGGCTCTGAGAATTACAAGCGAGAGTACTTAAAAATATCTCGTGGGAAAGCTATCGAAGTTTGTTATAGCCTTTACTTCTTGAGTTTGGGGTTGGTTTTTTTCAAATAAGATTTGTATGCATTTTTAAATATTCAGGTGTTTTAAAAAGCACAAAATTTATAAAAGAATAAATGCCAAGATTAGCAATAGTGACGTATACCTTGATTTTTGTCAGTCTTTTGACATGCAGTATTCTTGCATCCAAGCTAGAAACAAGGATGTGTTGAGTGAACCACAGGGTGGGCTGGGAAACTGGAGGGATGCTGGGGATTAAAGATCAGAGGTGCAGCTGGCAACCAGTTAGGGGCAACATTTCTGAGGGCAGGATGCTGGGGTTGATGCATCCTCCCCAGTGTTTGGGGCAGTGGGACACAGTGCACCCTCAGCAAGTTTGGGAAAGGCAGCAGTGGGCACCAGCTGTGCCCCACAGCGGGTGTGCTGGCCGGGCTGGCTGGCAGACTGAGGGAAGGGGTGGTCTCCCTGCCCAGCACTCCTGCAGCCCTGTCCAGGGTACAGATCTTCCTGTAATCACACCGGCACGGATAGATCAAACCATGTGCAGTTTTGGAGAGGTAAAATACCTAGGGTTCAAGCTGGGCTGGTCAAATCAGGCTCAAGAATAAGTCTGGGCATTGACTCACTGAGAAAAAGGAGAAGTGACTGAGGAATCAAATGAGGAAAAATTAAAGCCAGGCAGGATTATTCCTTATGCTAACCCCCTTCCCTTTATCTATTTTGCAGTTCTTCAGTCTGTGTGTAAATCCCCTTGCAATCACAAAAATGATGGGATAATGACTTTGTGTTAACCTCACAACAAGCTGGAGGGAGGAGGCTGAGTGAGAACAGACATTTGAAGTGATGGGCAGGGGAGAGCAGCGATGTGGACGGAGAAGGGGATGCTGCCGGCAAACACTTCCTGTTTTGATCCACGGGGAGAATGTGCAGCATAGGCTCCTGCTCTTGTCATGAGAAAGCTCTTCCTTCCTATGTCTCTCGTTCAGCTCGAGAGGTCAAAGCAAGCTGGTCTGCCTGAAAACAAGGAGAAAAGGAGGACGGTCCAGGTTTTCCACTGGCAACAAACTACTCCCCACTGAGCCTAGCCACATCCTGCAGTCCCCCATTGCCGTTTGCTCCCCCCTGCCCAGCAGCCTCTCCTGGTGCTCCTTGCTCCCCTTGTCCTGCACCCCAGACCAGTGCTTCTCCTGCTTGTTCCCATCAGCAGCAGACCCAGATCACACGTTCCCATTGAGCTGCCCATTCCTGCCCCTCACATGTATAAGGCAACCTGACAGATCAGATGGGGGTTAGAGATAATCCCATTCAAACGGTTCTCCCCATCACCTCCATCCCAGGAAAACTACCCATGCTAGTCCCAACCCTGATGCCACAACGACAGGTTTTCTGTTTTAGAACCATTCACCAAAGCTGAGCCTTTGGACAGAGGTTTTGGAATAGGGCAAGATTTACACACGATGCATTTAATTCAAGTTTGCAACTTCAGAAAGTGAAACTATTTGAACCATATTGAGACCTTCAAAAATGTCTCCTCCTCTGCTTTCCTAATTCTGTTTTGTCCTACCATTTCCAAAAATAAACAAACTTTCTGTTAAGAACCTCCCATCAATGCAGCAATCACCATTTTGTAGAACCCGCACGGGGGTGATGCTCTTTTCAGTTATCAAAGCCAGCCTTTTCCCTGTTCTCCTAAAGGGACAACCAAATGTCAGGTCTTGCCTCTCGTATTTCCAGTTTCCAGAAGCACCTTCTTTTTCACCCTGCGGTCCAAGGAGGCCCCCTGGTACATACAACAAGTTGAGTTTCAGAAGCACCATTTTTTCCTTCTCAGTTTAATAGGCTGCTTTTCTCTGATGGAAGCTGATTTTTCTACCTTGCTCCTGCTGTGATTCATGTATGTCCCACGCAGCTCTGTCAGGAAGCGTCTCTGGACATTTGTGCTCTTCAAAACCCTGTTTGGAAATCATAATTCCACCAATAGGCTTTATGCACCCACTCATTTCTATGTAATTATACTTTGAACCAATAAAAGTCAAGGGTATATAATTCTAGCTTTATCAGATCCATAGAGCTCTGAAAAATGATCTTTGACTTGCAGGGAAATAGTTTCTTCTACAAAAGTACTCAGAACAATGTCTCACAGCCTGTTCTGCATTTGCACTGGGGTGCTGATTTCTTTCAAAGACTTAAAGAAGCAGAATTACCTCATACAGCACAGGATAATATTTTTCAGTTGAATAATTTTTGGGGCAAAAATGCAGATTTGGGTACAACTATAACTATTTGCAGACAGGTACATGATTTATTGATTAGTTTCAGCTGAAAAAGCCTGTAGAGAAGGGAAGAGAAATATTAAGGTGGTTTGATTTTTCATTTAAAAAATAACTTCGTTTAGAAATGTTCCTGAACATAACACTAAATAATAAAAAAAATGTAAAAAAAAATGTCCTAAGGTAACATTTTTTCCTTTTTCAAGTTCAATGAAATAAGAATAAGTGTTTAATTTTAATTACAGGCCAGATTTAAAATCAGAGCTAACCCACAAACTCAGATGCTTCCTAGAAAAGTAGTTGCAAGACAGTGCACTAGAGGAATCCACCACAGTCTCAAGAATATCAATTGCTCAAGGTTTAGGCACGCTTATATATTGAATCAGTCTAAAGTCAACATCTAAACAAACCTTGAGACAGAGCTACACTGCTGATTAACTATTCACATTAGGCAGTTATGTCCTAGTTGAACACATTCAGCTGCCATCTGGCTGCTACACTTCTAAAAGACAACACCATGAAATCTGGCCTTCTACAACAGGACTGAATTTTAAATAGTAACTCCTAAAAGTACCCAGAGATACTGTGATCTTCTATTAGATTACGTGAATGTTTGCTCAGAAAATGAAATGTTATGGCTTTTTTCTTCTCATTCAGACTAAGTATTTCAGGTGGAAAGCACCAATTAGCAGTGGAGAACATTTGAAGAATTAACACTGAGTTATTTTCTTGCTCCTGAAGGAGTGCTGACTCAGCTCTGGGGCTGTGTCTATGCCTTATTAAAAGCAATTATTTTAGTTAAATAACAATGGATAAATAACTCAGAACTTCTGGGAGAACATTTTCCCAATGGAAAACACCTATTTGTGAAAGTCTAGATGTTTTGAATATGGCTAGGGATTGCAAAGAAACCCCGGTGGACAGCTGCCAGCAAACTTGCCGGGCAGACACCTGCTTGTGGGGCTGCTGAGAAACCTGCCCTCTGGTACTGATACATCTGCACTAAATAACCTGAATCCAGACTATTGATTTTCCTAGGAAGCAGGGTCTCGCTTCGACAGCTTTGCTTAATAAAATGATTCTCAGGCCACAACCTACTTGTGATCCTGTGAATCAGTCTGACACTCTTCTCTGTGCCAAAAAAGGTGTTTTTTGTTGGCTCTATGGCACAGTTTGTACAGCTTACTCCATCAGGACACAGCTTTCAACCAAAGCCACTTCACAGAGCAGCTGCCAGATTTATCCTCAAATGTTGCTTGCCTTTAGCAGCTTAATTATCTTATCAGCTTCTGCATCATATAGTTATCTACAGGCACCTGTGGGAACGAGACAGTCTTGGGCAAAGGGCATTATCCCTCCTTTCAGGTCTGACCTCAAAACTTTTTCCCAAGCCTGAACATTTGTTATGACACCAATTTCAAACCTTCGCAATAGCTCACCACGATAGAGGAGAGAGCAGCTCACACCCTTCCCAGGGCCAGGAGACTTGCAAGCCTTGGAAACCACCCCAGCCTCGTCCTCCCTGCCACCGGTGGTTGCCGAAATAGCTCTGCTGTCTGCATCAACCAGCTGGCAAAGGGCTTTGAAAAACGCACTGGAGTAGCAGTTGTGATGAAAACACGGGGGCCAATTCTGCTTTGTGTGTGCAGGGTGTGAGCACCGCCACCGGGGGCCACCCCGAAGGAGCACATAGGTGATCGTTTGAGGTTGGGACGAGTGGCCGTGGCGATGGGTCAGCCCTGCACCTAAGCCAGGCACACACCAGGGGGAAAGGCTGGAGCTGGAAGTAGTTGCTGCATCGCTCCCCCAGGGCTTGCAGCCTCTCTGCCCCTCTGCTACTGTCTTGCACGCTTCTGGGACACTAGCACGTGCTGGGAAATGTTCTGTCTAAGGGATGAAGTAGGCAGCCTACACCTTTACAAGAGAAAAACCAGACTGAAGTGAGCACTTTTGGGGAAGGTGGGAGAAGGAGTGGGAAACTCAGCAGTCTTTGGGCTTCCTTTAAAGAGTTAAAGGGATGCTAGGGTTGGTCCTAAGTGCTGCCCTGCTCCATCAGCTTGCTCATCTCGTAAATGAACTGGTTCATCTCCTTAAGGAACCTTCCACAAACTCAGAAGTGATATAAACTGCATCTGTCATTTCCTGTATATTCTCAGAGCAACGTAAGAATTTATAAATCAAATTTTCATTAAGGCTTTATTGGTGTATTTCTAATTCACTCACAGAGGGATAAACTACAGACAATCAAAACAAAACAGATCCAAGCGGCATATCCAGATTAAAGACAGCAGTACACAAGAACCAGGATGATATTGCTATGATATTAACACAGGCTTGATATAATATTGAAATTATATAGTGATGTCACTACCTTGCATCACTGAATAGAGGAAGAAAGTGGGTTTATTTGCATTTAGGCTAATAATGTGATTTTTGAAATATAAGTGTGTTGTCAATTTTCCAGCAAATACCCTTTGCAGAAAATACTGCAAGCAAATACCATTCCTCGGAAAAGAAAGTAGTAAGAATGGGTCACACCAAAGATACAGCCCAACTTCATGCCCTCAGTTGCTCCTCAAAGGGCAAGTAACCTGTCAAGCCCCTGCGTTTCAGCAAGTGGAGAGCACAAAAGGAATTGAAGCACAAAATAAATTCTAAGGATGAATGACTGCTATAACCCAGGTCCTAATCCTGTTAATATTCCTGTTTATGTTTTATTTTACACATGAAGTTCCCAGGAATAGTCTGTAAGGCAAGTTTCCTATGGCTGCATCAAAGATAAACAAAGCCTGACACAATCCTCCACCCCAGGTTCGCGATACTCAGGGTGCTAATGACTTCTCAGAAGCCTTTTCTGTTCGCCTTCAAAATAGACTTCTAGAAAAAGCCATTCCTTTGACCCAGCAGTTGCTTGATCACAGACAGAACGAAGCTTTTGTGCACGTTGATCTCCAATTCCTCTTTAAATGTCCCATAAAATTCCAAGAAGGAAACCTCATTTGAAACTCTGCCTATCGGACCCTCAGATAAAAATAAATTATGTTCTTTTCAGTTTCTACGTTCTCTGTACTGTTTCCTAAAGCCTATACTGACTCTTAGCAGTAAAGTGTCTCTCAATGTTATGCCACACATTTTCCTTGAGAGTCTTTTAACCCCCTCATCCCTTCAAGTAAATAAAATTTCCATTTCAGGCTTATCTCTTTGTTCTGATAGATAGCATCCCTGGTTATTTACCTTCCTTGCAGTCAATGCAAGCAAGTAGTTCATGCTGGCATGCTGACTGCACGCTCCTTAACAGATAAATTGCTCTTTCATGAAGGATTTTTAACTGCTTAGAACTTTGTCCAGCAAAAGACATAGTAAACTGCAGGGAAACTCATTCCTCATATGTGATGCCAACATTATTCAACTGTTAGGGAAGGACACTGATATTTTAGTTGATCTTACAGACTTCTGGCAACTACTGACTCTGAAGCGTGACAAAAGGCTTCAAAGTATTCTCAGATGTTGGTATAAACCCAGTATAGTTCTATGTACAGCTTATTCCTCATAGGGGATATGCGGGAGCATGTGATATCATGCCCATCAAAACCTTTTTGCAAACCTATAGCGTAGTCTCTGGTGCAGGAACTGAGATTGCTCTAACATTGCAGTGCTGTCCTAAATCCAAAGTGTCTTACAGAAATGTCAGGATGAAAGCAAATACACTTCCCTTCCTGCTGCCTGCAATTATTTCTTTACCCAAAAGCACAGAAGGGGAACTTCAATACATTATTTATATGGGCTCTGCTATATAAGCATAGCCATCAAACAGAGACATCTTTTATTACTCCTCTCCCTCCCTTTTTTAAGACACCTGTCTAACAGTTTTTTCTGAGAAGTTTGAAAAACTATGAATTTTAAGTACAACTAATCACGATGTTCACAACAGGTTCTAAGGACACGTGTTGCCAGATGACATTATCAGAGAGAGCAGCCCTTTTTTTGCCATATGCAAGCACAGAGCACCATGTAGCCTCAGCCAAAGGCAGCTGCTGCTAGTAGCCAGAAGACATTTGTCCTTCGTTGCTTTTGTTGCCTCTGTTTCCGCTCTTCATTTCTAGCAGTAACTGAATTTTGAGTCAGTTACTCAATGCCTCTGAAAGAATAAATCATTGAATATCTTCATATGTTGTGACTAATATATCCTTGTAGTCCGAAATCATCCACATGTGTTCATAAACTGAGTTATGCTTCACATGCAGCCGGAATAGCATGACAAAAGAAAATCTCTGTTTGTTGAAAAAAATCTTAAACCCAGTCTACCCAGAACAAAACATTATTTTTCAAGCAAGGATTTACATGAAAGGCTTTAGAACCAGAACACAGAAATCCAGCCTTGGGGAACATTTTCTGGTTGCAGGTTATGATCAGAACTAAGGGAGTGGTTAAAAGAATCACGGTCCTCCAGGAGAACGGACATATCTGGTACAGCTGTCCAGTCAAGTGTCTTACAGAGAGCTCTCTGGGAAATAACATATCTCCCCATAAACAAAGAGAAAAATATTGTCATTTTTCTTGAGACTTTTGATGAAGAAAGTTTTCACGTCATAAATCTAGTGTAAATTGCCACATGGGTTGAGTGGTGTATTACTGGGTACCAGCTACGGACACCTGCCCAGATCTGAGAGATCTGGCTACCCTCATCATGGTCTGCCCCGGGGAAATGGAGCTAGGAATTCCCAGTTTAATGTTTTTAATGGGGAAAAGAATATCCGGTGAGGTGGGGTGTTTTTTGCAAAACTGCCTTTTTTCCATGGAATTTCCCTGCTTTTCAGAGCTGCATATTTTTTTTTTTTTGGGGGGGGGAGGGGGTAGGAGGTGGTGAGGGGTTACTTCCAGAGAAAAATTCCCTGCTTTGCTAATAACTTATATCCAAGTAATGTGTGATCCCACCACAGATGTATCAGCTTTAGAAAAGAATGTGTGAGGATATCACATTGCTCAGCTATTTTAAGACTTCCAGTATTACAAAAACATCCTACTCATAAAAAAGCATGTGTAGACACAGCCTCATTTTTTGCAACAGAGCCCACATATAAAGACAAAGCTTAACCAAAGTGCACAAATATAAAAACAACCTGCATCATTTCAAATAGATTCTACACTAAAGACCTGATTTATTTGTACCAGTGCAAGTACACTGAAATCAGGTGTCAAATGAGGAGATGCAGAACCAGACCATAGAAATCCTCGTCCCTCACAATATATTTTGTTCTTGTGCTTAAATGCTATACTCTTCTGGTAGGCAATACACAAACAGAGCTAATTTTATGTGTGAGTGGCTGCTATTATATTCTCTGATATATAACAATCAGAGACCAACATAGCAGCTCAGCTGACAGGCAGAACAGGTTTCAGTATGCTATTCCAGACCTTTCTGCCATGCAATTAGCTGTCTGTGAAATGAGGAAAAACACAAAGAAGCTGAGTTCTTCTGTCGTGTGATTTCAGCTGTCAATCCTGACATAAAACATGATCTCTGCATTCACTTTTAGAACTCTTGCCAAAAGCCTGCAGAATTTACAGTCCTTCTGAGAACTCACAAGAATCTACTTACCACATGCTTTCTGCAAGACAGGGCTTCAGATTCTACCCAGAAGAATAAACTTTAATGTGGGTGCCCACCTTTGCTGAATACAGATCATACAGCGCAACACAGAGATGAGCGATGCATCAAATTAGACTATAGTCTTGAGCAATCCCTGATTACAGAATACTTCTAAGATTCGGTACGGCTTACTTTGCTATACAGTGTTGTTCAAAGTTCCCAGTCATTTGAGCAAAAAACCCTTTATCCATAAAGTGTTGGTTCAAAGCATGTTCCCATGGACATGCTGGCCAGGGACAAGGGAAGTGATGTGTTCTGAGCTGTGCCCGACTGCTGATTTCTCATCATGAAGATGGCCAAGCCCATGCACCTGTGCTTGTGTTTGGATTGGGGATTTATCACACAAACTGTGGCAGATGCAGGCCGGCTCTGCCCATGCTCCAAGCCTGAAAAGGGTAACGTAACCATGTTATCATCGCATCAAGCCCAATTAATATACCCTGCCATTGCATTCCCTCTCTCTCAGCAGGTTTAGCTACCTTGGCCTCAAGTGCTGTACTGACATGACTGCATGTACTGGCTTCCTCTAGTAACCAGTGGACATAAGCGTCCCATGCTTCCCAGACCCTCCTTCTGCTCATTCTCTTACCCACTTACTTCACACCCGTCCTCTGCATTTCCCAGCCAGGCAGGTAACACCAGCTTGGCATTCACCCTACAACACCTGGTGGCCCCTTCACTATTTATTCTAGCTCTACTAGGCAGCTTACCAGGCTAATGCGGATACCAGGATAATGCGGACACACAGCAAAGGAAGGGCATTGCCGGTGACTGCCTTCTTCCCATCAGCTCTGAGGCATCAGACAGGTCTCTGCCTCCCTGCTGACCCCGCGGCCCACAGCCTGCCCCCGGGCAGCCGGCATGAGGGTAGAGGAAAGGGACACAACCTCAGCACACAGCAATCTCTGAAGCGTGGCAGCAACACATGAGCGCACGAGGAAGATTTCCACTAGCAAGAGGGAAGGGAAAATTCCCCAAGACTGTGTCATCTCTGCTTACTCTTCAACATAAGGCAGCAAGCAACAGGCTCAAGTCTCTTCCATTTCAGGACTTATTTCACTTGACTGCATTGCAATTTGGTTAACAATCAATTGCAGTTTAACTATTTATGTGGATTGGAGAAATAGGAATTCCAGGTCAGTACCTACGTGAGCTTTGTATAGTCAAATATTTGTTTGTAGTATTTGAAAGAAAGCCAAGGTAGTACCCGTGTTCAAAGAGCCTGCTGTCCACAACACTTTTCAGCCTTACTCAAGGGGAAGTTAAGATGCCCCTGTGCTATCCATGTTTTTCCTTCCGGTTTCTAGATTTTTTAAAACAGAAGACCAGTAAACAACACTCGAGGATCTAGGCTTCTCATTAATAAAATACTTACCATAAAATTTCATTCAGTTGCCCTGTATTTAACCCAACAACATGCATCTGACTAAAGCATAACTTTTCTAACTGAAGCCTAGCTCATGTAAAAATGAACAGTATTGTTTTAAAGGAATGAAATTTTCCATTCTCACCTTCTTCATTTATTCTACTGCTACTTGCTTTCCATGAAAACAGCATGTAACATACAGGCAAATAAAAATTACTTGAAGATCCTTACAAAATTTAAATAAATCACTTCTCAGCCCTCTTTTGCTAAGTTAGGTAGACTGAGTTATTTGAAGTTGTTCACTGACAGGATGTCCCTTCAGCCCTCCAATGGCTTTTGTAGCTGTTGTCATCACCATCTTCAAATTTGTTCTGCATTTTAGGTGGTATCTGAACGTGCATACCATATTGCAGCATCAGTGACCCTTCTCCCTTCCCTCCTCATCTTCATTGCTCTTCTGTTGACAGCAGCAGCCCCCCTTACCCCAGGGCTGCAGTGGGAGGGCATGGTACAGGACAGGCCAGCCACTACAGCCTTTTCAGACTCACTGCTTTGGATTTTCTATTCAAGGGACATCCTTCATTGCTGGGACATGAACCGACATGTTTGTATTTTTATTAGCAAACCATGTGCTATGGCCTCCTATACTAAGACATCCTGATTTCTCCCTCCAGCTCTTATCATCATTGATTAAGACTCTGCCAATCTTTATAACATAAAATCACTGCTAATCACAGAATGAGAATATTTGCATTTAGATCATTGATGAAAACACAGAATAGTGTAAGACTTGGTAATAATCTAGGACATGGAACATGCTAGAAATACTTCCATTTGGTGAGGTTTCCTTTTTGGCCCAACTTTTAATCCATGTAGTACTTGCTTTACTGATACCATAATGTGCTAGTTTAAAATTATAATATTATTCAGTACTAATACTGTCATTGTATTTTTATGCATTTTAATGAAAAAGAGTCAAATTAGGTTTTCTTGACATGATTAATTTCTTCCAAAATCTTGGTGAATTCCATTAAATACATTCCCTATCCTTTAATCTCTTTATCATTGAACCCCCATATTTCCTTTTTCTTTCCTTGCAAGGGATGACAAGACAATAAACTTTTAAGTTACACTGTAACTTTATAAGTTACACTTGACTTTTCCAAATTTTAGTACTCCTTCACACTTCCCGTATATACTAGCTCAACAATTAGTAAGAGATGCATGACTTATTTGTAACTATAAAGAATGTTTTACATCAGTCAAGTAAAGACCAACCAAGCCAGGATTTTCAAGATTTTTGGTCTAATTTATCCAGAATGGCCTATTTAGAACAAAGTAAAAGAAATCATTTTCTAACACACGTACTTCAGACATCCTCTCCCCTCGCTCCCTGCCAATAAATTGTAAGGCAGTTTTCTACCTCTTTATGACTTAAATATATTATCCTGATTCTTTTGAAACAGAACAAAAATACCAAAACCACAAAAAAAAAAGAAAAAAGGAAAAATCATGCATGATTTTAATATTTTTCTTCATAGGTGCTGACTCTTCAGCCACTTGTAAATTAGGCAAACTAATAAAGAAAAGAAACATCATTGTGTCAACAAGTTATGGTTCTCCTTTTATTGAAATACAAAGCAACTCCACTGAGTTTAGTCAAGCTGTGAAAATCAAAAATGAATGCAAACAAGTTCACAAAAAATCCTCCCCTAAGTTTAGATTTGCCATGCATACTCCTTTTATTATTTTCTTTTTGCACAACCATCCAAGAAATAAAGTGGTTTTGTTTACAGAAATACTTGTGCAAATCAAAGTTTGGACTTAGAACATAGTTCATTGGAAAAATATCTTCCCCATGTGGAAGTGCGAATAGTTCCTTTACTAAAGCTATAAACTGAAACTTGCTAGCAGGTGGGGTGCAATTAGGATTTATGGTTGGCATCTGCACTGGCCTAAATCAAGTCTCTTCAAGGGAATAGCGTCTCTTTGAGGGCAATGTTTAAATTCATTGTGTATTCATTGTGTTACCAGCCACAAAAGGAGGTAAAACTACAAAAAAGTTTAAGTTCAGTGGATCACATTAACCAAGGATTTTACTACAGCTATCCAGGTACATCACCTGCTACTAGAACGACAGATATATTACATCCAAAATGTATTGAGAGGTACATGGCACAAACAGGAAAGAATTATAGAAGATTACATTAATCCATGTTGTAAGTGTGTTTATTACATAGATGGAGTAAGACATACTAGCTTTGAGACCACAATCCCTTGCACTATTTCTGCAGAATTTTCAATACGAGCCCTGGAACTGATGCATTTCTGTCTGATACAATTCCTATGCAAAACAGCTATCTAATACAATGCACAACACCAGACAAATTTTTACACAGACGTGATCCAGTAAGCCAGATAGGGATCTGAACACACCTTACACAGATGCAATTACTTCATGGGGCAAGAGCAGATTCATTTTAAAACTCACTCTACCTGTACTATCTCAGGAGACCGAACTTCACGCAGGCCACTCCTCCTCCAATCCCCAAACAAAACAGTTTTGTGTGCTTTAACGCTCCCCTCCCCTGCACGGAGGCTGCGTGCAACCTCTGTGAGCTGTTCCTAGGCAGGCAAGGGCTGGTCTCCAGAGCAGCCTGTGCTTTGCCCCACATGGGCCTGCAACAGACAAGTCACATCTTGTTTTCATCCAGAAAACCCCAGCAGCACAGGCTATGCAAGCCTCTGGCATCCGGAGCACAAATATAGCATGCAAGGAGCTTCCCTGCCGCCAGTAGCTATGCAGAGGCCTTTTACCCAGCTCCGTACTCCATATCAACAGCTACAGCTACATCCATAGACACGTGGAAGCCCCATATTGACACCTCTGATCACTATATAGACCGTCCATCATCTGTAATCACAGCTCGAAACTGTTGCAGCTGCATGGTGCAAGTTGCTGAATTGGTACAAATTCACTCTTGCCAATGTGAATTTGTTCCAAAACATCTGGAGGCATAACTTTGCCCCCACATCACCTTACCAGGTCAGGTGTAACCTCTATTCCCACACCAGCAAACAGCCGGCATGGACTGCGCTATGCACACTTGCTAACGCAACAGCAACGCAGTTGTGTGCTTACTCCTGTTTCAGATCCCATCTGACTGCCAGGCACTCAGAAATGCACAGGTTAGTATAAATAAATACTGAACTACTGACACTCCCCAAGCTGCTGTAAAACCACACGCTTTTTCCTTACTGCGGGTCCATAACTTCTAGAACAGAAGTTCCACCTGATTCCTTATTCCTCTGCTGACATCAACAACGTTTCCATGACAGTCAAAGGCAGAAAGATGTTTTCCATTTAACGGCAGCCTTCGACACCATATAGTCTAACAGTCATGTATAACATCTCAATTTACATTATAATTTGAAAATACAGAAGAAGTGAAATTTACTGCAGTTCTTCCACTGGCTAGATTATTTCTATATTTGTTTTCACTGGAAAAAAAAAAAAGAACATGAATGGGGAAAAAAAGAAGGAGAGGTGCTTTAAAGAACAAGTGAAATATTACTCTCAGATAACTAATCTCATTCTGCCCCTGTAATGGGAAAAAATAGGAAAAGAAAGAGAGTCAAGAAAGTTATTTTCCCTTTCCTCATCCCCTACCTCTNTTTAAGTTCCTTATCTTTTGTAAACGTATGTTTTAATACTCCTGACTAGATAAAAAGAAGAAAGGAAAAAGGAAAGGGGAAGGGAAGGGGAAGGGGAAGGGGAAGGGGAAGGGGAAGGGCAATGGCAATGAAAGCCATTCTCAGAATGTAAAAATTTTGCGAATTAAACCTCTTTTAGACAAGGCAATTTTTCTGTATTTCTGAAGGCAGGCTAGTGTTTCAAACAAAACACAAAACAGCTTTTCTCAAATCTCACTCA
This sequence comes from Dromas ardeola, assembly GCA_013398915.1. Classification (NCBI taxonomy): domain Eukaryota; kingdom Metazoa; phylum Chordata; class Aves; order Charadriiformes; family Dromadidae; genus Dromas; species Dromas ardeola. The sequence goes on along the minus strand of VYZM01001989.1, from coordinate 436,228 downwards.
ACTAGGCTTATTCTTTCAAGAACTCAGAAAAAAAATGCTCTGTGGGTTACAGAAAGAGGCTTTGATTTCAGCCTCGTTTAAATAAATAGGACTTTGGAGAAAAGTTCTTCTACGAATTACCATAGGTGACCAACCATAAAAAACGGTTTCTAGATTATGTAGATAACAAATATTTTATCAGCAGCTTGCATTGGACAAGACTTAAGTGCTGAAAAAAGGCCCTTCCATTGATCATAGAATCATAGAATGACAGAAGGGTTAGAGTTGGAAGGGACCTTAAAGATCATGTAATTCCAGTCGTCCCTTCCCGGCCCCTGCTGCCATGGGCAGGGACACCTCCCACTGGACCAGGCTGCTCAAAGCCCCATCCAGCCTGGCCTTGAACACCTTCAGGGATGCGGCATGCACAACTTCCCTGGGCAACCTGTTCCAGTGTCTCACCACCCTCATAGTAAAGAATTTCTTCCTAATATCTAATCTAAATTTCCCCTCTTTCAGTTTGAAACCGTTGCCCCTTTTCCTATTGCTCCACTCCCTGATAAAGAGTCCCTCCCCATCTTTCCTGTAGGCCCCCTTTAGGTACTGGAAGGCCACTATAAGGTCTCCCCCGAACCTTCTCTTCTCCAGGCTGAACAACCGCAACTCCCTCAGCCTATCCTCATAGCATAGGTGCTCCAACCCTCGGATCATCTTCATGGCCCTCCGCTGGCCCCACTCAAGCAGATCCATGTCTTTCTTATGAAAAGGCTTTGAGCAACCCCGTCTAGTGGGAGGTGTCCCTGGCCAGGGCAGTGGCGTCAGAACTACATGATCTTTAAGGTCCCTTCCAAACTAAACCATTCTACGATTCTGTGATTCTTATGCTGGGGGCCCCAAAGCTAAACACAGTACCCCAGGTGGGGTCTAATGAGAGCCAAGTAGAGACGGAAGAATCTACTTCAATAGCTAAAATAATCTGAAGTTACTCTTGTATGGATTTGAGATATCTGGGATGTCTCATGTCCAGTGACCCTTCCTGCTGCCACAAAAGCCAACTGCTCTGCCATCCACTACTGAACTGCTCAGGCAGAGCATACGACAGCTTCAGTCGGCTGCAGAGGTTTCAGTGCCTTTGTAACCAGGGTATATTTTCTCTGCAGACACCTTCACTGCTGATTCTCTGGAAAATTGTTTTTCCAGCTGTAGTGACATCATGCCAATAGTTTCAATTAGAAACTCTGACAAATTCTTCTCTTCTCTCCCTTGTCCTCCACTTCCTTATAAACCACCCATGAGAAATCTTGTTTGGTCAGGGACTCACAGTCAGAGAGAATACCAGGGAGTGACTGGAGAATTTAGTCATCTATGTTTTTATTTGAAGAGAAAAGAAATTGATAATGGTCATAATCAAGGAAGGAGACAAGACATAGTTGCTAGGATGAATGGGGTTTGTTTTCAAAATTTTGAAGGCTGGTTGTTTTCAAAAGTCTACGTGAGAATTAGGCAGCCAAAATCCAAAAGAAAGGCATGCTCATTGTGCCATTACAAACCATGCATATATGTCTAATTTTATTCTTTAGTAAAAGGGAAGTGAATTTGATGATGACAGATATCAGATATTCTTAGAATGAGCTGTGGTGAACAAGGTAGAGCTGGTTGCTGCAAACACCACCATGGATGTGAAGTGTCCTCATGATGTAATGGCAGCCAATTCTTGCTACTCCTTATTATCTAATTTTTGAAAACAATTTGATAAAAGGTCAGATACTTTAAAAAAATAAAGTGATTCTTAAAGAAACTCCACAAATGTGTTTGTTTAAGTTAAGATATTATGTGTTTTACAGTTGCCTGTAATACCTGTCACTGTGGTAAATGGTACCAGAAAAGAAAATAATTCACTAATAACAATTATTTAAATCAATGTGCCTTGGTAGAAAATTACAGTGTGCTATGACACTCAAAAGACAGAATTTACCTGCCAAAATTAATAGCGTTCACAATTCTTTATCCAGAGTGTTAAAAAGTGAGTTCTCCTTTCCCTTGAAAATTGACATTGCACCCCCCTTCAAAGAAAACAAGAGACAAGTATTTACTTTTCTATGCAGAATGCAAAACTCACTTTGGGTATTCTCACCTCATTATCTGGTCTACACAGCTTTTCTTTAAAGATTACACACACAACAGTCCCTGGAGCACTTTCCACCCCAGATCGAGAGTTTCAGCCCTCCCAGTCATGTTTTTGGTAGGATCCAAGGGAGAACCAGGGCAATACTGCTCTTCTCTGTACCCACACCACCTCCAAAGTTACCATATTTCAATGTATCTGCTCTTTATCTGCCTACTGATACAAACAGCCACTCCACTTCAGAGGTAATTTTTTGCTAAAATTGTCAGAGTCGTTACAGGCTAAAAACACATGTCCGTGGACACGGTGCACACAGAGCAAATTTCATCTTAAACAGCCCAGAGAGCTTCTCATGGTGCCATTCAGTGCCTCAAGCACAGTTTCAAAAATTCAATAATTGCTCTCCAGAAACACTTCTGACACACATCTCATTTTTGGTTTTGCTAAGCAAAAAAGTCCTTATGCTTTTAGGAACCAGATTTATTTGACTATCCAGGAATGACCTCAATGAGTATTCATCTAGAGCGCCAAAAAGATGATCCAGCCAGAAAGACAGCTTAAAGAAGGAGAGTGCTAGCTTGGAGACTTATAGCATCAGAGGTTTTCACATCAGTAATGGCACGTTGATCCTGAAAATGCAACAGCTCCATGTTTGTGCAAATACTTATTGTTCTTTGTCCAAGATCATTTCAATTCCGTTTTCTACATCCCACCACCAGAGCTAATAAAACCAAAGAGTGTGCAGTGTCAAAGATTGCAAAGAGCCCTGTCTGCAAAGGCAGAAGAAGAAAGGAGCTTGAAATGACCCCCATCTGCCAGTGGCCTCCATTCAAGGGAGCAAAGCTTTGCCTTAGCACAACACTTGTCCACATGAGCCCAGCAAAGCTCCATGCAGGTCTGTGCCACCAGAAGCACAGGGCATTTGCTCTGTGACTTTTGGTATCACCGTGGCAGCAGAGCCTTTCCCACATTACAGGGAATCTGGTGACATTGGTCAGTGATTCCATGGCCTCAAACCTGGGAAATGGCAAACTGTGCCTGTGTTGATGGAGCTGAACGTCTCCCAGTTACACGTACAGCCTTAGTGATAGCAGCACTAGCAGGCTGTATTTTAATGAAGTCAAATTATGCTAATTTTCCTTAATAATGATTAAGATGGGTAGATCAGGGCACCTTTGATTGACAAGGAGGAAGGCAAGCTACTTTTATGTTTAAACATAATTAGGCTAAAAAGTTCATTAGCTGTGCTTTTTTAAAAAATAAAAGAGCAGGAGCTTGGCACTTTATATGTGGCTGTATGTGTTTTGTATTCCTGTGAGCACTATTGAACGCTAATGAGCCTGTGAAGGAGGAGTTAGTGCTCACTTCCATAGCAGTTGCAGTCAGGAGTTACATCAAGGAACAAGTTCAAAATAAATAAAACTGCTACAGGCACCAACAGAGCATACCAGGATGAAAGTCATGAAATCACTGTCATATTGGCCACATTAAATCAATAATCAAATTAAGTCATACACAGGTCCACTGGCTCAGCTGTAGTTTTTCTTTCTGTTGATGCTGTTTTCTTTGCCACTGTTATAGCAGCAAGAGACGTTGGCCTCATTCAAGCTGCTAGTGGGCTTGGAGGAACGACAATAAGCAACAAAACAGTGGGAGACAAGGATGTATAGGCAGATGCCTAAATAGACCCAGGGTGTACCACCCAGCCAGCTCTTGTTCTGCAGCATCACGAGGATCCAAAAAGAAATCCTGATTAAGTAAGTTTAAAACCAGAAAGAAAGGAGATAACGCTGTAAGAATCTGGCAGATTTTCTACTCAGCAAACACTCTCCTGTCAAGGTTACAAGGTCTAGGGCTTGTTGAAGTGACAGGAAGCCACTGATGTGATGTTACAGGGGCTGCTGCAGCAGGAGAGGCATTACAGAGGCATTACAGGAGAGGTGCTTCAGGAACTCCTAGAGGGAGGTGCAAATGTAGAAACTGGAAGGGAACATATTCCAGTCTCACCATAATTAAGAGAAAAAAGTTATGCAAAGAATCAAGACACTATTTCTTTTAACAGATGGTTTTGCTGAAATGTCCTATCAGTCTGCATCTTTTAAATTGGAGGTACAGTTTGTGATTAGAGGGAAAGTTAGCACTCCTGTTCACGCCAAAAAGCAAGGCCGTCTCAACTGGAAGCTGAACTCAACCACCCACAAACATTTGCCACACCTTCCAACTTAGGTTTAGTCTGCCCTTGATTGGTACTGCAGGCGGAGATGATGTAGCAATGAGTTCCAATAAGGTCAATGCAAAGAAAAAAAGAAAAACAAAAAAAAAAAAAAACAAATCACCAAACCTCACCTTCTGTTGAGAAATCCTCACTCCTGGTGTGTCCTTTCAATTCATTTTTTGATAGGAAAAGTTTTTCAGGTGATGCTGTGGCTAAAGATGGAAGAGTTCCTTGCTTTTCCTGCTCAGTCATTCCCCAAAAGTGACATATTCAAGTCAAATCCATTACCTCCTTCTTCATTGATTGCTAGTCCACCTAGGCAGTCACAAAAGGTAACAGAATAAGCACAGCTGCCATAAAGTTTTTTGGGGCATTTTTATGAGGGCTTGTTTTGTTTTACTTTGTTTTTAATTTTCCTTCATTTCCTTTCATTTACAAAACAACATTTGGTTGAAAACTGCCACTTGAAGACTACTTCATTAAATCATTACATTTAAGGATGGAGAGGGAGTGCACATGCACACATGAAGTCCTTTCAGCATATCATCTCTCAGTCCAAAGCCCATGGGCAGGCAGGAGGAGAAGAGCTGCTGTGGCTGCCCAGCACTGCAAAGCTCCCCACAAGGCTTCCAAGTGACACCACAGGGCTGCCCCGGGCATAGATGTCCTCAGCTTTGGCATGTCACAGGAAATCAACCACTTCAGACCAGAGCATGACCTCGACAGCCAACAACAAAAACTTCTGCCAAAGCCGTTCCTTAAAACTTACAACACAAAACACAGGCTCTCATACGAGAAAAAAAATATTTTTCTTGAAAACATAAACATTTCCATTAAAAAATAAAAGCATCAACTGTAAGTCACAGCAATAGAGGCAAATATTTTCTGTTAAAAGAAAAATATGGTTTTGTTAATAAAAAAGGAAAATTCTGAAGATTTCTAATAAAAATTAATACATAAATACACTATGTAGCAGCCTAACCCTTCTGAGTCCTTTTTTTCCTGTGAAGAGAGGAGGCAATGTTTTAGATTTCATTTACCTTCATTTAGTAAACCTAAGACCTACTTAAACTCAGTTCATCTTCCTTGCACACAAGGAGAAGTTTAAAGTAGCCTAACTCAACTGTCTTGCCTTTTAATTTAGATATCCATGAGAAGTCCAGCCATTGCCCTGGTCAGACACCCCTTCCCTCCCCAGCCTGGTGCCCGAGCTAAGCACTGGCGATGCTCTGGCAGCACTAAGCGGCAACCAGTTGCTTTCAAACAGGAAAGCTATTTTGGGGCCGGTTTGTGTTTGCCAGCTGTGTGACATCCTAATTCTCTACCCCTTATTGCCCTTTTGTGAGTGCTGGCTGCAGTTGTTGTCTTGAACTGGATGCGGGCCAGTCAAACAGCTGGGTACAAACTGAGAGGTCAGACCGCGGGTGCATCCAGCCTGACGTTCTGCCTCCAGCAGCGCGACGGGAGACACCAGTCACGCATGCAAACCCTGCTGCTCTCCTGATCCGCTCTCCTACACCCTCATCCAGTACTCTCAACTGCTGCCTTAGGGTTGTTAGAGGATACATGCCGCTTCTTATGTCCCTTAAACCTTTAAGTATATGTTTCAAGACCTATTACCCATTAAATTGTCTAATCTCTATTTGAATTTGCTGATGCCATTTCCTTCTACGGTGTCCTGCAGTATCAAATTCAGAAGTTTACTACCCACAGAGTGGAGTGCTTTTATCCAATTTAAACTGATCTCCTACCAATTTCAATGCCTGCCCCTAGTCCCAGTACAGGGAGCTCTAATTACGCATTAGGCTTGTCCACGTCCTTTCTGATTTTGTAGGCTTCAGGCATAGCACTCCAGCTTTTTCCTATCCAAGAGGAAGAGACCTTTTAATATCCAGCATTTTAATACCTCTTCACAAGATACTGATCTTGAATACTGCCGCCTTCTAAGTCCTTCTTGTGGTACGGACACCGGAATTGCATACAGCACTTAAGATGTGCCCTCACCAAGCAAAATGATGCCTTTTTCCCTGTTCTCATCACCCTTCTAATGCTGACAAGTATTTTGTTGGGTTTTTTGGCTGCTGCTGCTGCTGTATGTTGAAAAATAATTGCAGAGAGCCCTCAACAGTGACTCCAAGACCTTTTTCCAAGTTCAGCATCAGGTAGGCATGGTTAAGATTGTTTTTTCCTCAGTGCATAGCCTTATATTTACCTACATTGAAACTCATCTACAACCTTTTTGCTTGCTCACTCAATTTTGCAAGATTCATTTAGAGTCTTATTTCATCAGCACATTTGATTACCTGCAAGAGTTTAATATCACCCATAGACATGGAGACTTCACTGTTCATTCCTTTATCCAGCTCCCTGACAGTGCTGTTTGTAAAAAATCTGTCCCTGGAGGCACTGCTGTTGATTTTTCTCCATGCTGGAAATTGAATATTAAGCCCACCGAAGCCCTTTTTTTTGCTGGACAGATCTTCCAGAGGAAAAGACGACTTCTCTCTTGAGATAAAATAGCACCTATTCACACTTATGTTCTTCACTGGTCACCAAAATACTTCACAATCACAAAGGCCTGTCATGGAAAGTGCTCTGTTGAGAGAGATTTACAATCTTACACAGAGAGTTGAATAGCACAGAAATAAAAGAACTGGAAGGGGAAGAGGTAAATTAAAGTTTTTTCCATAAAAATACATCTGCCAGTAAGGAGCTGTGGAGCTTTCTGATTTGTGCAAACTTATTTGCTTAATGCCACTTCTTAATTTTACATGAAGTACTCTTAGAACAACCTTTTACAAGAGGCTACATAAAGAAAAGCTTTGTGAGTGCAAATATAAAATGCCTTTGGTCTTAAGCACTTAGGAAGGGAAACTTCTCAGTTGTGATAAAAAGATAATTTAAAGGAATATTATCCAATAATAGAATTAGTGGTTGGACAGGCTTTTTATCAGTCTCACTTGTACCACTTGTACCAAGATAACTTCCCTAGGGCAAGCAGAAAAGACCGAAGCTTTCCTAACACCGGGTCCCAGCCTCCCAACAGTGCCCTGCTCAGAAGGGTACCTTATGTGATGCTCAGGTCACAGAGATCCTTCTCCCTCAGTGCCCTCACAACACAACACATCCCTGTACATACTTGAGCATCTTGTCTAAAAATTGGATTTATTTTTCCACAGCCCTCCAGACAACTCAGTGAAGAGCTGGCAAGAGAATGTATCCACAGAAATATTTTCCATAAATTTAAAAAGCCATGTGAGAGAATCTTCCCCTCATATACTCTGTCCCTCTCTTCCCTTTCCCTCCATACATTTTTGCTGTCATTATGCTGTTAATGATAAACGTGGAATAAAGGCATTATAGAGGAGTTTGAGGTAGGTTTACCACAGTACTACTATTCTCCAAGTTGTTTTGTTTTCTGCAGTAAACCAGAATGATGTTTTTTCAGTAGGGCTGGGATATTCAACTGGAAATTCAAACTTATGTTTAACTGAGGAGCTTAAGCAGGGACACTATATCGTGTTAAATTTCCCAAATAGTACACAAGTATGTAACACTGTGTGGCGGCTTCTCCAAGAACTTTGGCTGCCTCGATTCCCCTCCAGGGCAGAAAACTGGGGGGGCAAAAAAAAAAACAAAACACTGAGCTAACTCCAGCAAGAAGCCCTTTTGGATAAAGGGGCTACAGCAGGGGATGAAAAGCACAGGGAGAATTGTGCTCCCGACCGCTGTGGTTTGAGGGCTGCATCTTCCACTCAACAGCACGGTACTTCTGAGCAGCAACGGTGAGGGACCTCAGACTGCTGACATTCGCAATCGCATCCAGCAAACTGCATGTCTGCAGTAAGCAAACTTCCTCCTCATGTTTGTAAACTCAGGGTGAAGAAAAGGTCAGCCAGATTTCAGCCTCCCAATGCAGATCTGATCTCAGAACTGGTAGAAACAGTCAGAGTAATTTTCTAATTTCCTTGGGTCTCTGCTTCATATAGCAGAGAGACAAATTAGCGACACAGTACAAGGTCTAGGCATGTGCTTTTAAACAGCAGAATTAATAGGTAACACGATTAGTGGAGATCAGTAAACAGGATGTGTCCCAAAAATAACCTCTCAAGGGCTCTACCAGCTAAATTTAAACTATTTAACAAGGATAGCTTGTCTACAGCAATAGCAGATTAAACTGCACAATTTGTTGTAGGCTTAAGGGCTCAGCTATGCAACCTGTGTCTGCACTGAAATTTAATTCCCTTTTGACGCAGAAAGCTGGGACAAAGTCCTCTGTACCACTTAAGCTGTGCCCAGGAAGCCAGCAAGTAATCGGCATGTTGAATAGCAAGGCAAAGCACCTGCCAGCTCCAGAGCTGGTGGCCATGCCTTGAGCAACCAGCCTGGGGTCTCTCGAGGGCAGGACAAAGATGCAGAGACATAGGTCTTTCCCCAGCACCAGCAGTACTGCGCAATCTCCTGGCCTCATCAGCAAGACTGGGAAGGCTGTTTTAACACAGATTTCCTCATGAATTGCCATTTACTCCTATGTGAAGTCAAGACTATGTGCATAACGTAGAACAGTCAGTCATGCTACAGTCGTGCCATTCACACTAGGTCAGATTTTGGCCGCAGACACAGATGCTCAGATGCCCCAGACACTACACACAAGGCTTCTGTGTGCAAGACGAGAGCTTGACCCCAGCCTCTCTGTTGGCATGTGAATACTAAGTACTTCAGAGATACTAAAACTAACTCTAATAAGGGATCAGGGAGTTAACTTATGCCTTATCCAGCCTAAATTTCAGTAGCAAAAAAAGCACTGAAGGCTCAGCACATACCTGCAAGCCAGCCTAATGCATGCTATAACAGTTCACATGTAAAGTTCCAAAGCATCCCTCAGATGTCTGAGAAGCAGTGGAGGGCACATCTCATCTTATGGTCAGTAACCCTGCCTGCTCCAAAATGGGACCTTTCTTCCCAGGAGAGAAGGGCAGTCCCTTCCTCCCAGACTGTAAGCCTTCCCAATACCACAGTCCAAAACCTGGACCTCATGCCGGCTCTGGTTATCTCTGCCTCTTTAATTCCCCAGTGCAAGACCACTTGCTCTTCCGGGGCCCTGGGTAACCCAGCACCACGTTGCAAGTTTTTATCCTATGGTTTCACACAGAGCTACCTTGGTGGCTCCCACTGCCTGCAGCAGGCAGCACGAACACACGCTGCCCCAAAGACTGGCTGGCTGCACACTTCATTGCTTTGCCAGTATCAGATGGCTGTGTGGTGTTTAACTTCCTTATCTTTCCTGAGCCTCTTTATTTTTTTAAGTGTTTGCTTTCATCTAGATAATAAATATCACTTTTCTTCCTTTTCTTAGTTTATGCAATAGATCCAGTGCTACCAGCTGCCTGCACACCCCTGTGTATGCAATCTCCAACCCTGCACAGATAATACTTCGTTAATCTTCTAAATGCCCTCTGAGGTTTGATAAAGGAGGATTATTGGCCCATTTTAACAGTAAGGAAAAATACGCGGCATAGAGCCAGGGCCCCAGACCACAAATTAACTCTGAAACAAATATAGTCCCAATGTTGGGGTCACCATGTCGAAGAGGATGCTGTTGACTTCACCCAAGTGAGGAATGAATGACAGGTAAAAACTCCGTGCCTTCCCTGAACTGAACGTGCCTCAGGATCATTTTTTCTCTACCCACTGTACACATTAACGGTGAGTGGGCAACTGTCAGTGCTAATTGCCTGTGCCCAGGCATTCGGCTAGAAGAGGAACCTGACTCACTCCAGGCATGAAGGTATTCAACACAGGACCAGAGTGGATTAACACATGTCAGAGTTGCTGTCAGCAAGAGAGAGGCAAGAAGGAGAGAGAGGGCTGAGTCCAGCCACCCATGAAAAATGGCTGGGTTTTGTCCACAAAAAATTGCGTTCATATATCATATCGCCATACTTACTGTGGAAGAAGTTTACTCTGATGGAAGAAGTGACTTTAACAGGAAGATTTTTTCAATGGTAGCATTTACTGACAAGGTGCCAGTAATTACTGTATTCCTATAAAAGCTGTTATTTTTGAACTAGTGCCATGCAAGAGCCTTACTTTCCATGTCTTCTGCAGCTCTGAGGGGAAGCGCAGGGTGCCTCTGGGTGAGGCAAGCTGGAGACACAAGCAAAGGCACAAAGAGTCTGGTCCCTGCAGTCTTCCCTTGCGAGGCAGCGCCGTTTACACGCCTTGTTCTGCTGGAAGGAAGGGGTGCCTGAGAAGGAAAGGGAGGGAGGCTTCTGAGTACCTCCTCTGTCCTTGCTTTTGCTCAGGCCTCCACAAATGCCGCAGGCATCCTTTGAGCTCCAGGAAGACCAAAACTGCCATGAACCAGAGCCAAAAACACCAGATGAACAAAAAACCAAGAACGTAGCATCTTTCAAAGGAAGAAAAACCTTAAAGAATTTTAAAATATAGCACTCAGAGTGCCAATAGCTCTATTACTGAAGCTAAAGACAGGTCCAAAAAATAAGAGTTTTCACAAAGGAACAAATTAAACATCTGTGGATTTTCAGGACGTCGCAGTGTTAGTGACTTACAAATATAAGGAACTGGATAAGTGGCTTTATAGCTTGCATTTTGCTTCCAGCTGCTAGGAAACACCCTGCAGTGAAAGAATAGGTAAGAGCCAGTGAAGATTATCCCTTCCCAAACTCACATAGAGCTTGATAAAAAAAAAAAAATCAACCCTCATTCTGTAGCTCTGACTGCTCTTTCAGAGACAGAAAATCTTGTCTATGGGAACTCTCTGGTTTTGGATATTAAGATTTGCCAAAAGAGTTAAAAGACTACCTTGGCAATTAAGATATTTTAGTCAGAATTATCTGGATGGCACAAAATCTGTGTGATGACATTCAACGGTAAAAATAGGAATGTAATGGATTCCCCAGAAAAAAAAAGAATAAAAAAAGCCTCCAAACATGTTAGCTTTGTGACAAACATTTGCATCTATTTCAATAAACACAGGATTCTGCTGTAAGAGTAAAGAAAAACATTGTACAAATAAAGATTCTCCCAGGATTTTCAGAAGACAAAAAAAATAAACATTTCAAAACAAAATTTTTAAGAATCATTATAATATACAAAAATTAACATGACAGTCATTTTCATCAAGATGTTAAAAGATCCAAGGAGGGTGTCAGGAGAAGTTCTGCAGCCATATAGAGACCCAAAGAACTTAACAAACCTTATGTTCATGGGTTTCTTCAGCCTCCAGATATCATGGGACTGGTATGCATCCTAACTGGCCTGTTGTACTCAATTATCTCAGTGTATTTCAGCTGACTTGAGCATGTGAGAATCCTTACCTATGTCTGACGGGACTGCTCAGGTATATCACAACTGTTTGATGGATGTAAATACAGATGTAGCAGACTCAACTACAGTCCAGCCTCTGAAGTATTCAGATACAAACCCCAACAACCCTCCACCTTCCTTTGTACAAAGCAGCTGTCAAATTCTTCTTTCTCAATGCTAAAGCCATCTCTGCTGTAAAGCAACAAACCAAAATCTAGCCCCAAGTTAGGGCTGCCTACAGCCCTGTAGACAGAACTGTTCCTAACTACAGAACTACAACAGTTCCTAACACCATTTTGCGCATCCTGAAATGCTTCGGAAAATCAAAAAAACCTTTAACCACTTCAGAGATCTTTAGAAATGTTAAATGTCTTAAGGGGAAAATAATTTCTTCATCTTTGCAGCAGCTCTAAGCCCTTTAAATACTAGAATTACTTCTGTTCATTGAGTATTCTTTATGTCCCTCCACCACCTCATACACAAGTCCATATTGACACCCACCAGCTCTTGTTTTATCGGCTAGTCTGTAGTTGAGCAGGGTACACCAACTGCCAAGACCAGTGTCCTTTGTACAATGGTAGCAAGAACATTTCTGTCTATAACTCAACCTGTTTATGTGGCAGAAGTAAATACTCCACATTTCTCACCTTGATTTGGTAGATGGAGCATTAGTTTATGGCAATGTATTGCTTGAATGATTAAAAGGGGCAGGGGGTTAATGAACAACTGAGATAAGCCAGCACTAAAAATACTATGATAGGATTGTTTTCACATGTGCTAGATTTACTGCATTACCATGGTTCAAACTGTAGGATCCATTGTGTGCAATGAACTAGAGATATAGAAAAATGGCTAAAGAAACCCTGTCACAACACTGTCTTTTCTGCAGGAAACAGGAGAAATATTTGTCCTTTGAACATGCACACAGATAATTAAATAGCCCACTGCTCCCACATGCTTGTCTCCTGAAGGTAGGCCAAGCGTGTCCATGAGTGCGAGGAGGGAAGGACAGAAATTAGTAGGCGATATTTGGAGTGAAAAGCTTACACTAAAAATAGTATACACTACAGAGAAAGTCACTGAGCTCTCCCCTATTCATTGCCCTTAGTAATCTACTTACTGGAATTAAAGACCAAACCTTAAACACCCATAAAAACAAACCAAGCTTAAGAATTCATAAGACCAATTGACCTAGAAGACTCATTTTAAACACCTTACTAGAGAGGAAGAATGAATAAATAAATAAATAAATAAATGCAAGATTTTTAAAAGTAGACATTTATGTGAATATTGTTAACAAAATTTGCAGTTAACAGAGTGAGGAGAGATAAGGGCCTCAGCAGCCTGTGTTTCCCATGACACAAGGTGAGCAGTATGTGCCTGAGGACAGAAAGAAGCTGAGCCAGTAGATGGTATCTGGCAGACAAGCCTTTGCTCTGAAGAAATACAGTAGTATCCACTGTTGGCAAAGGACCATCTGAGTAGGTCGATCACCAGCTTTGGTGATAGTAACAACCCTCGGGCTCCTTCTTTGGCAAGATGCTAAGTGTGTCACATTATGTCTCCTTCTTTTCTCCTCTCTGATGGCCACGTGTAGTCAGCCATACCTGTTTTCCTGAGACATGTAATGGAGAGAGCTGCCTGTGCAAGGTATTTGCCAAAGTGGGCTGGAGACAAGATAAAATCCTACTTTGTTTTGTTTTTCCTTTATTTCCTCTATATCCTGCAGGCAAAGGCAACAAGAGAAGTCATTGTCTCAGGATACCTGAGTGCAGGCCAGCAAGTAACTACGTAACATGTATCCGCACCAAAACCTGAATACAGATCTGAGCCTCCAGAAAACTGGGATTTTTCCTTAGTCACCAAAAGGTGCTTACTCCTGCTCACATGGGGAATGGGTTCACCTGCCTGAGGCACAACAGGCAGGTGGCTACTGCCACAACAGCCAGCCGCAGCATAAACCTCTTCCCTTGAGAAAGGCACATGCCAATCAAGTCACAGACGCACACACACATTTGTCCAAAAAGAGGGAAATATGCATTCCTGAGGACAACATGGAGTTAGCCCATCGCAGAAAAAGGAGATTAGTTTTCCAAAATGTTGTGGAATTATGTGCAGCATGAAAAACAATAGTCAAAAATGCAAACAAATCTGAGGAGCTGTGGCTGCAGCCAAAATTTTGTCATAGTTTAATGCAAATATTTCTATAGTACTTCTCATTATGAACATTAACCTTTGCTTTTACTTCCAGAAAGGTGGTGATTTTTACAAGGAAGCTATTGTGCGATTAATTATCAGCTAGTAATCAAATCCTAACTGGGGACAGAAATCTGCAAATCTACCATGAAATATCAGTTAGACACACTATGACTTACTAGTTTACCTAATAAGGAAATTATAATATGTTATCTCTTCCAGGTTTTTACAATGGGTAGGCAGTGTGATTCCATGGGGATAACAGGATGCGGGGGGAGAAAGCATCATGTTTTCTCTGCTGAAGATTAATATCTTTAAAAACATGACAAGACAGACAGGTTTAAGAATCTGAGAAACTTGATAAACGGCATGGGTCCACATCAAAAGATTAATATGCCATTTGTTCATTATGTAAATGACACTGTCTGGAATAGGGAAAAAATGCTAAGTTCAAAGCAAAAATATGAACTGAAAAAAAAAAAAAAAAAGCCTGCTCCGAGTCATTAATTATGAATCCTCCTGAAGTCTAGTGAAGTGACCCAAGTGATGAACTGAGTGACTAAAATTGTGTTCTTTTTTTCCAGACTAGAAGGGAAAATAAGACTAAAATTTATGGTTTCATCTGTGAAGTCTGTTTTTTCATGAAAAGATTAAAACCTTGAGTTTCTAGCTTCAGCTACAACGCAGAGCCCTTCACCACTGGGCCAGAGCCTGACCAAGACATTAAGAATATTTGTGGAGCAGACAGCTTGTCACAGGCCTCCCCAGACAGGATGAATTTCAGCTGGAGCAGGAGATCAAAGAGCATCGAGGAGCAGGTTATTGCTGTCACTTGCTTCCCACCCGGCTTCAAAGGGCAGGGCAGCGCTGCGGCAGAGGAAGAGGGCTGCTCACAGGCTGCGTGGGAGCAGCTTCTGAGCTCCAGTGCCTCCCCAACCAACTAGGATATTGGAACAAGAGAAAATCCCAGGTGCACAACTGTCGGAGCAGATGAGAGACAAATCCGTTGTGTTCCCCTTCTCAGAGGCCAAGTCTGGGGTCTCCAACAATCATTCTCCGTTAGATGGTGGTGCACTGCAGAGGGTTTCGGGACTCCCACCCCTGCAACACAACCCAGCCAACAACCCTTCTATTGCTCCCATGCCCAATCTGCTGCTCATCCACATTTTTTCTGTCCATTGCCCTCTGTATTGCACATTATTCCCTATATTCACACTGCTCCCTCTCTCTCAGTCCATCTTCCCACTTGAAAACAACCCCTGTTTACTTCCTTTCTCCAGGTGCCTATCCCATCTCTCCTTCGGCTGAAGTAGGGAGAGGTGGAAAATAGCATTAGTGATGTTAGCATACCCACATCAAATTAAAAAATAACAATTTTTTTTCTTTGCAACGATGAATGGCCTTTATGAACACTAAAATGCGACCCTGAAATGCTGCAAGGGGTGATAAGCATCAAAGGCCACCAAAGCTCAGGTGAGTGCAATCTGCCCAAGGAAAGGGCTTCCCTTCTCAAGGGAGGTCAGTTCTACCCCTGCATGCTACAGACATGGGGCAGCATGTAGGACCAGCCTCAACTGGTGGGTCTCCAGCACCCATGTTGGCAATGCCATCAAAACTGCCACCTTCAGTCTGCCTTTACTTCTTCTGGTGCTAACAGGAAGTAGGGGAGAGGAGGATGTTTATGAAGCAGCAGCAGCTTTCCAACATCTGGGCATTTTTATTTTCTTTTTTAACATAGACTAGTAATGAAGAGCACCAGCTTTTAGCAATGTGCTGAGAGTGTGGAGGTGGAGAATTATTTTAATGCTAGACTAATAACCAGCTGAGGTTAAATTAAATTGCTTTATGGAATTCACAACTGGAAGGCAAAGATACCTGCTGCCACAGCTAGCTTATTCCAGAGGCAATAGCGTTGCTGGTAATGGGAAAATGATTTTTTCCCATCCTCAAAATATTCCATGGAAAACACTAAGCAGCCCAAGGAAGAATCATATACTGTCCTTTTGTGCTTTAATGAATTTTTCCTGTTCTCTTTTCCTTTTCTTTGTCGTCTTTTTGCTTTCTTCATTATATAAAATATCAGTCATCAAAATACAGATGTTTTCCATCTCTATAGAAAAATCATTTTGGAAAGGAAACAAGCAATCAATTTCAGTACTGGATTCAAAAGTTATTGTGCTGGCTCTCTGGTTTTCTGCTTCCATAAAGAAACACACCTTAAGTCCACAGTGACAGCCACATGGTTTCAAGATGACTGTGTAGGGAACTGTAAACAATAAAATAACCATGAGAGGAAGAGGAAAAAAGCTATTATTAAATGTCTAGGTTCTTAGAAAACACTTGTTACTTCTAAAAAAGGTATATAGTCACTGACATTAAAAAAAAAATTTGTGCAGAAGACGTTTCCGAAAGGTTGGAACACACAGACATGAAGGGCCCACCCAGACACCAGAGAACTCCCTCGAGATTTTGTGCAGGGATTCAACATTCATATTTACAAATACCAGGTAATTTTCACAGCCTCCTTGGGATGACAAGCATTATTGCTCCCATTTCACAGATAGAGATCAGAGGATGTTAACTGATGCCTGAGATCTGTCTTGTGTTTAGCCTACATGCTCTGACAGCCACTCTAGGGAATAAATGTTTTTAAATGTAAATGTCCTTTATATAACATTTTCACTCCCCTGGATATGAATCACAGTCCAAGTTAGAGTAAAAAGCAGCCAGATGGATAAGGATGCAAACAAAGACATGAAGGAAACAAGTAAATATGGCTGAACAAAGATAAATACACATGAAAATGTATTATATTTTCATGGGTTTTGAACAACAACATTAAGATCCAGCTATTAAAATTCACAGCTCAGAAAAAAAAACTGCATTAAAGATCATGAATTTAAAATGCACAGAGTCAAAAAATGCAAAAGCTGTGATTTTTTCAACACCTATAGTGCAGTTCTCTTATATAAAGCAATGAAACATGTCAGGTATATGCGATACTGTATTTCATACACATTTTTCTTTCCCAACATAAACAGTATGGGTTTAGGACTGCCACAGCAATTCTAATCAAACACCTCAGTTCTAAGGTCCTTGAAAAACAACTTCATCTTATTACTCCCTGTTCCTTTAAGAGCATGTCAACTTTCTTCTTTAATGTCACATTTCCATAATTGCCATGGCCCCATTCCTCCCCGCAGTGACTTTCCTCATTTCCAATTAAACCAGGAAATCTGGGAAACAAGAAAACCTGTAGAATTTGGCCCTCTGGAGCTTTATCTGAATTGCACAATTTTCTATTTGCTTTTTTATTTTCCTTTTTCTCCTGCCTTCCTATCCACATTTCTAGCTAAACACTTGCCCTCCGAAGCCAAGACACCAAAAGCCTCAGGATCAGCAGGAACGTAGATGGAGCTGAGACACTTGATTCCTTCTGCATCTAACACCCTGTTAGCTGCACTCGGCCCTGGCCCTCACCTCTCCTTCTAGATTTTTATATTCTTCCCTCCATATCTCCCTGGCATCTGTCCCTAACTCTGGCTCTTTCCTTACTTCCCAAGAAGAACAAAAAGCAGATTGGCAGTTCAGTTTGTTGTTCTGCACACAGAGCAGCAGAGGGGAGGGAAATATAAAGGAATCCAGGAAACACTTTCCATTGCATATAACAAACTTATTCATTCTTTATATCACGCAGAGAAGATCTCATCTTTTTGTTTCACTAAGTAGCCAGTGGAGAAGGATGCAAGCAGCGGCTGTTGCAAGTCTACAGGCGGGAAAGCTGGACAGCCCCAAAACACACAACACAGAGCCTGTGAAAGCCCAGAGAGCAGCCCTCCTCCTCTAGCTCTGGGCTCTCAGCTTTGTTCTGGACCAAAATTGTTATTTTTTCCAAGCACTCACTGGGTGTGATCAATTCTATTTTTGCCTTGTCCCCCCAGCTTTGGGTTCTGCCCAGTGAGGCTGTGCACTCCAGAGACATCCAACATGTTGAAATTCTCCCTGTTATCAGTTTGGGAGAGATCACAGAATCACAGAATCACAGAATGGTTCAGGCTGGAAGGGACCTTAAAGATCATCTAGTTCCAACCCCCCTGCCATGGGCAGGGACACCTCCCACTAGACCAGGCTGCTCAAAGCCCCATCCAGCCTGGCCTTGAACACTTCCAGGGATGGGGCATCCACAACTTCCCTGGGCAACCTGTTCCACTGCCTCACCACCCTCACAGTAAAGAATTTCTTCCTGATATCCAATCTAAATCCACCTTCTTTCAGTTTGAGGCCGTTACTCCGTGTTCTATCATTACACCTCCTTATAAAGAGTCCCTCCCCATCCTTCCTGTAGGCCCCCGTTAGGTACTGGAAGGCTGGTATAAGGTCTCCTCAGAGCCTTCTCTTCTCCAGGCTGAACAACCCCAACTCTCTCAGCCTGTCCTCATAGCATAGGTGGTCCAGCCCTCTCATCATCTTTGTGTTTTTGTGTGTTTCTGTGAGACTCACCAGAAAGACCAAGCTAATACAGACACAACCAATAGGGGCGTGCCTGCCCCACAGTTTTGGGGAGCCCACAGGTCTGCTCTTCAGCATCGGTCCCCAACAACTATATTTCTATTTATTCACCCCCTCCCCACCCCCTGTATCCTGCTGCATCTCCTATCCTCTCACTTTTCCCTGACGTCTTTCTCTAACTGTATTTAAAAGACAACTTTATTGTTTTTTTAAGTGACAGCTAAAAACACCTCTCTCATACCGGGTCAGTGCTCTACTGGCCCATTATGGTGATGAGATCTGCAAGGGACATGGCAGCAGACTTGAGGGGATCCTGCCTGTGTCCCTCGGGCACCCAAAACTCAGAGGATGCACTCCAGCAGCCACAAACCTCACTCAGCCCAACCTGCATCTCTGGCCAGGGCTCAGCTCTGCCCTACTGTGGTCACGTCCTCCTGACCAGCCAAGAGCCAGCACCATCTCCCATTGCATCCCACACATCAGACGTCCTGCACACTCACCCCTCGTGCTCTCGCACAGGGGAAATCTACCCATGTGCCCCCTGCGCTTCTCTATTGCAGGCTGCACATCCTTCCTACACCCTGCATCTTCATTGTGGTTTTATTCAAGGGGCTATCTCCACTAAAAACAATTAGCGTTCGTTCTTCAGTTAAAACACCTCTCAGTCCACCAGAACTTATCCCCCAACCCCACACTTCTCTTACCCCACTTCCACCCCGAATTTGCAATCTCCTTCCCTATATTTGTTTCTACCTCTTGCTTTGTTTGTGTCACATCTCACAAATTCAGGCTGAAAGGTCGTAAGGACAAATTGCCATCTAAATTACTGGCATTTTTAAGTTAATTTGATTTGAGACTGGAGAGGCACATGCTTTTTATTGGATTTTAAAAAGTTGTTCTAACTCAGAGAAAATACTTTGTTGTAACTCAATATTCTTAAAAAAAAAACCTTAAAGGAACTTAAAATGATTACTACCAGAGAAGCCAAAACACAGAGTCAGCAAACACAACCGAAGTGCACAAGGTAATATGATTTATAAGGGACTATAATAAAAAAGATGGATCATCAGGCTGAAAAAAACATCCAGCAACCACATGTTTATCAGATCTTTTGCAGGACATGCTAGCTAAACTCTACAATACTAATCAGCTCAGTCACCCAGGAAAACAATTACCCCTTAACACTGCATTTCCAGCATTGTGTCCATTTATGTATTTGTTGAAGCAACTATGCCCAAAATTACCTTTATACTCCACAACACACCACAATTGCTTGTATATACTATTAGCCACTAAACATGCCTGGCTTTCTCAAAGCACGGCACAACCGGAAAGTCCTTCAGCTTCAAAAATGACTCTGAAAGTCACCCGTAAGCTGCAAGAGAACATGGGCTTTGTTGCAAAAACCCATTTGAAATTTTGTTTTTTTTAGAGAAAATAGGTGTTCAGGCTAGTGAGCAAACTGCAATTTGGAAGACTACACGTGCATAGATAGCTACATACAGTGTCTGAACATGAACACATACAGTTTTTACATGGAATCCTAAGGAAAACTGTCTTTCTTAATCCCTATATTAAACACAGAAATGTTTTTATTGACAATATTTATGGGTAAATTTTAGAAAACATTGCCTAGAAATGCATAGAGCATGAATTGTGTACTCATGGGGCTGGGGAACAGTCACACCAGGGGAGAAATTCTAGAGCAATGCCACTAATTTCAGACTTGCAAGGACAGCACAACAGACTTTTGCCCTGAATAACTTTTTTTCTATTTGACTAAAAAGTCTATTTTCTTATAGAGAACTTCACATATAATTCTGATGTGAAAATAAAACTATAAAAAAAAAAAACTTTTCAACATCTAATATAACGCAGCACTGTAGTGTTATTTGCCTTCAGGTTTACTCAATGTTTCCAATATTAAATCAAATTTTTAATAGCTTAGAGGAGCTTTGGCTGAAAAAATGTCTCAGACCCAAAGTTTTGGCATAAGAAAAGTCAATCCAGAAGCAATGTATTTTCAGCAAAATTTGTTATACATACATAGCTCATTTTTAGATTATAGAGATGTAAAAAAGCTGCTTTCACATGTGGTTTCAGTTATCAAATGGAAAGTCTTTGGGCTGCAAGTTAGAGCACGGATAAGACATGAGGCCTACAGGCACAATGTGTTACTACATTAAATATTTTAGAGTCACCAGAAAAATCAGTAGACTCCAAATTTGACCAAAATTCTCTCTCTTTTCTTTTCTGTCAAGCCTATGCAGCTCCTTGAGGGCAGGTCAGCGCTTTGGCACAACGCTCGGAGGGTAACTTTCAGAGAGGGAATTTTGTAGAGGTTAAAAGCTGAACCCCCTCTCACCCCTCCTCCTGCCTAGCAATCTGGCGAGGAGTGATGGGATTAACAGCAAGGAGGGTAAGCAACCTGAGCCCATGCACGTTGCCTCCATGCAGCACCCATGCACCCTCCCAGGTGACATTCCTGCCCACGAGGCAGAACTGCAGCAGTGCTGACACCACTCCAATCTCACGTGAGTCAACCCACACAGGATTAAAACCAAACCAAACTCTTGATAGTACTGTATTGCGATGCAACAAGAGACACCTGCCACAGCCACGGGGTGCTTTGGTCCCAGTGCTGAGACCTTGGGATGGACCAACACCACCTGAAGGCACCAGCCATACTCCATGCCGGCCACAGCGCAAGCAGCTCTGAGAAAGGTGCTGCTCAGCAGGATCAACAGACTTATTTATGTTTATTCTAAAGAGGGCAGGCAAGTGTTTTGCCAGTTACAGAGCTCAATCCAAAACTTCCCACTACACCCCACGCTTGACTACACCTTGCTATTTTTAACCCATTGGACATCATTAAATGGAAGACATTACTAGTTTAGGAGGAAAACCTGTTGGATTCAAGGCATTTCACTCATGCAGTCCAAGTTCAGTATGGAAAATGTAGGAAGTCCTGATAAATTTCTAAGGCAGCAAGCGTCAAACAACAGGCTACTTACAGTTCCAGCTTCCCTTCTGGCAGTGCTGAGCCTAAAAGCCCCTTCTTCTAATTTGCTTTCAGCGCCACCTTACTAGTACTTCTCTGGGCTATATTCCTTCTTTTATAGGAGACTGGGCTGTACTCCTTCTTCTCTTTTTCGGCTTCTTTTTCAGGTGTGCACTGATTTTCACAAATTGTTTCTGTAGGGGGAGAAACATTTTTGGGACTGCAAGAGTCACCTCATTCTGGGAAACAGCCTATCAGTCTCTGTGACCACACCACTACTCATCAGTGAAGTTTCAACAGACTCCTAGCAGTGCTTCTAATTAGCTTAAAAGCAAAAGGGAATGGAAATATCTCAAAGAAAACAGCTGAGGGAGAAGGGCAGCAATCTCCTCCTTGGAAGCCTCTGCAAAGCCTGAGATGGGACATTACATATTGATGACACTTTTCTTCTAGAAAATCCCTCAGAGTCCCGGAGATGCCTCACACACCATGATATGGCAGCTGATGCTACCACCCTCTTCAGTCTTTTATTGAAGCATGCAGGAAGCAGCTAAGACTGTTTAACTACTTAGTGTAGTTGGAAGGTCTACAGCATTTAAACCAGTCTCTCTTTTGTTCCTCCAGCTCTACCAACTTCCCTTTGAAATAGGCTTATTTCTAGCAAAAGCCCTCAGCTGCTGCCAGGCCCAGTTCACCTGGCCTTTTGCGGACACACAGCCCCAGAAGATGCACAGCTCAGCCAGTCCCTCCAGCCATGAGGGAGCACCACAGCACCAACCCGCTCCAAGATGTTTTTTAGGAGCACTGCTGACCTCTAAGGATGAGCTCATAACATCCAGTCTAAGCTTCTCATTTGATCTTGGACTGGCTTCTTTTTCAACTTTTGAAACACTCAAATTCATGCAGACCAAATAAGCCGCTGTAAATTCTTTACTCTTTTGTGAAAATAAATCTGTATTGTACTTGTCAGGAAAAAAAAAACCAGTAGCTATTAGTATGGGCTATTTGACAGTCACAGGTATCACTGATGCATTACAAGTTAATGGAATTAATAGGAATGGCAAATTATCATTGAAATCATTGTATCAAAGTTATCACCAGCCATAAATCACTAAAGGAAAATGGGACAGTCCGTGTTTTCTGTGAAGAAATATTAAGGGACTCGGAAGGCAAAGTGGCATTTCTCTACCTATCCATATTCTAATTCCATGGGTGCTGGTATCACTGAGGCCAGAGCTTGTTTTAGGAAGTTTCTACACCATTTACCATGTACATCCAAAAGCATTTTTAGCACATTAGTGGGCAGCTTTTAGCAAGGAAATCCAGTTATCTGTGAAGGGATTGGGCACCTCACTGAATTCTTCTTGTAGTTGTGACACTGTCCAGACAAACAAAAAAAAAGGTACAAAAAAAGATGTTTCATCTGCAATGTCTGAGCATGGGAAAAAGTGTCAAATGTTTCATGGGGGCTGAAGAAACAGAATGAACATTCCACTATCAGTGCCCGGAGGTGAGACATACCACCAGGAACATTCCATGATGCTCATTTTCCAGCTTCTGATACTGTACTCTCTGGACATACCTCAACACTCCCATCTCACTAAATCTGTTTGTGTCACATTAAGGGAAGAACTGTTGGAGCTTCAGACTATGATCTGTAGGCAGAGCTACCACCAAGAAGTCATGTCCAGGAAATAGAAGCTTGCAAGCGTTCTCATGTTCAAAGGAAAATTTTAGCACAGTAAGTGAGGGAAGTCAAAAACTGATTTCAAAATTAATTAGGAAAATTAACGTTGTCTTCAACTCTCTCCTGAAGGAGTCACAAGATGCTGCCTCTCACTCGTATGGAGGTCTTTTTCAGTAGGTTTCATCCAGGAGTTGCAAGGGAGCAACATCAGAACCAAAAGGAGTGTCTCTGCAAATTCAGGTCCTATGTATGTGTAACATCATTAACCATCACCTAATGAGGAATAACTATAAACAGATTAATGCAAACAAATGCTTGGTCAAGCAGCTGCCTAACGTTCTCACAGTTATTGCAGTCAAGGAGACTCCTGGGAGCAAAATGTGATTAGGGAAATGTGCAAGACAGTCTAAGAAGAAAGCACACGGAAAGCAACTGACCCTTGAGGTGCTGCAAAGAAGGGCATGTGGGACTGAAAAAAAGAGGCTGAAAACTGCAACAGTTAAGGGTCACAGCTTAATTTAAGCAGAAAGCAGCTCCACAGTCTGTCCTCTGAACTGGCTGGCTGGCAGTGCTTTCAAAGAGGGACTGCATTCATCCACCACGGCTTCCTGGACCAGCAGCACAGGCCTTCACTCCCACCATCTGGCCCAAGGCACAAAGCTAGCGAAAACCAGGCCACAGTCTTTGTGCTTTATCAAAGCACACAAAGGTCAGGATGCTGAAGCTAGCACTGTCATACCACGTACTCATACAAGCTCTTAAAACATATATCCATGCAATTTTGAAGGACAAGTTTTGCTACACAAATTTTGAATTAACAAAACCCTAATAGATGAACACATCACCAGTATTAAATGACCAACTCAATAGCCATTTTTAATCACTGCATAAGTAAAACTCAGGTGGAGTCCTTGTCTGCAGCAAAAAACTCAAATACAAAGCCAGATGGCAACAGATACTTGAATGACCTTGAAGAAAAATCCAAGACAATTCTTTAAGTGAAACAAACAAGTAATTAAATGAACATGGGGAATAATATTACTCTAAATCAGTAGCAGTGGCCATGTGCTGTGGGTTAATGTTTGGAGCTCCTGCTGACCCACAGTCATTGAGATTGCAGGGGATGGGATTAAGGGTAGTTTGGGCCGGCCCTCTAGACCACATTGCATTTATTTCTGGACCTTTGAAGGTTTGGTACTCTTTGTGTTTCTGTTGGAAAGGGACACAGGTGTACCGCTCAGAACAGAAGAATCACACGTGCAAGGTGAGGAGCACTGGGCAACTCCTTGTGACTGATTCGATACGTCAGCTATGCACAGACCTCCTGAACTGCATCCATCACAGCCATAAGGCTGAAGGCCTGGACACTCTTCTCCACTGTATGAAATTCCGGTCTCATTAAATTCACTGAGGGATTTTTATAGCCTCAGTTGAGTAGCTATAGACCCTAGCACAACAACTTGCACCAGAATTATTTTTGGCTGTTTATTCCCATAATTATCAGAACAAAAGAGCAAGAATAATAATAACAGTTCATGTGATCACCTGCTTCTCTTCTGCCCCCTGCACACACAAACCATAATTCTTGGTTTTTTCTTAATTTTCTTAATGTTTTTTCTTAATTCAGGTACGCTTTTCTCAGCTTTTACATTAAACAGAAAACTTTGCCTTCCTACCTGTGCAGGGAGAAGGGGGGTGAAATTCGGGAAATCCTAGTGTTTAAGTAGAGGCAGACCTACTGACGAGGAGGTGAAAACTGTGAAGAAGACACAGATGGTGAGATGTCAGCCCAGGGACGGTGGCCTGCAGAGCTGAAACAGAGAGGACAACACAGGACCCCAGGATCTCCTTCTCAGTCAGGCTCAGCACGTACAGCTGAGACTCGTTTTCAAATGACAAAAAGCAGTTTGTATGCCAAATCCTTTTGAAAATCTGGTCAAAGAAATGTTCCTTCTGAAAACCTCCCCCTCAGCAGGAACTGGGCTTTCCTGTGAGCCTGGTTCTGGTTGCAGCATTGAGCTGGATTTGTGGCACAGGGCATCACTACTGCAATACACCCACAAAACCTGCCAAAACAGAAAGGCCAAAATGGACACAGCAGGACCCTTCAGAACAGCATCCTGAAAGCAGGGAATGGAGGGCCATTGCTCCCTGACACCCCAGCATGAGGCACTGACCCCCCAGGTGTCCGCGCTCACTGGACAGGGCAGGTGGACACCACTTCATGGTATTAGATCTTGTACTCGGACATGTGTCCCTACAAGTTTTAGGACCTGGCAAGGTCTTGCTGTCTTTGTTCCTCCCTGAAGGACACAGCAGTCCATTGAATTTAAACTCTCCAATATCTAGGAGGTTTTTGTTACGGTACTGTTTGAAAATTAAATTTAATCCTCTCCATAACCCCTAGCAAATCCTCTCCACCATTTATTCTTCAATTTATTTCCCTCTGACCCATCCGTCTCTTTTTTTACTTCATCTCTCTGTAGTGTCCCTCTTCATAAGCCTCTTATTTAGGCATTTTTAAAATATCTTCCCTGAAATTCTCTAGTCAAAAGCTCAGACAGATCAACAGTAGCAGCCAGAAATTGGTTATGGCATGTATTTGAGAGCAAGTCCTCCCTTTTCACAGCCCAAAAGCTGCTTTGCAGAATGGCATTACTGAAACTTGAAAACAGTAGCAGCACAGCAAAGGTTGCCAGACATGCTGAGAAACGACCAGAGATTTATCTGGTAGACTTGATGGTGCTAATATTGACATCTGGTTGAGCAGAGTGGGTGCTTATATGGACTTACACATGTTACTGTTACATGGATAGTAATTCCTCTTTGCACTTTATTATCTCCATTCTCCAAGAGAAATTCCTCTAAAAAGAACAAAACTCTTCTCCTGGGGCCCAAAACCAGCACTTACCATTCTTGGAAGGGTTCCAGGATTTAGGATAAGTAGCAACCCTGTCAGGTCCTTGCCAAAAAAAGCATAACGGACTGTTTTTCCTCCTTTACAGGAGATATATAAAACACAGAGTCAGACATAGCACTGCAGAGACGTAACAGCAGGGGCAGGGCAGGATGGAAGCTGCAAAGGACACCTGGCACCCCTCATGTAAAGCACCCAAAGACAAGGATGCTGCCATAAACACCAGCTCTCCATGTGTTTCTGCATTACAGTTTAGACAGAAGATGTGATGGCACAACAGAATCAGGCCAACCAGAGAGAAGACATTAGATTAGCTGCAATTTTACTAAAGCTACACTAGGACAAACTGCTCTGTAAAACAATTCCCATCCTCAGAGGGACAGGACCACAAAAAGGAACATAAGCAGCTACAAGATGCACTGGTGAGAGTTTGGAAAGCCCTTGCTGGGGCCAGCACAGGGCAGGGGGACTCCCTGTCACAAAGGCGGACCCCGTGCCAGCCCCCTCCTCAGCTCTGCCCGAAGGAGTTCAACAACTGCATTCAACTCTGACAGCACAGAGGCAGGATTAATATTTTACTGTCTCATGTGAAGATGAAATCTAGTCTGTCTTACAAAGACTTTATTGAAAAACATGTTCTTTATGCTAGCAGAAACGGAGACAATGTCTGGCGCAATGGACCTGAAAGGCCTGTCCTAAACTGACCTGAGCAGTGAGCCCCAAAACGCTGCTCCAGCTGCATAGTGGCACTGTGACCATGGTTGCTGGCACAATCGAAAACCAGACCAGAGACTCAGGAGAAAGCTCAGCATTTGTTGGAGTTGATGATCTTAAGGGTCTTTACCAACCTAAATGATTCCATGATTCTATGATTTGGGAAGACCGTGGTGCCGAATAGAGATCTGCTGTCATCATTGCTGCTCATTCGTAGGAGGAGGGAACGCTGCCATATTTCAGTTTGTTTTGCATAGTGTGACCACCTCTGGCATCTATTGAGAGATAGTGTAACTTAAAAAAGGAACTGTAAATGGAAACAAACAGATAAAAATCAGAGAGAGAACAGACTGTAATGCAGGAAAAAAAAATCATATGTTTCAAATACCCTCAAAATAATAGTTAAATATGTGTGGGTGTGATGGCCTCTAAAACCAGTAGTATAATATATATAATCTGATTGTTAACAGAATATGAAAACAGGACCCCAAGAACCAAACAAAAACATTGTGCCACTTACACAAAACAGCTTCTTCTTTGAAACCGTATGGAGAGACTGTCTCATATGGTCCTAACCAACAGTAGCCTCCTTGCAGCTCTTATCAGCAGATGATGGGAAGTAGCAGGGGTACATGCAGTAGGAAAACAGAGTTTGGCAAAGACGGTACTGATACAAGGCAGATTGCTATTTTAATTTTTGTTCCTATCTATCTGCCTTGCACGACTAGCAACTACAAACAAGGAAGAAAAGTACAGCTCACATGTTGGTGGCACCCTCGAGGAAAACATCAAAATAAATTACAAAGACTGGTCAGCCAAGGTTAGAGGTTCTCCAAAAATAGCAAACAGTGGTGTAACCAAGAAATGCCTGGCTTAGCTGAACAGACAGATATGGCATTTGTTATTTCCACGACAGCTTGCAAAGTAAAATAAATACATAGAGTCATAAAATGAGTCAAGTTGGAAAAGACCCGGTAAATCATTTAGTTAAAGCAGGGTCAACATTTTGCTTTGTAACACCAAATTGCCGCATTCACAATAAGAAAGTTTTGTTTCAGTGTCATTCTTACTACGGTAGTCATATGTTATAATTTAATCATGTCTGCTGAAACAAGCAGAAAAGTTACAAGACAGTATTTAGATCAGCCACCTACTTTCTGACTGAAGACTATAAAATTATCAACCAAATCTGCCCTGTGAAAGTGAAGTCCTGGTTCTCTAAACCAGTTGCCCCAAAGTCACTTGCATATCCACCATGGACAGAATCACAAATTCTGCAAATGGGACAAAGACAAATTTCTAATTTCAGCAACGTGTTATTTTAATGTCAATATACTTAAGATTCATATCACATCTGGCGACTAGTGTTGCTCTTTTAAAAATTTAGTAATAAGTAACCACACCAAAAAATCCATAACATAAAAATAACTGGGAGTAAAATCACTAAAAATATTATATCATAGAAGTATGTTTCTCATAAATATATGTTTTCGTAAGTCTTCACTAATCCACAATGATGACATTCCTGGAACAGAGGAGACCAATCAAAAATAAATTTCTGCAAAGTACTTATTATGGTTTACATTAGCAGGGAAAGCAGTTCCAGTGGGACAGGGTCTATGCTATTGTGAGAACTGAATTGTCCAACTGGTTTCAACTAGTATAGAAATTCACTTTGGCTGTATGAGGCAACTTCCTTTGATGAATGTTCAAACAGGGGGTGGGGGGGTAACATTTGAAAAATCCCCACTTTACAAACAGTATAAGTGGTCTCTAGTGGTCCAGTTCACACAGATAAGATCCAACCAACTATCACTGTTCTCTAAAAAAGCCAACAAAACGATACCAACTTTCTCTTAGACCTTAATTCTCTTCATCTAGTCCCATCATTCATAACATATCCATCACCTCTTCCATCTTCTACCAACTAAATGCCATTTTTAGCTCTTCATTCTCGTGCTCTTCCTTTTCATTATGTTCTGAAGTATGTCACCAGAAATTGACTCATTCATCCATTCAAGAACTGTTGACTACCACTCAGCTATCTTTTGCGCAGAAAACATTAACCCTCATGTTTCCTACTCTTTAAAAGCTACACACCATAAAGAGATGGAAAAAAGGGAAGACTGCATTCTACTGCATTGGCTGGAATCCTATGCCCCGTATAGGGCACTGCAAAAGAAAAGAGCTGGAGGAGGACTGGCCTACAAGTACAAGAAATTAAATAAAAGGTTTTTACAAAGACAAAGGGAATATATTTGTTTTCCATGCTTTGATTGTTAGGACAAGGAGCAATGAACATTCCTTTTTTTTTTTTTCCTAAGGTCTCATCCTGCAGAAGAAAGTAACTGGAATTGAGACCAATTAATTTCTGGAGGATCCTGTCAAAAATTCAGCAAATACCAAGTTGTCTTTCTTTTTCTACATAGTTAATATCATTTTCATTCAAAAAGTTGTTATTTATAATTGTCCAATTCACCAAGTGGGGTAGGGCTACCACTTATAACACTGGAAAAGAACCTACCTACTAAAAGGTACACAGGGTAAAGTACACAAATACTTAGTTTAGTGTACATATGTGGAAAGCAAGAAGGAAGCTGTAGGAAAAGGTTTACACGGGGATTCAGTTAAAAATTTGAAGTGGAGCAATGCATCTGACATAATACGTGCAAAGGTGAAAATGAGATGTTTGACTTAAACTGAAAACTTTTTGGTGCAGGGAAAAACATTTTCAGTTGAAATGGGATGAGTGCTTGGTGTAAGGAGGTTCTGTTGGACCCAGGCTGCTGGGTACTGCCCCAGGGAGATAAAACGTAGAGTAGTAAGAGGAAGAGCTACATTCAAGTGCAATTTAGTGTCTCAGGGAACGAATACACAGTCTTACTGAAAACATGCAGGTATATACTTCAGGCTCCCCAATATGAAGACAGGCATTGCTGTGACAGGTGGGAGTTCAGAGGAGTTCATGGGAAACGATGCAGAAGTACCTGTGGAGAGATGCATCACAGCTGGTGTTAACTGCTGCAGCTGCTGTGATAAGAATAGGGAAGAGGAAACAGATTTATGCACATTTCAGTTGCATAAATCTTGGCCTTTCACTTTTGGTAACTTCAGCTCCAGAAAAGGTTGGATCAGAAATGTCCCTTCACAGTGATCTCAGCACAGCTCACTTCATAAATTAGAGATTGGTGGAGCGCTACAAAAACAAAGTCCTACAGAATTATAAAGTGGCAACACTACAGGCCAGCGCAGACACTTCTCAAGATGAGCAGTGCTGGCACAGAGCAGCAGAAGCCCTGCACAGGCTGGGTGGGCTGGATGGGGCCTTCTGGGAAGGTCTCACCATCCCTCACAAGCATGGAGAAACAACCCAGAGTGTGGCAGAGTGGGACAGAGCCTCTTCTGTAAGCACAAAAATTCAGCCCAGAAGGAGAAAAATATACAAATGTATTTAAATGCTGAAAATGATCTTTCTGTCGTT
>VYZM01001989.1:263749-395768 GCA_013398915.1 Dromas ardeola | reverse complement strand
AAAAAAAAAAAAAAGTGTGACTTCTTTATTAGCACACACTTGCTTCCAAACAATATACACGCTCCCTGCAGGATGTTGCCCATCACGATGGGCAACAGAAATAGTCACCAACAGTACACATGACACCTGGTCCTGAAAAAATCAACAAAAGTGATTTCTCTAAAAGAAAAGGAAGACCTGGGTATCCGCTCTCTGGCCACAGAGAGAAATCCAAGCACAGGACATTTGCAGCCCTGACCACAACTACCAGTGATCCCAAATCCAGCCCAACATGCTCCCAGGTCCTGCGTGAGGTGTCAGCAGCCTGACTGCAATGCTACCTACCTCACTGGAGCAGGCACGTACTTTTAATGAAGAAAATTACCCGGCTCCAGTTAGTGAATTTTCACATGCAATATAAATTTCAAATACGGAGGAGCAGCAAGGATTTGAAATACGAAGACAAACTGCTATGTTGTTGTCAAGACAGACTCTATCAGGTACAAGCTGAAAAGACACCAATTAGTTTATAGCAAATTTATGTTATGGGTTATTCAACAAGGTGTATCCTGTGAAACTTCAAAAGACTGCAACAGAGGTAACATCTACCTCCTGTTTGATTTCTCTTAAAAGCATGACAAGTAAAATATATTTGCAAACAGATTTTAAGTCTTAAAAAAAAAAAAATCCTGCAACTACACAGTGCAAACTATAATTAGTGCTAGCCAATAAAGTAAAATCTCAGTAAATCTCAGGGAAAATCCTCATTTAATTTTACAATCATTTTACATGTCAGGTGTCCTTGCCAATGATTCTGCAAGATGCAGTGATTGCTTTGAAGTTCCCACTAAAGCATCGGTGCACACAGCTCTGTCCAGTGATGATTTTCCAGAGGTAGCAGAACACCTTGCAACAACTGAAGCCAAGATTTTAATCTTAACATTTGTGACCATAGTGATTTCATAATATCTTCTGTGCATGAGCAAACACAGAACTCATAACAGATTGAATAAAACTAGCCAATGTTTACTACTTAGTAGAAAAATTATAGCTCTTAGAGAAGACCAGTAATCAATGCAGTTTTAACAGAACAGGAGAAACTTCACTGTAAAAAGCCCATAAATTTATGGTCACAGCCAAAAAATAAATGTCATCAGCATCAAACAACATCAAATAATTTAACTCAAGAACTGCATTAGATTTTGGCATAGGGCTTGGTTGCCCTTTTGCGTATTTGTATATTCAGCAAACTTTATCCAAATCTAAAGACCCACCAAACATATATAGCCTGTTCTTGAACTCCGTGTGCAGTAGCAGCAACATGTATGAGAGAAGACGAGTTTCAGCACCATATTCAGGACTTTTCCTTCATGGAAAAATAAAAATATCCCAGGCCTTTTACACATGGAACATCTTCATTTATTTAAAAGGGAAAATTAAATAAATATTTGATGCAGCAGAAAAAATACAGCAGGGAGAATAAATTTAGTATTTAATTCCAGATCAGTTGGACAATCTAATTACACTTGTACTGTGATAGAAAGTAAATACCTGTAAACCTTGCAAGAGCTGAGTGGCCTCTTTGTCACCCTTCCTTCACCCATTTAGGGAGAACAAGCTCTTTTGTGCAACAGGGTAGTTTAAACAAGGGAATCCACTGCCCAAATCACTGACCACTTGAGACACGAGCAAGACTTCTAAGGAAAAAAAGCCCTCAAACCAAACTAAAGATTTAGGTCTTTTTCAGGGAACTAGCTGCAAACCCGAAGTTTTTAGAGTGGGCTGAAACAAAATTGCATGCATCTGTGTGCTGCCAAGAGAAACAGGGGAAAGTAAAGCAAGCCTGGAAGCAAGGAAACAGATACGAGAGCACGAGCCGGCAGTCGCGACGGGCAGAGGACTGGCTGGGAGCAGAGAGCTGCACCCAGAGGAAGGTTCCTGGGCATCGGCAGTGAGCTGCGGGCCATGGGCAACACATGGCAGCAGCACCAAGCCAAGGGGAGACTCCTTGGGCACCTCCCGCTGCTCTGGCTGGCCAAGGTCAATGGGCCTTTGTCACAACTCAGCTTTCTAGGGCAGTTAATTAGTATACATTGTGCAAATTCTGTTGAAACTGGGTATCTCTGCAAACACACAGTCTTCCCCAAAGGACACGAGTGGTCCAATTCGTCCCTGTTCTTATGTGCTGCATCTCAGCCTTAAGAAACTATCTTATCTCCAGAAGCAAGCAGGGAACGGCTGTCAGAAAAGACCTTTGGCATTGACTGTAGCTATTGGTAAAACCCTGATGGCAATTTGGCGAGTCCAGAGGAGCACGATCATGCATTCCTGTAGGCAGACCACAAAAAACCCCAATACCCACCCAGAGTCGGTAATTTTACAAATCCACCGCAAGAAAAATTTTCCAGTTGCTGCTGCTTACATTTTGCTTGTTTGGATTAAAAGTGAGCACGCCAAGTACTAACACCATCCTTTAACAGAAAAAATTATATTAGTCAATATTCAGCTTCACACTGACACACACACATCTGGAGCCCTTGGGAGGAACAGGAGGGAAAGTAGAACTCTCTTCCCCAAAGAATAAGATAAGTTTTGTCAACTTGTTAACAGCCTTAAAAGGCTGTGGCTGTTTTAAGAGGTCACATCATGTCAAATTGCTGCCTAGGAAAGCAAGTAAAAGAGAGAGAAGAAAAGCCAGAGATGGCATACAGCTACTTTGCTGGCCAAACTGACAGAAGTCCTCCTGAGAAATTATTACCTCATGTTTTCAGTTGGGTTGTTTTGTGACTGTTTCCTGAAGAAAAGAGAATAGAAAAAAAATGAGTCTTACAAAAACTAAAATGTTCTGTATTTATAGGCAATGGGCACCCTATTGTTACTGTCATCAGGAGCTGCGTAGGTCTAAGAGCGGCCATAGGCACACTAACACTACACAGACCTCCCTTCTGTCATCAGTATCAGCCAAAAAAATTATTTTCAGGTTAACAAGCGGTTAACAAACTAAAACAGGTGCCTCAAGACAGCCATGAAAAATGACTTGGTTGTCAGTGTATTTCATGGGGATTATTTCCATGAATTATTTCACAAACTAATCCTGTGTTACACAAGTTTATCTAAATATCAGCCTCTGAATAGCTCAGAGGAGCCATTTTCTACTGTGAGCATGGTGTGAGTTGTTTCCTCAGAGGAGTCACCCTTTGGCATAACAACCCATAAATGCCAATCAATAGCAAATGGCAGAATTTTAAAACAAGTGCATGAAGTGGCAAGCCATCGGGTTTTTTGCACACAGATAATTTCGGTTTACTTGCCTGAAAATATAAACATTTTTAAAAGGGCATTCCTTCCCGTACCTTTCTAAGGACTGCAATAACAAAACCCCTTAAAGACACATGGAGGACCTGGACTAAATCTCTGCAGAGCAGTAAGAGAGCACATGCATCTTCCCAGCCCCATCACTGCTGAGATCCTATTCTCCAGCACAGCCTTTTCACCATTCCTGTTCAGCTGAAGTGCTCGAAACAGCAGCAAATGGGGTACAATAGCTACAAGTTGCCAAGTTCCATCTTCCCTCTATAGCTCCCTTCCCTCCCCACTGCTGCTGGCCATCCTGGATTTCCAGGATTTCCACCCTTACAGTCTCAAAGCCCATGTTTCTCGCCAGCAACGTGAAGCATGTACCTCGTGCTGCATTTTCTCCACAGAAGGGAGCACAGGGGGTCCCACAGGCTGCAAGGAAGCCTCTGAGGGGACCTACATCTGCAGGATGGGACTGTCAGATCCTGCACAGGGTGATGGAGCACCCAACCCCTCAGGGTGAAGGAGCTGACTCTGAGTCGCTCCTGCATTCTCCACCACCACAACACATGGTGTTCCCTCCCATCCTGCGTCCACCCATCCTAGGATGACACAGTGATAGGCTGTGAGAGATTGCAAGAGGTCATATCATCTCTTTGGCTGGGAGAGATCAGAACAGGTCATCTCAGCTCTCTGGTTGGAGGGATCACAAGAGGTCATCTCATCTGCTTGCCCAGGGCAGGAAACTGATGATGCTTCTGGCAGGTTCTTGTCCAACCAGTTCCTAAAAACCTCCACTGCACCCCCGGACATTTTGTCCCACAGCAGCTACAACCCAGTGCAGGAGTCCCAGTACTTCTTGCTCTATCCTCTGCAAACTCAGAAACCAGATTATCTATTTTCTTTTTCTCTTGGTGTTCGAATGAAGACTTATGTTCCCGATCCCCTCAGAAAAACCTGAACAATCTCAAGACATTTCACCTTCCCAAAGATTTTTCCCTGTGGCTATTACTCTCACAACCAAACGGCTAGGGATTTTGTTCTTGAAAAATTTCAGATTCCTACTGTGTACCTAATTTTTATTTTAGTGCAAATGTCTTCACATAGCCTTGTCTTGTTGCTGTTGAGAGCTGATCTGGGGAGTGCCAGAGTCCTCCCTGAGCTCCTCTGTGAAAGCATATGACAGTGTTTCCACGACTAACCAGATTTGAGGGACAAAACTCTTACTGCCTTCAAAGGAGACAGTGCTTCCTGTGACACTCAAACTGCAACAGTCCCAAGGGATTACCAGTTGCTGTTGTTGTGGACATTAAGAGTCAATGCAGACCCGCTCCTCCTCTTTTCCAGCAGCCACACACCCTTGGGATGAGGCTGAACCAACACAAAAACAAAACTGTACTCTCACTCCCTGGGAAAGGAGGAGGCACTTTCCCAGAAAAAGCAGCACTCTACTCTTCACAAGACATAAATCTGCACTTCTGCATCCACAGTCGAAAATCTCCACAGGCACAACTGACATACAAAAGGCTATTTGAGGCGTGCCTGCAAAAATATTGAGTAGTCTTGGTAATGACAGCACCATAAATACCAAGAGTCAGAAGGGAATCTGGCTCGAGGGAGTTAAAACAAGTTAAAATGAAAGCCCCAGGGTCACACTGTCTTAATTCCTTAATTCTTCACAGGAAATAAATTTATGATAATATTTTCCCAAAGACAATTCATTATTCTGGTCTTATTAAAAATCAATAGTCATCAGGCAGACTCCACTGCTATGCTGCCTCCTATATACTAATCAAATCCTTTAGTTGCATTCAGACAGAATAATTAGAGACTCCAGCATGTGTGAGTGCCTCATTACAGCTTTCTCCTGTGCCTTGCAGTTCCCAGGGTGCTGCAGTCTCATTTCTAGCCACATCTATCCGTCAGATGAACCTACAGAGCACAGTATTGTTTCCCCTGCAAAAATTATAGTCTTATCTAGGGTTACAAACAGACAGCTTTAAAAAAGCACATTCTCATAAAAACAGAGCTTTGGTCTTCTTAAGATTAATAGAAAAAAAATCTGCATCCTAATCAAATATGAAATAACCTCATATAAACTTCACCATTCAGGAAACTTAGAGCTTGAGTGTTTTGCTTTTGTGGAGGTATTGCATGGGGAAGAACAGCTGATTATACCACAGACATCTGATACTCTTAACATAAAATGCTCTGTGTACTAAACAAAACCCAGCAGTTTCACTTTCTCTAGTAGGAGTAAACAGTTTTCCCTCCTGATCATCTGCCTGTCTGGATTCAGCCACACAAACAGGACATTAAAAAGTACAGTGCAGTTTTTTGTCTTGATTTCTTATATATTTAACAAACATTGGCTGTTCTACTTATAAGCTTCCGCAGAGGTGCATCAAGACTGAATTATCTAAACAGAAAATTAATAGATTGAAGCAATATTATATTCCACCAGTAAACCCAAATTGCAGTAGCCATAGAATGACAACAAACTGAAGATTATAATGATGAGCTACAGCTTAATTTGCTCACCACATGTCTGGTAGCAAATTGCTAATAATACTTGTAGGCTCCACCCCTATAATGGCTGCACAAAGATATCATTACATCCAGATTGTTTTTTTCTTTTTCTTTATGTATACTGCCAACAGTGTAATGGAATATATTACCAGTTATGGATTCTTCAAATACCCAGAACTTTCAACCATTCCTTCCCCTTAAAAATATCCATTTCCTTTTTTTTTTTAGTCCCAAAAAGTCCTAAGTAGGTACTTATGTACAAATGTAAGAAAATTCTTCAATTTCTCGCATTCTTTATGTATTCTATATTGATTTTAACATTTGAAAGAGTGAGGTGAAGTGCTGGAACACATTTGTCCTAAGCATTCAGAAAAATCTAGTGTTTATTATAATTTGGCCTACTAGTCTCTTATCAGCAAGACACATCCCTGATTAAAACCTAAACCTAGTTAACTCTCAGGGTGATTTTCTTCATTTCGAGTGACTGCTAACCTTGTAAACATTGTGCTAAGGGTGCTGGCTGATTCACTTCTCCCTTCTCTCTTCTAACACAATCTTTGCTCCACCACCGCTGCTGGCTTCAGTTTCAAAGGCAAGTCAACTTTAAAATTTCATTCTCAGTGAACTGAAATACGTACTGTGGAAACTATCATGGGTTTTCTTCTTTCCAGGTAGGAGTATAAATAAACTTAGCCTTAGAGATGTGAATTCTGGCTGCTGCAATATTCCAAGGAGACACTGCTGCCTAAAGAAATGTTGAAAAGCAAGTTTTATTAAGCATGTTGGGTCACGAAAAAAAACACCAATGCACCTCCTGCAAGGAAAGACAAGACTGCAGCCAAATAAATTGTTTTGATGTCAGAACCAGGAAAAACTACTCCGAGGATGCGTCCAGATCTCCCTTGCAGTGCAGGGGCAAGTTTGGTTTTCTCAGTATCACGGTTTCTCTTCTCTAGGTGTAATGACTGTTTTTATGTCTGCCATCTAATGGGAAAAGTCCTAAAATAAGCATGTCTTATAAGCAGTCAAAAGAAAACAGCAACACTACCAGAAGTAAAATACACAAGCTGCATTGCTACCCCATTTGTTTTATCCAGCAGGTTCTCCCCACAAAACACCTCAGCCTCAGAAGAGTATTTTTTGTTTCCCCTCTTTTCTTTACAATTGTTTTCCAACTTTCCATGCCTGGCCTCCAGTAGCAATTAGGGCAATTAAGAGTTAGCTAGAGACAGAGTGTAATACAATCCATTTCATTTCCCTCCCAAGAAACACACACAAAACATGAGGAGAGGGAAGGTGGAAGCTGCAGACAGAAATAATGAAAAGACAGGACAAGACAGTCTTTTGATGAGCACACACAGCTTTTCTGTCTGCAAGCTTGAGACCACCCAGCCACAAAACCTTAGAGCGCCGTCCTGTCACTCCTATATCAATCCTCCGATTCTTCTTTTCCTTTTTTTTTTCTGTCTAGACTGCGCTTAAAGAGTCCAGGCATTTCTTAGAGTCATCGAGTAACAGCAATGGTCTCCAAGGCCCTTCCTATGAAAGACATGTATTATTCCCCCTTTTAATTCATCACTGTTTTGTGCATGTTCAGAGACATAGTAGACACCCAACTTCCAGGTCCCCCCCAGCACCCGAGGTCAAGTTAAGGTGATGCACATCTCTGCTACGGAGACACTATTGCATGTGCCTTGCCTGGAAAAACGTTCAGATGTCAGTAGCAGGAAGTGTCCTCTTGTTTGATCTGCTCTGAAATGTGCCTTTATTTTATCACTTAGCAAATCTGCTCCCTTAATATCAGTCTGCTCCATTTAAGCTGTTGAAGGATCCTACTATAACCACAAAAGGATGCAGACTCTGATAGGCGCAATTAATGGTAAAGCTTCAAAATCAATAGCAGAAGAAAGGGCTAGAACAAATGTGCTGCCAAAGGGGTTTTGCCTGCAGCCTCCACTTCACACTGCAAAGGCTCAAAAAGCAGCAGCCCTGGGCAAATGTTCACACTTCTGAGTCTGATTTATCTTAAAAAATGTACGTGGTCACAACAATTCACAAGTGCAAGTGTCTGAAGGAGTTTAAGAAAGAGCATGTTTTCCACAAAACTGTTGTATGTGTGCTACTCAGTATCTGCTCATACAATAGTGGTTTTACTGCCTATGTTCATCAAGATGCTTTAAACCAGGGTACATCAAATAGTCCTACAGAAGGGCATACAGATTTTATTTAGCATTTCCTTGCTACTGTCATGATGGCTGCTGGTACACACCACTGCTAGTTTGCAGGCTGGAGCCTCCTACACTCTCCAAACTTAAACAGGTGAGAACAGGGAACAAAATTCAACCCATGTCGGTGCAAAGCCTTAAGCTACAGGAGCCATGACTGGCAGTGGGACCCTCTGGAACTATCACAGCACTGGATCAATCAAAAGCAAAGGTGCCAAAGCACATCCTCTCCACACACAAACCAGTCAGCTGCAAGATCAGCATAAGCAGGAATGGGAAAGTGAGGCAATATCAGCATAAAAGGAGATCCCCTTCCAAAGAACTTTGGCAATTAGCTGGTAACTTGCCGGCTCAGCGGAAAGGAGCACTTAACTGGACAGCAGCACGTCAGTGCAAGGCCATGCCGATGGCCCACAGCCCCCAGAATAAAGAATGCCAAGACTCAGCCTTTCTGTCCTTCGACAGAGAAAAAAATGACAAGCAATACTTCAGTGAGGAAAACCACACCAGAGTGAAATGAACTCAGTAAATACTGCTGAAGACCTGCCCTGCGTCTGATGTGCTTTGGAGCAGGAGACTTTCCTCCAGGTATGCCCTCGCTAGTGGGGAGGGAGCAAGTTGCTCAGCTCCTCTTTCATCACTTCTGATGCAAAGCTGTCTGCACACCCAGCAGGCACTGTCCTCTCTTTGAGGAGCTGGCTTCACCCCGTGCTGACCATGGAGCAGAAGCGACATGCACACCTTGCCTTTCAATCTCAAGTCTAATGATGCACCGAGGCTTCACGTCTCTGCCTCTCCACCAGCGTGGCTTCTGGGCAAAGCTGGGAAGCCAAACTCCAAGTGCAGCTCAGCCACAGTCATGTCAAAACACTGGGCAGCTTTAGGACTGAAATGAGAACAACAAGTAGAAAGCAACACTGCAGCAAGCCAGCATTTCTGCTGCCATTTCAAGACCTCTCACGGTGCTGCGTTGACACTTGATGACACTGCTCAGTCCAGTCAGAAGCTATGGGCCCAAATTGGGAACATCCTCCAAATATGGCCCCTCCTTTACAGCAGCCAGCAAAGATGATCATAATGCTGGTAGGCTTTAAGACTATGAAGCTACAAAGTTCTTCTGCCTTCCTAGGGCATGCTTACACATATTGCTGAATGAATTATCTTTTAAATTTGTACAATACAAAACTACAGGAAATTTATTCTCAGGGAAGAGTACTTTGTGGTGGAGTGAGGATCACTGTTATGTACTCAAAGCCACTCTGTGCCACGTGTGTCACAACAAGCAGCTTTGCTGTGCCTTCATATTTAGACCCTCCAGAGTCTCTTCCTGGACCTGAACCATGCTTCCACCCACACCACTTCACAAAAGATCCTGTCACAGTGGCAATTTGCTAAGAGTGGAAAAATGTGCTACGAATTAAAGGGACGTGTAGTTTTCTCCAATTGGGTAAAAAGCAATTCAAAGTAAACATCCTTTACAGGCACGTGAACTGAATAGGCAGAACTGTTCCGTCCAGTAATACACTGAAGAGAGAAAAAAAAAAAAACACAAAAGCTGGAGATTTTAAAATAAGAGTGTGAAACTGAAGAACAGACTTCTTGCAGCTGTTTGACTGTCTTATCTGCAAGAGAGTAGAGGTAATCCTATCCCAGCAAAATTCACCCGAAGTACTCATGTCTTGGCTTTCCTGTTGACTTTTTCCCTGTAATCTCAGTTTAAATTTATCCTTCATTGCCACTGTAAATATATTGTCTCATGAGGTTTCCATACTAAAAATCTCCCTGAGCCAGTGCCCATTCAAAGTTCTGGTACCACTGTCACACTCTGTGAATACAACAGAAGTTTACAAATATGAAATGGAAAGAAAGCAGCACTCCACCTTCACACCTCAGTTGTGCGCATGAAATGAACTTGCCAGAGGCAACTGTATTTCAGTGGCAAAGGAAATAAGTCACAAGTTGTAAACCGACGCCTTGGAGTTTGCTCAGCTCTAAGAAACTGAGAAAAACAACAGAGAGGAGACATGGGTTCGTGTTTGGCACACAGATCAGCCAGGCTCAAAGATCCCTTTTAGCAGCTAGATTTTGGAGCAGACGTTTCAGAAGCTGCCTAGGAAGGTTTCCCCTAGGGACATGGAGCAGTTGCACTCATCGCTGGCCTACAGCCTCTATCCACAACAGAGGATCCATCCAGCATATGACTCCCAACACCACATCACATCACCCTACAACTTTAAAGCCATTGATCCCTGAAGTCTAATATAAGAAATCTGTCAAAAGCCTTATGTAGGTTATTTAGCAGGTTCCACTGTCGCAGGCAGCCTACGTGGCAGATCGTGCCCAGTCAGCCCTCCTCTGAGCTGCGCTACTGAGGCACTGGGGAAGGAGAAAGGTTATGAAGCAGGAAGTACAAAGACCCCTGTGGATTCATTGGAACAGAAACCAGAAACATGGCTCTTACAAGAGCTGCCTCACAACACATGTACCATTTGGACAAATGTAAGCATTACCTTGGCTTTACTTAGGAAGCCCTGTGTTAGTGTAGTGTTCAGTGTACTGTAATTTCATTTACAGACTAACACAGCACATGAAGAGAGGATCAAACAGAGGAACTGTCTCTACAGTTGGAGGGACTCTCAACTAGCCTACTCCAAAAACAGATTTTATCTTAAGCTAAAAGAAATATGAAGCAGAGCTCCACATGAGAAAACAATTTTTTTTAATCTGACAGAGCAAGGCTTATAGGTAAAAGGCTGTCTCCTGCTCAGTCACAGCCTTGGGGCATGTCCATCTACTCTAACAAGCGCAGACAGATCTGAATGCCTCTGTACTGACTGCTGGAAAGACAAACATAAGCCAGCCCCAGTCACCAAAATGCAGCACAGCCCATTAGAAAACAGCCCCGTGGAGCAACTTGCTGGCTCAGATGGAAAGCTCTGCCAGCGAGGCAGACAGCTTCCAAACCAGAGCTGGCATAATGCTCGATTCTCTGTGCGGATGCAATCTTGGACACCTCAGGAAAAAGCATCCTGTAGGTTGATCCCATTATCTGTGACATTTTAGCTACTGGCTGCAGTGTTCTGAGCCCTGGGCTCTGGTTGCAACCAAGGTCCTAAAACAACTGTCATCTTTGCTGTTCTCCTTGGGTGCCAGACAGTATGTGTGGTACATAATACATACTATGGCCACACGGTGGAGAATGAAGAACTATATTCTCTGGCACATTTTTCTTCCCTTTTTGTGATTAAATGTATTTATACACACATCCCCACATACATGCAAAGTTATCATCTCATCTACTCTATGTTTTACTATTTGGCTCTCAGAAATCCCCACCAAGGCCCTGCAAATCATAGCAGGGTGGCAAGTAGTTAAACATATCAAATCAAGGCCACTTCAGTTGCAATGGATTTTTTAAAAAAATGTTCAAGGCTCATAGCGATTATTCAGGCTGTCAACACATTGCTACCAACCACCGAGCACAAGAACTGAAAGGGCTGGAGCCCCGTCATTTGAAACTGCCAATAGAGTTAAGGCATTTGCAGTGGGTTGTGCTTGACTCATTTCTTTCCTTTTTGATGTACATTACCCAAACAAAGGCCCTACTTTAGCTGTGATCCAAAAGAAGAGAGAACAAGGCTCAGTGGGATTCAGATGAATGAAGTTCTTGGTAAGGCATTGCAATAGCAGTGGTATCTTTTATTAGACTAAGTGGTACAACTCAAAGAGTAGACAAGCTCCTTTAGGTATCTGAAAGAGAAGTAGAAGATTGCAAACACAAGTACAAGCTGAATGCAACCTAACATAGTTTTATTAGATATGTATCAATTTGCTCATCTTTGAAAGTAATGGTAGCTTTACCTTACTGGAGCAGGAGGACAGAGGCAGGTGATAGGGCAGTTATCTCAATGTCACAAACTTACAGAAAGACTCAAGGAAAAGACAGTGTTTTCCAGAGGATACAGCATTGGCTAATGTTCAGACAGCAGAGCCTTCAGCAAGTTTTCTCCTCTGTGCTCATTGCCACCCTCACCCCACCTTAATTTGTGCTGCTCACTGTTTAAAGCAGGACTGTGCCAGGCCCTGAGCAACGCAGAGCACAACCCCAGTCCTTCAACAACTATGGGGCACCAGCCCAGCGCCACCTGTGCTTTTACTTAATATCATAAGCAAGAAGACAGAGTAGTTTCTTGGGCAGTGTTACAACTGTGCTGAGTTAAAACATCAGCTTTCTCCACCAGGAAAGGCAGTATACTAGATACTATGTTATTTCACTGAGAGTCACCCTTCAACAAGTAGAAGCAGACCTGTTTCCTGACTGGGTGACTTGGCTGGAACTTGGTGCAATGCAATGATGGTTGCCTACGGCTCTCCCTCTCAGTCCCTACTCTGACTCTAGTAGAATCCAGAGGCGGAGACAGGCAAACAGGTACAAGCTACTAATGCTGCATCTGTACAATATTGGACCCTTAGGAATGGTGAAACAAAGCTACAAGAAGCACCGAGCAGCTGATGGGTCTCTTTCTGGCCCATGTTACACCAGTCAAGCTGAGATTTCATTACGGCTCCAGCAAAGAGAGATTAACAAGGAAAGGCTGCAGCGCTATTCTGTGGGCAGCACAAGCCCCTCTAAGGTGGTGCTCTCTCCAGAGACAGTGACTCTACCCTCAGCCCTTCCTCCTTTGTTGGCTGAGCTGACCAAGGGCTAGAGAAGAGTATTCAGCTCCATCAGGAGCCTGGTCCAGTTAAACTTGCAGTCCCAAAAGCTCTCCTGCCAACACTAGGGGTAAGCGCTTTCACTTGTGCTCAGTTATAAGTCAGCCTAATAGCATCAGAAAGATCTACTTTGAAACTTAAGTGAACCACAGTTTTTTTCCAATATTTTGAAATTCACACACCTACATACAGAACTCTCACTATTCCTACAACTAGCACACAGGGGACACACTTCTACCCCAGTGACCACCTTCCTCCCCACAACGCTTCCATGGAAAACCGAGGAGACACTATATGTTCAAAAAATTTTTTTGAGGGGGGAATGTATTTCAGCAAAGGGTTATGCCTCGACATGCAGCCAGGATTACACACTGCTGTCCAGGGCAGGTAGA
Organism: Dromas ardeola; assembly: GCA_013398915.1. Classification (NCBI taxonomy): domain Eukaryota; kingdom Metazoa; phylum Chordata; class Aves; order Charadriiformes; family Dromadidae; genus Dromas; species Dromas ardeola. The sequence goes on along the minus strand of VYZM01001989.1, from coordinate 382,630 downwards.
GACAGCCACGAGTACTTACAGAGAGGGAGATGGTGAAAGCCACCATCAGGTGGCCTCTTTCTCCCCCAGAGCCCATGTGTGTTACACAGGGCATAATGCACCACCCCAGGCTCGTACTGCCGAGCTGGTACTCGCAAGGGCATCCCAGGGACAGCAGTACCCTCTGCCCTCATGACACATGGCCCCATACTGAATGCAGAGCTGGAACATGCTCTCAAATGTCCAGGTTTTGTTCACATTCATCTCCCTCACGCAGGCAGCGTCCTGCGGGGAGAAACATTTCTTGTTGCTCTCGGACAAAATGACCTTGTGCTTGTCAGTGCAAAGTTAAGTCCACATAGCAGAAACGCAGCACTGAGCAAAAAATACCCAGGCAAGCTTTGATAGAGCTCAGGTATTAAAAGTAGGCTAAATCAGCTCAAAAGCATTGTGCTAACATGTCTAACTGCTAACACCTAACTGTCCCTTTCAAAACTGGGCTCTCCTCTCTGCGTAACACCAGGATGATTTAACCTCCATGAAAGGAGAGAGGGGTCACCCACAAACAGGACTCGAGAGCATGAAGAAAGCACAGGCAGTTGGTAACGCTGGGAAGTGAGGCCCCCAAGGAAGGGGCACACGCACTCAATTACATGCACACACACACACACACACACACACACTGCCAAGATGAGCAGCCTGCACGCGTGCCCCTGAGCTTCTTCAGGCAGAGGGGTGCCTGCAGCAGCGGCCCTTGGAGATGCAGAGGGCTGGCTACTCACATGTGGTTATCACATGAAGCTTCATTTTTCAGGTAACAGACAGGAATTTGAATCCTATGTCAAAACTGTAGCCTGGGTTATGCCCACCCTCCTGCAGCCCTGCAGCCCTGACTCAGAGCAGAGGGGCTCAAGGAGCCGCAGGGGGCAGCCCCAGGCACTCGCACAGCCTCTGCCCAGACAGCAAGCAAGGGGCCACCTCCCCCCTCTCCCCTTTATACCAATACAAAGAAGCTGGAATATTTCATAAAAGGAGGGTAAGCCCACACGGGATGGAAAGCACCTCTGAACCATTTCAGCTTGCAGTCTAATGCCTGTCTAGAGAGAAAGAAATACAGCTGACAGCTACTCAAGCAAGATGGACCTATAGTTGCCCAAGGTCACGCAGGCACACTTGGCTTCACGTAGATTTTCTTTTTTTTAAAAAAAAAGAAAATTGCAGTTCATCGATTATTTGCTTTTTATTGGTGATTTGCTTGAGGGTTTTTTATTTTTATTGTCATTTTTCAAGGCTATAGGTCAAAACCAAGAAGCGTAATCAAGCATGAACGAACTCAGACAGCATAAGATAAAAATAAAGACAAAACAAGGGCTTTGACCCACATACAGTAACGATCAGCAAAGAGCAGTGTTTCCTGTATTGTTCACTGTCCTTGCTGATCACAGCCATAATGACCAGCACTAAGGAGGGTCCAGATTTGTTAAATGACAAAGCACATTGCAAAGTACTGGCAAAGTACATGCTTTAAAAGAAAATTAAAAAAAATCAACCAACAAACAGAGCAACAACAAAACAACAACNAAAAAAAAAAAAAAAAAAAAAAAAACCCAAAAAAAAAAAAAAAAAAAAAAAAAAAAAAAAAACAGAAAGAAGCCTAGGAACCATTTGTCTTTAACATTTATCTAGAAGAAAAGACATCTGCCTCCTGTATATGTACAGGAAACTTTTAGGATGCTTCTCAGAAGAGAGGTCTCACTTTCCACTTGGTCCAGGTTTTTTATGAAAATGGATATTTTACTGTATGAACATTTCCCAGCCTGCTCTATATTTTAACTGGGCATGGAAACTCCATTCTACAAAGTGTGAACAAATTTTCTTCTGGAATTCCCCAAGGGTCATTAAAAGGATTATGGAACTTGGAAATAAGGAGCAGTTAATATCATCTTTTTCTAAAAAATAACAATATCTAGTGAAAAACATTATCCAGAATGATTCTAACTGCAAACATCAGTGAGAGCAAACAGGCAACACTGTCACATATTCTCAGCTGTTGTAATTGCTCGTTCACTTATTTTGCAAAATTCAGTCAAAGGGGAATGAACTGTCATGCAGGCTAGTTATAAAGTCTGCTACAGAACAAAATCTATCTGTCTGCCTAGAAAATTTCTGACTCAGAAATCCTTTTCATTATTCAGAGGGAGTAAAGACTAGGGTACACACCAACGTCCACCCGACTGATTCAGAGATCTGTGAAGCGATGCACAGCTACAGCTGTAGACCGTTGCATGCATCACCATAAGGCAGCCAAGGATGCTTTGCAGGAAATCTGTGGTACTTTATGCATGGTCCTGTAGTTATTCCGAGCTGTCATCTGAATCATGCTGCCTCTTAAAACGAGATGATTAACCCCTGTGTGCCTCACTATGAGACAACCTGATTTGGAGAAGAGCACGACTATAGTTTGGACAATAAACCAGCAGAGCTCCTATAAGAGAAGAGATTGTCTCTGAGCTTGACAAGAGCCTTCTGTGTTTGACTGATTTATCTTCCAAAAAAGACAGGAAATTCTTTTAAGGCACTGTAGGGTTATTTATCCAAAGACTGCTACAGGGAAATTGTATGATCCAAGTATTGCAACCAGTAGCAAAGATTCAGCAGTTCGTTGAATGGGATTTATCAACAAAATTCAAATATATTCTACAGGTAAAAATGTACTGCTACTATGTGATAATGTATATAGTATTATGCCAGGATTTGAACCTGTTAATTTACTAGGATGCTGGGTTCTAAGGAATAACTAATAATTATTCTGTCCAAGTGGTGGAAGGATTTGATAAGAGCTGGCATGATATGACCGAAACAGTCAGCAAAAGCCAATAAAATGCCCTCCAAGTTGTCTCTTCTGCTAAAGACATGTAAATCCACTATTATCTTTAAGCATTTGCTGAAAACAATAAAACTGCATCTTTGAACATATATAACGCAAAACTAGGATCAGGATACTCAAAGTTAACTTGAGACAAAATACTAGTAGCATAGACTTGTACTGAGTTGCCCTACTGGTATGTCTTGGTTAATAATTTTGCCAGAGTTGAAAGCTGGCAAAAGCTTTCTTTCCAAGCAGAGCTGTAACAAATACTTGGAATGGCCAACTGCATTTAGTGCTGAGGGCCAATATGCCTGGGAAATTAAGTCCTCTGCTTGTCAGTAGGGTAAGCACGATTGCCAGCTCTGCCCCCAGTCATGTGAAGGCAGCATGGCTTACAGGCACCCCACGAGATAGGCAGAACACAGAAGAAGGTCAATATCAGCTGTGGTGATGCTTTGTTCTAATAGTGCTGTTGATGAGCAAATGTCACTGAAACGAGCAGTGGGGAGGGGGGACCATTTTATGCAGGCCACTGAGCATGAAAGAGAGGGTTCTGTGTCCTCCACTAACTGACTTTGCTGCATTTCAACTAGTGTAAAGGCAATCAATACTAAAACCAAGACAAAGACTTGTATCCAACCACAGAGGTTATTCCCATCCAGGCCCTTAGAAAACAAAGGAGACCAGCTGTACACCTGCTGTTCTGTCAGATGAATTGGGAGACTTCTTGTGGAGAAAAGCTGCACCCCAGATCTTCTCCTTCCTCACATCTACCCTCTACCCTATGCATGTATCAGGTTTAATGCATTTTCTCCATATCATCTCCAGTCCACATGGCCATAGAACGTAGTTTTCCTCTCCACATAACACCAAATTCACATATTTTAGTAATGGACTGGGACTTCAGAGCAGGCGAGTACTTTCCGAAATCAGCTCAGAGGAAAAATGTGCCCTTCAACAAGGGTGAAAACAGAAATGTCAAAGGAAAAAAAAACAACAACAACCCAAACAAAACAAAAAAGGAAAAAAGAAAAAAAAAAAAACTAAACCAAACAAACCATCCTAACAAACTGTCCTCAGGTGCTCTGGGAAGGGTCATCATTTACACGACCTCAAGGGATCTGCTTTGCAGCTGGTAAAGCTCATTATTTGTTGTGAAACAGTGTGCAGTCTGCCTCCAGTCCAGGAAGCCATAAAATCTTACACCAGTAAAGTCATCTAGGAAGAGAGCCTCAAAGGAAATAAAAAAAATAAACAGCTTGCAGGGGAGATCACAGAGGAAAAGTGGATTGGACCAATACCATACTTTCTTGTAGCATTTTATGAACTGTTGCTATAAAAGTATTTTGGAGTGCCCTGAGGAGAAACTGGCATCAGAAGACACTCAACAAATCTGAAGATTTCCAGTTCTAGTAAAAAGAAAAATAAAGAGTAAATCTACTCACAGAGTTTCTTTGAAATCATCTTTTTTCCTTCCAGGTAACCTATGGAAAGCATCTCCTCTCACCTTTGAGAATTTCCCCTAGTTCTCAACATCCCACCTCTCTACCCCAGAAGACAGAGCTGGTTTATTTTCCCTTCTGAAAGGGGGATCTTCTAAGTTTTTCATACAGCAGTAACTCCAGCTGATCTTATCACTTGTCTTATTTTAAAAAATCTATTAAGTAAAATCTGAAACTTGTACTTCTCAAGCATGCCAAGTCTTGAATGGTCAGGAAGATATCATCATTTGCTAGAACATAACCATTCATGCTGCTACCACTGTCATCTCATGGTCTGGAGCGTGAAGAACTAAAATTATCTTGACTTTGCACCTGAGGAGCTGAAACCCCAAAGTTCCAGTGGGACCATCTTTCTCAAATAATAGACTAATAAACATCATCAGACCATGTTGCAGTGTTAGTTATCTGAAATAACAAGCAAACAAATCTACTCACTGTTCAAACATCTTTTTAATTAAAATTCCTTTGTGAAATTTACCGTAGCTATAAGCCAGAATAGTAATTAGTAATGTGGGATAGACAGTTAGGACTTGGGACATAATTAAAATAAGTACTACTTATTAATAAATAAATTGTCAACTAGCCAGGTCTTTGATGCAGTAACAGCTTAATTTTGACCGTTTGTTTCTTGTTTAAAACAAAGAATCTGAATTTAATGTAATGTGGGCAAGAATACAAAGAAAAAAGTTTGCTGTTGGGTTTTCCCCTTTCCCTGAATTTGAAGAAAAATAATGAAATCTGAAATAGTGTATTGGGTTTGCATGGCAAGGTTTTGGTAGCAGAGGGGTTACAGGGGTGGATTCTATGAGAAGCTGCCAGAAGCTTCCCCTATGTCAGAGAGCCAACGCCAGACAGCTCCAAGACAGACCCACCGCTGGCCAAGACTGAGCCCATCAGTGATGGTGGTAGCGGCTCTGGGGTAAAACATTTAAGAAGGGGAGAAAATCTGCAGAAGGGCAACTGCAATGGAAGAGAGTACATGAGAGAAACAACTCCGCAGACACCAAGGTCAGTGAAGAAGGAAGGGGAGGAGATGCTGCAGGCACTGGAGCAGAGATTCCCCTGCAGCCCATGGTGAAGACCATGGTGAGGGAGGTTGTCACACTGCAGCCCATGGAGGTTAACAGTGGAGCAGTGGATTCTTTAAATACAGAGACATTATGAGTGCCTTTGTGACTGTGGCAAGCCCTAAACAGGGAGCTGGCAAACACAAAAGGCTTGAGCCAGTCTGTGGTTTTCCATTCAAACAACTCATATGGGTGACACTAGACAACGCCAGAGAAGGCAGTTTGAGTTCAGGAGAAAAGCCTGGAAGTATGTATGCAAATGGACTCAAAAACTAACAGGGCCTTGGTCTGAACTGAAAAGCCTAGTTAATGAAAGCAATTTTTAAAAAAGAGCAACCCACCCAGACACATTCAGTCACACCCACAGCGACACCCACAGCAGCAACTGGGCTCTCCAATCAATCCGACAAGGAGGTACATCTCAGTCAGCTGGTTTGGTTTCAGTGTTACCTCACTAAATAACTTAATAAATCTAGCCTTTTTTTTTTTTTTTAAATGATTCCTCCCCTTAGTTTTCTTTCAAGATGTAACACAGGTTGGTGTTGGAGATACAATGACAATCCATGATACGTCACACTGAAATCCAGGTGACCACAGCACAAAACTTTGGGAAAGGCATTTTTGTCTAACTTCAGACCCAGCTTCGCTTCAGTAATGAAAGAGCACCAGCACCAGATTCCACTGGGCTGTGACAAGAATATAACTCGTTGGGCATCCAGACACCGCACATGAGGACACGTATATGTGGAGACAGATGGCTCTCTGTGTCAATCAAATGTGAGGCTACCCATACCTCCCAATAACCACTCCTGGGCATGACTGTATTTTCCAGACACAGTTGTTAAACTCTAACCTGAGACTGCAATCTGACTGTTGGGTTTTTCGTTTGGCCATTTCCACCTTCTGCAAGCCTGCCCTCGCTGCAGGAGCACACGCATGAAGGAGATTAATGATGACAAACACACAGGTAGGCTGTGAAAACTGAGGGTTAAAGGTTTCTGAGTTTTTATGTAAAACACATATCCCCTAAGAGATCAACTGAGGACTTGCAGCAGCTGAGAAAGATGAGAGGTGCGGGTCTTCATCTGCTCCAATCTGAAGGAAACTGAAAGGCCTCCAGTAGGATTTGCAGTTCATTAAGGACACTCACTCACAAGCTTCCCATTTCAGTGAGACACTGATATTTGTAATGAAGAGCAAGAGTCAAAGGAGCAGTACACATAAAATTGAAGTAATTAGTCACAGAGTTTAAAGAGGAGATGACCTGAAAAAAAAAAAAAAAAAGCAATAATAAGTGAAGGCCTGAAACCAAAGAGTGTAAGAGTCACCTCAGGCCATTTTAGAGAGGCCACAGACAAACAGAAACTAATGTTATGCAAGGAAACTGATAAATATTGCAAATAAAGTAATTGTTCATATTAAGGTCTCCAAAAAGTAATGTTAATGCACTGGTAAAACTGGCAGTCATTAGTTTTCCTCCAAAGACCTTGTAACTGACTCATTTTCCTTATGAAAACAATTATGTGAAAGCTATTTTATTAATTTGGAATGCCTATACTTTTTGCATAAGGAAACAGCATCCAAAGTTGGCCGGCTAGGATACAAACAAAATATTTCACTCTGTCAGGCAACGAAGAAAAAAAAAAAGAGAAAAAAAAAGGAACTTTTAAACAACTATGAAGACTTTTTAAAGTAGGCTTGGCAAGGTTTTCATATATCAGCTGCAGTAAGGTCTTGACCTGCCAGCACAAACTTGACTAGTGACTTTTTAGTGTTACATTACTGCTGCTTTTGGTCCCTATTCCTCAACATTAAGAAAAGAGAACAAATAAGGCTAAGAAGACAAGCATAGTGAGAAAACTCAATTCATTTTCAGCAAACATTACAGATAATTCTTTGGGCCCAACATCGCTTACCCTCAAAAGAGCTTAAGCACCCATTCCTGATAACAATGTTTTTCATGACAATATGGGACTGCATGAAAAGAGAGTCATAGCCATATGAAAGAGGGGGTTCTAGTGCTTCCACAATTTGCAATTAGGCTAAATGAAAATCTCACCTCCTCTCAACTTTAACCCATCAATAACACATGTATTTCAAACTTTGAGTTTATTCCAGCCTCTCTTCCTAAAAGACTTAGCTAGAAAGAGTTACTGATGCAGCATAAAAGGAGACACAGAGTTACCCTAAGTGGGAACCTTTACTGAGATTCCACATGCTGCTTAACAGGAGGAAAATCCTAGTGAAGCTTCTTCCCACACAGTCCTCTTCACTGTAATAGGAGGAGCAAATACAATAATACTGACAGAATACAATTTCACCAACAGCAAAAGGCAATAACTTTATTTTGCACTATTATTCTGCATATGTTTGTGCATAACTGCCTGAAGTGGTTCAAAAAACAACCTCACACATAAAAACAGGCAACAGATGGCATCAGATGGAGATGGCAGAGGAAAGCACATTAAAGAAAAAACTCACTCCAGCAAATATTAACAACAAATATTTAGTTTTATGTCTTCATATATGTATATATATATTTAGTTATCAAATTAGTGAAATCACGTGTTCTTATTTAGGAGAACTACCTTGGGGTCTCACATTGAATTTCTTGCCCTAAATATTACTGGTAGAGTCATTCCACACTAATAAAGAGAGGCCCTTCTGCTGCAATGTTTTATATACCCTGCAAACAGTCTGCTTCATTCATTACATCCTATTTCCATATTCATGTGCCCCGAACAGAAATCTGGATCGCGTTCTCAGTTCAGCTCCCTCACGGCTGTGTCTGCTGCTCTGTCCTTGGCTTCTCTCCTCCCGCTCCATCCTACAGGAAGTGCAGCATGGTGCACAGCACAGAGCAGAGAGGATCACTCAGAGGTATCCTTTTGCGTTTAACTTGGACATTGAGAAAACAAAGCAGGGAGGGTTGGTGGTTCCTTTCTCAGGAGGGGACGAGCACCCTTAGCATAGGGAGCATGGAGGTAACCAGGTTTCTGCTGACTGCTTCTGTGATTTCTGAAGCAATGTGTCCTATTTACCAAAAAGTTTGTATGCCAGTCACTTTCCTACTTGAGTAAATTCAGCCATAGTTTGCCACACAAATACCTTAAGCATATTGCTTTTACTCTGAAATGTTTATTGGTTTACCAATTCACTTAGCTTGAAAGGGCCCAGAAATGTTTCCATAGGTGTAGTCTTTGACACCTACAACTTCAGATTTCATATTTGCTTTTTCTTCCTTTCTACATGCTAGAAATTTGGTGTTGGGCAACTGTATCATAAGTAATAATTCTAAAAATTGGGTGAAAAAAACCTGCTATGTAAGAAAGGACGAACAGATGGCTTAGCATATCTGGACTATTGCTTTTCATTATTTGGCTATGACATTTAATTTACAGAAAGCAAAAACAGAGCAGTGGGATGAGCAAAGTGAAGTTCAAACTTGAAGACACAGAAACGGATTACAGCCAATTTTTTAAACCAAGGGAATCAGTCTTTTCTTACTAGAGGCACATGTCCAACAAAGGTCAATGCAGTGTATCATTTAAGAGTGCTTCTCTACTCCTTGGAATACCATATTCCCTCTTATTAGCTTTTGTAAGTGATGCCTCCTTGCCTGAAAAAGGCATCATCCTTTTCCATCCTGGCAAATCACAATCAGGGATTGGTTATTTGTACCTCCAGGTCCCTCTCGAAACCAGCGATGTCACATACCCAGGGCATGAAAATATTAGTGACAAAAATGTTGTGATACAGTGTCCCCGTGGTACCACTGGCCATCACTAAGACATCAAGCCTGTCTTTCTCCATAAAGAGGGAGAATTGTCTATCAATCAGACCCAAAATCTTAATTATCAAGATGAAAATGTCTAGGCAGTATCTAAAAATCCATAGCTGACAGCTTTTTTTCTCAAGGATACATAGCTTTTCCAGCACAGACATTAAACACAGGACAAGGATGAACTTTCCCAGGAATTAGTCTAAGTCAGTGACATGAACTTTCCAGCTATTTAATGATCATCACAACCTTGTGATGTCTGCTCCAAGGTGAAGGCACATCTCTTTGATCTCTCCTTTTTCAGGTTCAGCACAGAGTAGTGCACATTTCAGCAGCTCCCGATGGCAGATTTTACCCTTGATGAGGCAATTACTGTAGACATGACCAGAAGATACTCAAGATCCTATGCTGCTCACTGCTGTATAAAACCCTGTACAGAACAAAGATACTATACCTCACTTCAGAAATTAGGAAAACCCATGCATTAGTGCTAGAGCTCAAAAAACCTGTTCAGTCTAGGGCAATGTTTGTTCCCCAGCTGGACACACCTGCAGCACCCGTGGCTGTACTCAAGTTATCATCAGTGGAGTTAGCAGCAAAGACACACACCTACCTAAATTTCATTACTGTGTAATCTGTCAGGTTCCCTGGAGGATGTCTATAGCTTAGAGTACAATTTTGTAGCTATTAATACCCAGGTTAATTAAATTAAAGCTAGCTCAGGTACAACTGTACATGCTGCAATCACTCTTTCAAACACAGGACAGAAAATATCACAAACAGACAAAACGCAGACTTCGCAACAAACCCCAAGCTCTTTATGGGCACGCCTGCCTGCACAGGCAAGCACAACTGGCTTCAGCATCGACCTGGAGGACAGCCAAGAGCTGGCCACGCACAGTGTGAGGACACGAGCACTCTACTCCAGCGCAGCTTCTCCCGGGGACACCCTGTGCTGCACCGCATAATAGAGGAGCTCGCTCCCGCTGGCACAGACAGAGCCTCCAATGCTCCTTGCTTCTGAACAGGACAGGTTTTTTTTCTCAGTGCTGGAGCTACCAACCACTCCTCAGGGTGCTGCAGGGCAAACACAGTCCACGTTTCCCACATGTGGCTGAAGAGGGCTCTGGCACAGGAATGGGCCTCTTCTCCACTTGAGAAGGGTATGAGTTACTGCTTCAGTTCAGAGAGATTTGTTACAGCATTGATTTGTTCGAGTAAATTATGAAATCTCTCTCGTGTCTCAGTTTCCCCACCTGTAAAATCTATGTATCTACCTGAAAGAAGCACGTGTTAAATCTAAGCAGCATTTCAGAGATTAAAATCTCTAGGTAGGTGCTTATTAAATACGAAGAACAGGTAAAAGTGCACACAGAATAATTATCATCAAATTATCGTCACATCTATGCATTATTTTTGTGTGCCTTCTGTGGATTTTAATCTTTCTTTTTTCTTTTAAAAGCAGGTACATAGAAATACATTTTGGGTTCAGCTGTTGCATGTAGACACTTAAAAGGGTTAAAGAGTAGGGATTTATTTTAATTAATCAGCAACAAAAGATTAATCTTCTCATATCACTGTCTCTGGCAACTAAACCAGCTCAAGAGATTGCCAGTTTCTTCTGACCGCTTGTCCCTGATCCCCAAGTTGGGTTTATGCAACCAATTTGAGGTGTGTAGAGTAAGCACAGACAGTGAAACTAGTTAGGTTAAATTAAAAAAAGAAACAAAAAAACACACATCCACACCTCTTCCTTTCCAAAAATGGAAAGAGATGAGAAAGGTTAATCCAGATCAAGCTGTCAACCTGGTTAAATGACTAGCCTTGTAAATATAGCAGCATGGCTGGGGGACCAGAGCTCCCACGACAGTTTAGCACTGGTGACATGGAAACACTGAGCTACATCCCAATTTATGCCGGAGAAGCAGGCTGGGGAAACACACAATGGCAAAAAGGCTCCTGGGTGGGGTACAAATCTGTATGCTAATTTTGTAGGGTTTTTTTTCAATTTTAATTTTGATGAGACCCTCAGATGTGTCTGTGCTGCCACCCACCAGCCCCAGCATACCTCCATGCAGAGTTGCCCCACTGTGAAGCCCAAGAGCAAGGAGCTGCACAAGCCAAACAGTCAAACACTCCTGCTTATAGGGAAGACACCAAAGCCGAGCAGTTAGATACATCATACTGCACATTAGCTGTAAACCTGCGCACAGGAACACTACCAAATAATTATTGGTTCCATGCACTTTGGCATTGTCTCCCACTGCTGCTAGGCACGTGGGGACAAAACACTGGTGACACCGGAGGACACAGTTGTTGTCTGGGGCTGCCGATCTCCAGGTGGCTGGATTCAAGAACAGCAGAAAACAGTTGAAAAAGAGACTTGCCTTTGTAATTCCCATTTTGGACATGCAAAGGGTACCCAGTGGGTTTGTACACAAATCCCCGGGAGCATCCTACGGCTCCCCAGGTGGGGAGGTGGGCAGTGTCCCCACATCTGCACCCAAACTCAGGGGCATAGCATGGTCCTACTTGTGCTGTGAGGACACCACCCATAGCAGGCAACCTGGGCCACCCCTGCATTGCACGTATAGAAATGTAAGTACGTTAAAGAGGGCAACAAATGCTGCAATCCAGGCGAAGTTCTCCGTGAGGAAGCAGAGGCTGTCCGAGCTCCCATGCAGCAAAGCAAAGCCCTGCCAAACTAATCTGAGAGTATGCTCACCGTTCCCATCTCAGGAGTCGCTTAAAAATGCACTTAATATGCATGTCTTCTCACAGTATAATAGTTTACAAGCTGTTGGACCAATGAAGACCATTGTCAGGCACTAGGCAGACAAGAGCCCTTCCCCAGTGAGAGAAGAGGCCCTTTCAGGTTGCGATGCTACACTGGTTTCCAGCAAAAACACACCTTCCGGAAACAACTTCCCACCGCCCAAAGTTGCCTCTGGCCCGGATGAAATTTCACTATGTGAAATGAAACTGTGAAGACACACCACTGAGACATCACAAGAGCTGGTTAAAGCTGGCACAGAGTTATACAAACTCTACAAGGGAAAACAGTGCACAGATACTGCTAACATTGCCCCAGTTTGCTCTATTTTCATACACCCATTTTGAAAGATATGTCAAAACAAACAGAAGACCAGAAAAATAAGTGAGATTAATTTTCTGCAAGTGTTAAACTCTAAGCTAAGACACAGCCTAAATGCTCAAGAGAGGTCACATAAAGATAACCTGGCTTACTGTCAAATCTCAAGCCTTTTCTCTCCAGCCTCTCTCTCACTTGAAAAACTTCTGTCGACCCACTGACCCTGTCAAAATCAACAATTTGAAAAACAAAGCTTATATGTGGTGTTAATCAGGATGTTTCTGTTTACTAAAAAGCCACCAAGACTTTGCATTTATATTTATATTCAGTGTAATTTATCTTTTGTCTGAACTATATGTGAACTGTATTTTCATTTTATTTGAACATGAATAATAATACCCCAAATTAAACTATGTTATTTTGAATGCTAACTGAATGTATACTGTGCTTTCTTATTTCATATGCACTTGCTAATAAAATGAGAACAAAGTTTACATTAAAATATCCATAACGCAAATAATTGAACTTCATGACAGGAGAGGCACCGATACATTCTCCACAGATGCTAGAAGCTGAGTAGATAGTGCAACAAGGTGCCATCTGCTAATACTTATTGGTGAGGGAGAAATTGTTTATGGAAATTAACTGCTCCAGATGACATCAGACTCCTTTATTCCATTTTGTCTTATCAGGAGAAGGAAGATAAAAATCCCTTCAAACGCAAGTTTTTTTTCCAGCTTCCCATGCTAGCAAAAAGAAAAAATCTTCCAGCTAGTGGAAAGTAATATTTGAAGGACTATCTGCCCTAGGATTTATGTTTTACAGAGGTGTACGGCAAATGATGTTCCATGAATACTGCATCTAATCAGGGAACCCATTCTCAGCGTTTCAAAATTACTCACCAAATGGGACGACGCATTGCAATAGACTTCAGTGAGAAGTGGCACAGTCTCCCACGCAAGTCACTGAGCTGCAGCTATAGCATCATGAATCTCATTCCAATTTGCCACTTAATTATTGCCTGGCCTTGAGCGAGTCATTTCACATCTCTCCTTTTATTTCTGCTCACATATTTCTTTATAGTCACTTTAGAGGTGGGAGGGTAGGAGTGTAAAGGGCTTGAAACAAAATGGTAGATATTCTTTCTACTAGAAATAAGGTTTTACTTCTCCTTTTTTTAAAAAAAAAAAACAACAGCTGTCAAAGTGTAGCCCTCATACAATGGGAACTGCTGTCAAGCACTTCAACAGTAGCCCACAACAGCATTATGCCTTCCAGTTCTGGATTTTGGTACCATTTATTCACAGTACTTCTCTTTCCCTGAGGTTTAAGTGTGCTCATTAAGAACAGGGTCCAGGGTTTTTGCTGTTCCCCATCGTGGGCATAGGATTTTAGTATAAAGTGAATATAATAACCTTGACCCAGGTAAGAAAAATTGTCCTGAAAACAGCAGAACCACAAGTCCTGCATAAAAAAACTACCTCCTGCCAGACTTCAAAGCTTCTTCTCTGAAGCATGGAAACCTTAAAGTCATTTTAAAATAAAAACTGCTATAACGTCAAGGACAGCTTTTCCCTCTGATTCATACTTTGAAATAGCTTTATTGTTTCATTCCAAAACTTTCTCCTTGTCAATCCCCGGTCAAAAATATAGATTGAGGCAGACATACTGTGCACAGTATTTCAGCAAAAAGAGTTAAAACTTCTGCAGTCATGACAATTGCCAGTGAAGTGGCATATCAGTCCCTGAAAAATACATGTGCTGCCAGCCACGCAATAGCACAGTAAGCTTTGGTGTTCACAGAAAAGACACAAATATTTTTCCCTGGCAGTAAAACAGATTTTAATGCAAAGTATAATATTTTATTTTGCAGCCTAGATTAAAATTTATCCCAAAACTTTTTAGAACACATTTTATTTAATAAGGAAACAAATAAACTATCTCTCCACTTCGCCTGTATTTTAGTCACACTTGTAGACCCAAAACAGCAGAAAAGCCAAGTGTAAGACTGTTAATTAGTTGGACATGTGTTTTTCCCTTGATCTGAATTAAGAGAAGAACGCACCATTTTCTTTTTTATGTCAGAGTACATTTTGTCCATATCATTGCAGTGCCAACACAAACACATTCTTAAGTATCACTTAAGAGGGAAATTACATGCAGCTTTGATTTCCATGCACCTTTCAAAAGCACAACTAAAACCAGAAAACACCACAGGAGCTAGAACACAGACCACACTAACCAAGAAAGAGTCCCTAGCCCCCAGCTATTTATAAATACAATAGCGCTTGAGCACTGGGAAACAAAAACGCCTACATCCCAATGCAGACACCAGATGAATACCATCAAATGGTCATTGCTGGAGATAACAACACAATTTTTCATAGGACAGGAGTAAATAAATGACTTAAACTTACTGTTTCTCCTCTTGCGATTTTTGATTTTCTAATTCAACACAACAAAAATCGTCCCCATACCTCAACTTCACACTTTTCCAAGCAATCAGGTTTTCAAGGGAGTGAATAAAACATTTTCAGGGTCACAAGTTCATCCGGTGCAGGGTTATCTGCCTCTTCTCTTTATCCAATCACCATGCTCAACTTCGGGCAATAAACTGTGCTACACGTAAGGAGAGAAGTGGGTGAATGTAGGCGTTTGGTTGCCCTTGCTGGCTCTTATCAGAGGTGCTTTCAACGGCTGGTGCATCTAGTGATCAAAGTTCAGATTGCCTCTGAGATAATTGGATATTTGGATGTGCTTACCCTCTTTAGCGCTGCAGAGATTCTTACTTATCCATCTTTATTCATTTACTGAAACAAGTACTTTTGTCTCTTTTCTGTGACCTCCCCAAAACTCTTCCATGTGACACTGGACGTATCTGGTTGTAGTTCAGAGGAATAGATTGAATCATCCTGCTGAGGCCAATGGCTCTACCGTGACTGCAGCTGACAGTGGAAAGGCAGCATGGGCAGGGAGGCTACTTACAAGCAGAAAACCCAAAGGGATGGTTTCCCAAAAACGCCACTGGTGGGACCAATGCAGGTTGGAAACTCATGTTCTTCTTCAGTCACTGGAGTTCATCAAGGTCATGTTATTACTTCTTCCAAAAGCAGGATTCTGGGGATACATGACTTAGTGGTAACAACTTCACCTAATATCAAAAGCTGAGGAAAAAAAACAAATCTCCCATTGCATACAGTAGCTTGGGCAAGTGCACGACCCAGCCCCAGCTGCCATTCATACCCTCTGTTCCAGAGCACAATAAGCACAGGGAGAGTGCAGCTGGGGTAGATCAAAACAGGTAACTCAGCTCAGTCAAGATCCAAAAACAGGAGAGGTGTCCTGAGTCTTAAGTATCATTTAGTTATCACTTTGGTAGCGTGATTGTCTCTGGCGACAGACTCAACTTCACAGTCCTTTGTGCTTCTCCATGTTATTCTCTCATTGTCTTATGAAAATCTTGGTTAAAAGTTGTTATGGCTGTGCCACAACACCTGTGGTGGAGGCTGGTATATGACACAATAAATTGCTGTGTTGTGCCACTGCCTGCATGCAGGAGTGTCCTGGTTCTGGTGGGGATAGGGTTAATTTTCACAAGGACCCTGGATGAGACACAGCCCAGTTGGTTCAGCTGACCCAAACTAGCCAAACAGGTATTAGGTACCATGTGATGCCATGCCCAGTATTTAGCTGAGGAGCTGGATAGGGTTGTGAGGGAATGCCAAAAATTGCCACCTGGGAGTAGGCTGGGCTTCGAGTTCCAGTCGGTGAGGGGTGGTACATTTATCATGTTTTGTATATTCCTCCATCAGTATCATTGTTGTTGTTTTCCTCTGTCCTTCGCTGTACTGTTAAACTCCCTTTATCTTAACTCACAAGTTTTGCCTTTTTCTTCCCATTCTCCCCCCATCCAGCTGCTGGGGCAGGAGCGGGGGGAGAAAAAAGACTGCGTGGCTCTTTGTTGCCAGCTAGGGCGAAACCATGACAGTCTTATTTTGGCGCCCAACACGGAGCATGAAGATTTGAGATAACAACAGACCCGACAAGAGCGTGTTAAAACCAACACATTATATGCATTAATTATATTAGTTAATTAGTTGCTGGTCCTAATGTTGCTTTGTTTGTTGCATATTTGTGTTATGTAAATTTTTATATGCTTTATGTACTCCTCATGTCTGGGAGCAGGATCAGGATTACCATTTTGCTGCCCTGTGTAATAGCAATTTATGATATAACATCACTGTTCAGGAGGTTATGTTGGGGTGTTTATGCAGCATTGCTGTCCAGCCCATACCTCAGGCACTGTGTCTCAGAACTTATTAATAACCATACCCAATCTATGGGGGAAACAGAGAGGGATACTGTCCCCAGCTCTTTGATCTCCCTTTTCTCCTTCAGGCCAGATATGACAGCTTTTGAGAATTTTTAATATCATTGGGATGTTCAAACCAGCCTGGTCCTATTGCTGTGTGTCCTGAATGTGTTTCAGGTCTTGTTTAGGGTTAAACAACTATTTAAGACTACCACCCAGAGATCTGCCCCGAGGCTGAATTGTCATGGGTGGCATGGCATGTGGGACAATATGGGCAGGGATCTAGAGAACTTCTTACATCCAATGGTCTGGAACTTCACCCCCGAACAAATACAGGACCCTGATAAAGTGATAGAATATTTGAAAGGAAAATGCTGTGGCTATTCCAGAGATGCATAACTTACCCTACTGTACTGCGCCCTGGCCAGTATCTACCAAACACTGCTTGATATTATGCAGTACCCTCAGGGGAAAGAGATGGAAACCAGACTGACAGGCACTGTGGCTTCTCCAACACCTGCAACAGGCACTGTGGCTACTCAAAACCCTGCGACAGGCACTGCAGCTGAACCAGAAAACCAACCCACGCTGGTATCAGTTGCCCCTATACAGATGAAGAAATACATGAAGAATCAGTTCGCTTAGTAAAGGATGATGATGAACCAGGGCCATCATGACAACAGGAGGAAGAGACAGAGCCAGAGATAATCACTCGATCCCTGTCCCTGAGTGAGCTGTGAGATATGTGAAAGCATTTCAGCCGATTTTCAGGCAAACACTTTGTTCAATTGGCTGCTCTAGTGCTGGGATAACGGGGCTAGTAGCTTGGAATTAGAGCTTATGGAAGCCAAGCAACTGGGATTTCTGTCTAGGGAAGGGGGCATTGACAAGGCAATTGGTAAAAAGACACAAGCCCTCAGCCTCTGGAGGCAACTGCTGTTAGGTGTGAGGGAAAGGTACGTCTTCAGTGAGGATGCTGTATGTCATCCAAGCAAGTGGACCACTATGGAAAGAGGTATCCAGCATCTGAGAGAATTAGCCATGCAGAATATTGTTTATTATGACCTGGACAATGCACAGTTACCCACAGATCCTGACGAATTCCAATACACATGGCCCATGTGGCAGAAGTTTGTACGGAGCACACCATCGTCATATGCCAGCTCATTGTCAGTGGTGGAATGGAAAGGCAAAGAGGGACCAATGGTGGATGAGGTGGCTGGCCAGCTCCGGTGATACAAAGAAAGTCTCTCTTCCTTCCTTGTCTCAGCTGTGAAGAAACCATCCCAGAAAGCCCAGCAACTTGAAGAGAATATGTCCTACTCCCCACCTGTATGGGCTAGTATCTCAGCTATTGGGAGTAGCACACCATGAGGCCCCACATGGTTTTACCTGCGTGACCACGGAGAGGACATGAGGACATGACGGACAATCTACCCCAATACTACAGGCACAAGTACATGAGTTGCAAGGAAGAACAATCAAAAAATGGGATCCCTCCAGAAAAAGTGCCACTCCCAATTTCCAGTGGGCAGTTCCCCAAACAGAGTAGAAGGCTTGATCTTACTTCTGCTCCTCTTGAAGGGACTTCTAAGTTATTTTTGCGAGAAGTAAGTAATGAATACTATGACCAGGATTAGAGGGGCCCTGCCTCCAGCCAGTGGGGGAAAAGGACAACTGGGTTTACTGGACTGTGCAGATTCGGTGGCTTGGTACATCAGACCCACAGGAGTATAAAGCTCTAGTAGATACCTGTGCACAGCATACACTGATGCCATCAAGCTATAGAGGGGAAGAACCCATTTGTATTTCTGGAGTGACAGAGGGATCCCAGCAGTTGACTGCATTGGAAGCTGAAGTGAGCCTAATTGAGAATGAGTGGCAAAACCACCCCATTGTGACTGGCCCAGAGGCTCCATGCATCCTTAGCATATATTACCTCAGGAGAGGGTGTTTCAAGGACCAAAAAGGGTACCACTGGGCTTTTGGCATAGCTGCCTCGGAGACGGAGGAAATTAAAAAGCTGTCGACCTTGCCCGGTCTCTTGGAGGACCCTTCTGTTGTGGGAAAAGCCATCAAGCTGGCTTTAGACGTTGCTGAACATGAAAAGTGGCCAGTGCTCTATCTCTGTACTGATCCATGGATGGTGGCAAATGCCCTGTGGGGATGGTTAACATAAGCAGAGCAACTGTCAGCACAGGGGCAAACCCATCTGGACTGCCCCATTATGGCAAGACATTGCTGCCCAGCTAGAGAATCTGGTTGTGAAAGTAAGTTGTGTAGATGCCCACGTACCCAAGAGTCAGGCCACCGAAGAACATCAAAACAGCCAGCAGGTGGACCAGGTGGCTAAGACTGAAGTAGCTCAGGTGGATCCAGACTTGCAACATAACAGTGAACTATTTACAGCTCGATGGGCTCATGACACCTCAGGTCATCAAGGAAGAGATGTAAAGTCTGGATGGGCTTGTGACCGAGGGATGGACTTTACCATGGACACTATTGCACAGGTCATCCATGAATGTGAGACATGTGCTGCAGTCAAGCAAGCCAAGCAGTTAACGCCTCTTTGGTATGGAGGACGATGGCTGAAATATAAATACGGGGAGGCCTGGCAGATTGATTATATCACACTGCCACAGACCTGCCAAGGCAAGCGCCAAGTGCTCACAATGGTGGAAGCAAACACTGGATGGCTGGAAACGCACCCTCTGCCCCGTGCCTCTGCCCGGAACACTACCCTGGGCCTTGAAAAACAAGCCTTATGGAGACATGGCACCCCAGAGAGAACTGAGTCAGACAACAGGATTCATTTACAAAACAGTCTCATAGACACCTGGGCCAAAAAGCATGGCATTGAGTGGGTGTATCACATCCCCTATCATACACCAGCCTCTGGGAAGATCAAACGATACAATGCACTGCTAAAAACTACACTGAGTGCAATGGGTGGTGGGACTTTAAAGCATTGGGATGCACATTTATCAAAACCTACCTGGTTAGTTAACACCAGCGAATCTATCAATTGAGCTGGCCCTGCCCAATCAAAACTTCCACCTACTGTAGAAAGGGATAAAATCCCCATAGTGCACATGAAGAATATGTTAGGAAAGACAGCCTGGGTTAGTCCTGCCTCAGGCAAAGGCAGACCCATTCTTGGGATTCCTTTCGCTCAAGTACTAGGGTGCACTTGTTGGGTGATGCAGAAGGATGGGAAGGCCCAATGTGTGCCTCATGGGGATCTGATTTTGGGTGAGAATAGCCAATAAATCAAATTTTGTTATGTCAATAGCTGAATAAGCCTGCCACTGTATGTCATCATTACTATAATTACTATATGCCATATCAGTGGTACTACAAAAAGAATCACCCAAACTAATGACAGATGAACACTGATGAAACCAAATAAAGTGCAGCAGTGACGGGATCAGAACTGACCTCAGCAACTGGCACCAGCAACTTCCTCAAGATCGAGATCTTCAACCTGCAGACTGTGGGCATGGACTGCACCAGATACGCTAGCCATGAGCTCCCAATACAGCATGCAACGTCCAGCACCACACACCATCTTACCTGCCCTGAGAGACTGCTCTAACAGATGGAGACCAAAGTCATGGATTAAGTGAACTCAACAGACATTTTAGAGGGACTATAATAGACTAAGGGAATGATATCTGTATGTATACACATGTGTATATATATCAAAGACAGGGAAAAGTGGTAGTAATTAATTGGTAAGATCTGGGCATGATGCAGATGGTATAGAATAAGGGGTGGATAATGTCCTGGTTCCCAAGGGGATTGGGTTAATTTTCACAAAGACCCAGGGTGGGACACTGCCAGGATGCTACACAGCAAGGTCAGCTGGTCCAAACTAACCAAAAGGATATTCGATACCATGTGACTCTATGCCCCAGTATATAGCCATGATGACATGCCCAGTATATAGCTGAGGAGCTGGAGGGAGCAGGGATGGGGTGAAATCACTGCTTGGGAGTGGGCTCCATCAGTATTATTGGTGTTGTTTTCCTCTTCCTTCGCTATTCTGTTAAACTGCCTTTATCTCAACCCACAAGTTTTGCCTTTTTCTAACGATTCTCCCCATTTCGACACTGGAGTGGGGGGTGAGCGAAAAGACCGCATGGTTCTTTGTTGCCGGCTGGGGCTAAACCAGGACAAGGAGAAGTACAGGCTTCCTCACAGGAGTGAGCAGAGCCTGCCGCCCCGAGGCCTGCTCTCACCACCAAGGCCTGTAGCATCCATGAGACAACCACAATGTCACCACGTGTGCAGCAGGAGCATCAGCAAGGACTTACTTAGAAGCAAGGTGCTATCTGGGGGTAGCGCTGATTCAGCCATGTCTGCAGACTTCAGTGATTCTGCCTCTGACACCAAGTCCCGTAAGTATCCAATTAGTTTTCCCACCTTGACACAAGTATTTAATCTAGACTGACATGTCCATTCTAGCATCTCTTCCACTTTCCAGCGGACTAGTTTAGCAAATTACATTATGTATGATAAATCTAGCTCGTATATTGCACATAAAAATACAATTCCATGCGAACTATTGTACGATTAAAGTACCCAGCATAACGAACTACATTTACCTCCTCAGGAACAATATTCCTCCTGGTAGAAAAATAGTAACTACTCACATAAGACTTGCTTTCTTTGGTTTCCTTCTTCTGCAATGCCCTAACCAGGGATATGCAAAAATCTCTTCCTGCGAAAATAAGGTCTATCACCTATACGTATGGTTTAAAGACACCTCCTTTAAATTACTGCTTTCTCCACGCATGTTTCAAAATGTATCTGGTAACAAGATAAACTTACAAAGTTCACCGAACAGCTTCTTAGAGAGTGGTTCTAGGGTTCCAGAATATTTGGGGTCTCTTCAGAAACTCCTTCAGCTCTGTACAGATTCAATAGGGTCTTGTTTTCACACAGTTACATTTGCTTTGTAATGAAATCTGAGATTTGACTTCAACAACTGAAACAAAACTGCTTGTGTTAAAGGAGGGGAAAGGAACTTTAGTCTGAATGTCTGGGGAACTCGGGGAGAAACGCCAGTGTAAGCTTGTTCCCTACGAAACGCTGCTCACTAGCAATATGAATAGGCCAAATTTGACTAATATCAGTATATTAGTTGAAAGTATAAAAAGAATATTTTTTAGCTACTTGTGTATTTTGCAGACTGCATCTGTTAATGCTGTAAGGATCCTTTTGTCCTGGTAAGTTGTAATTTATTGTAAATTAGCAATTTACAGTGTGTTTGAGTTCATGTTTTCCATAAAGCAAAAAGATAGTCAAATCATTTTGTTCTGTTAGTATGCATTATGGTGTAGTACTCTAACCACTCACTGCATAAATATGTAGCTGTAAGCTTAAGACAAGAGACTAAAATAGCTCTCAAATTTATTTAAGAATAGCAGGCAGCACTCCAATCATAAAGTTTTGATCTACTTAAAGAGTAGCATGCTCTTTCTTGCAGGAGTAGCATTCTTTTAAATCAGAGGTCCTTTTAAAGCAATCAAAGATCTCAAAATTTAATCAGAGTTCCTCTTCTGCAGTGGTGGTGGAAAACAGTCCATCAGAATCCTGCTTTATGGGAACATAAAATAGTGTGGGCCAGTTCTCCACCATATGAAACCCCATTTGTGCTGAAATGAAACTGCAAATGAGTAGAAACCATTCCACTCCTATTAAACACAAGTTCCTGTCCCATCCATGCCAGACAGTACTGGAATTTTCTATATTTCACATCCAGAAACAGCAGTTTTCTACAGGCAGATCTGGTGCAGCAGATCTGAAACAAACTTACCTCTGCAGTCTATCGGAAAACGCTTCAAGAAGCACTTGAAATTCTGAAAGGCAGGTGACTGTGATGACTTCAACTGCGATTAGCTATTTGCATAATTAGCTTTACTGATCGTAATCCACTTATGCAAAAAACAGTGTCCTAGACATCACAGTTGCTCCAGGGACAGTTTTTGTGGGCATTGAAGGGTCAAGTGCACATTCCTATTACCAGGAAAATACTAAATTCAGGGCTGTTTGTGAGGGTGAGATTCACTGAGAGCCTAATCACAAAAATAACTTCAGGTCTGTACTTCTGGGTCCCATCCACAGCATTACATGAGGTCCTGGTACTTTATTTGGGACATGGCTACAGTGCAAGGTGATTGCCCAAGTAAGGCCTCCTGCAACATCTCTGTCCGAAGCTACCAGCACAGCTAATGCACCAGCTGCCCATCATAGTAATTTCTATTTGATGTCTACTTAGCTAACTGCCTCACTAACTTTGGATATTTGCATGGACTGAACTGGTTACAGTGGCCACATGTTTCATTCAGGACAGCTGACAAAGTCCTGCTCACACAGGAGGAAAAAAAAATATTTAAAGCATCCAAATGAGAACAAACCTCAAAGTTGTTTCCCAGTCATATTCTTCCAGCTGTCGAATGTGATGGGATCATAGAATTGTATCAGAGAATCATATAATGGTTTGGATTGGAAGGGACCTTTAAAGATCATTAGTCCAACATCCCTGCAATAAGCCGGGACATCGCCAAGTAGGTCAGGCTGCTTAGAGCCCTGGCCAACCTGACCTTGAACATTTCCAGGGGTGAGGCATCTACCACCTCTCTGGGCAACCTGTGCCAGCGTTTCACCACCATCATCATAAAAAATTTTTTCCTTATATCCAGTATGAATCTACCATCTTTCAGCTTAAAACCATTACCACTTGTCCTATTGCAACAGGCCCTGCTAAAAAGTCTGTCCCCATCTATGGGGGACAAGCCCCTTTTAAGTATTGAAAAGCCGCAATAAGTTGTCCCCAGAGCCTCCTCTTCTCCACACTGAACAACCCCAGCTCTCTCAGCCTTTCCTCGTAGGAGGGGTGCTCCATCTCCCTGATCATTTTTGTGGCCCTCATCTGGACCCATGTCTTTCCTGTGCTGATGGATCCAGAGCTGAATGAGGTGGGGTTACACCAGAGGGGAGCAGAGGGGCAGAATCACCTCCCTCGACCTGCTGGCCACACTTCCTTTGATGCAGCCCAGGATACGGTTGGCTTTCTGGGCTGCAAGTGCACATTGTTGGCTCATGTCCAGCTTTTCATCCACCAGTACTTTCATCCACCAAGTCCTTCTCAGCAGGGCTGCCCTCAATCCCCTTATCCCTCAGCCTGTATTGATACCAGTCCTTGCAGTCCAACCTTGTCTTGCAGTCCATTCACTCAAGAGGTGTGGGGAGAGACGTTGCCAGCGCAGACTGAGGAAAAAATTTGTTGAGTACCTCACCCTTCTCCTTGTCTGTTATTACCAGTTTGCCAGTCTTGTTCATGGTGGGGTACACTTTCGTTGACCTTCCTTTTCTGGCTGATGTACCTGTAGAAGCCCTTATTATTATTTTTTGCATCCTTTGCCAAGTTCAGCTCCAGCTGCACCTTGGCCTTCCTGACCCCATCCCTAGACAACTGGGCAGCTTCCCAGGATACCTTTCCCTGCTTCCACTGCCTGTGCATTTCCTTCTTGCTGTTTAGTTTGACCAGCAGGTCTCGACTCATCCATGCTGGTCTCTTGCCATCCTTTCCTGATTTCTTTCTTACACATGGAGATCAAACGCTCTTGTGCTCTACGGAAAGCATCCTTAAAGATCTGCCTTGTCCCTGAGGGCAGTTTCCCAGGGGGACCTATTGACTGACTCGTTGAACAGCTGGAATTTTCCTTTCCTAAAATTCAGGGTCCTGACTTTACTCTTTGTCTGTCCCATATCCCTCAGGACCACAAACTCCACCAGTACATGATCACTGCAGCCCAGGCTGCCTCCAATCTTGATGTCACTGGTTAGCTCCCTTGCATTGGTGACCCACAGGTCCAGTAACACATCCCCTCTGGTAGGGCTGTGTATTGCCTGGCTTATGAAGTAATCCTTGATGCTCTCCAGCAGTCTCCTGGATTGCCTGCAGCTCACCATGCTACTGTTCCAGCAGATGTTGGGGTAGTTGAAGTCCCCCAGCAGGATGAGAGCCTGCAAGCATGATGCCTTCTGTAGCTGGAGTAAGAAGGCTTCCTCAATAGGCTCCCCTTGATCAGGCAGCCTCTAGTGAACACCAACCACAAGTTGCCTTTGTTTTGTCGGTCTCTAATTCTTACCCATAAGCTTTCAATCTTCTCATGGCTATTCTTCACACAGCTTTTCACAATCTATGGATTTCTTGATATAGAGGGCAACCCTCCACCTGTCTCTTCTGAACAGCCTGTAGCCATCAACAGCTGTGCTCAACATGAGATTTGTCCCACCGAGTTTCAGTAACAGCAACTAGGTCGTAGCTTTCTAGCAGCATAGTGACTTTGAACTCCTCCTGTTTGCTTGAAGACTATAATGGGGAGGTGATTTGGCTCTCGGGGGATGGAGTCTACCTGTCCAGAAGTCCATCGGGACCTAGTGAGGTGGAAGGACCTGAGTCAGTGACTGGCACCCTCCACAACAGACTTGGGAAGGTGGCCCAGCACATCTCACCTCCCTATTTATTCTCTGAGATCTCGCAGCTTTTTGGTGAGGGCCACGGTCCATGCTCATCTTTCCAAGCTTATTGCTCCCTTTCATGTCAGTGGTGCTGAGGAAGCAAATGATGTCTCTGGTGTGTAACAAGACCCCTCTCCTTTCTGATCTGCCCAAGAGGGGCACAGACAACAGCCTGTCTCTAGCTGCCCCGCAGCTTCGCTTGGAGGCCATATGAAAAATCCTGTCGGACACCGGCCAGGGGAGTTTTTGCTCATAGCTGTATTGACAGCAGATCTGTGGTGAGGAGAAGTTTCCCCTGGGTCACCTTGGAAGGGAACATAAAAAAGGATCAGCAACATGGTGTGGCTAAGATATTGCAGTGTGTTTTGCCCTGGAGGGAGCAGATACATGGCACCTGTCATATATTAGTCTTTCCTGATTCTGCACAAGGCTCACCCTACAGGATCCCGAGAACTGAAATACCTTACTCCCACCACAGTTTTCTGTTTTGAAATGGGGCACATGTACAAAAGTTTACAGGGTGCATCAGGCATGGAGGTACTCTTAAAGGTTCCTTGCAACTCTCATATCGATGGCATCTCTCTCCGACTCCTCAGATGCTCTGGGTCATTTAAGCTTTAAGGCACCAAAGCAAACAAGAAAGGGAGTGCAAAGTTTCTGGGGCTTGTTTGGATTGGTACTCTCATAGCAAACAGTAGGAAAGAAGTAACTCAATTCAGTATTTAGTTACATTCCTGGAAAACAGAAACCACTTAACTGTTTTACAGGGCTGTTCTTCCACTTTTTGCAGAAGTTTATCTCTAATATCTATTGCACTAATGGCTAACACTGCCTTATGAGCAAGCCTATCAGCTCCAAGAGAAAAGAACAACAACACATTATCTTCTAAAACCATCAAGGAAAGCAAGGGTCTCTTATATTTGCTTGAATAGAAGCAAACACTTCTCTTTATTTAACATAGATCTAGTCTTACAGTCCAATTGAGAATGCCTTCCTGTAGAACACTACATGCTATTCAGGACAATAGAGCTCCTTAAAAGTCTAACAAAAAGCTTTTTCATGGATTTTTTTCTTTGATTGAAAACTCCCTGCTGGGGGGCATAAAGGTTTAGGGGATGGATAATATGCTCAATGCAAAAGAAAATTCTGAACATGTGAAAGCAAGGGATAGACAAGTTTCTAATTTGCTTCATAAAATTCTCAATATGTTGCCCATTTAACATCCAAAATATTTGTGGGGATTTGCCTTTCTACAGTTCCCATTCTTTTGTACAGCTCTTTTCCGGTTTGCATTGATTTAACTTGTGAATTTAAATACTGAACTCCTC
Organism: Dromas ardeola; assembly: GCA_013398915.1. Lineage (NCBI taxonomy): Eukaryota > Metazoa > Chordata > Aves > Charadriiformes > Dromadidae > Dromas > Dromas ardeola. The sequence continues at coordinate 356,169 of VYZM01001989.1, read as the reverse complement.
CCTACATGAACAAACACAACGCCCAAATGAATATAGAGAACATTTCTTCAAGGGTGAAGCAAGACATGGTGGGATGAACTGACCTCACACAAATAACAGCACAAGCTGCTGCACTTTCCTCCAGTCTGGGATGTTGTTGCACTTCTCAACCCAGCTAAATTTAATACCCTGGCAGAAACATAATCTACCAAGACCACTAAAAGGTTTTCTGTGCCATGAGTTGAATTGATGCATGGGAGAATATTCAGAAAGAGCTAGGTCTGTACGGGTTACAGTGAGGCTTGGAGGGACAAGGCAGGGAAGATCTTCCACGCGTTCTAGGATGAAGCAGTTGCTTAGGCTGTCTGTCTGGTAGAACTGCACTGTCCCCGTGTGGATAGAGATGTAAGTAGCTTTGTGTCATATACACCGCAGTAACTTTTTTCTGTCATTATCCATCGGAACATGTCTGCCAGCACTAAGTTCTTTCACAGTACTATAGCTGAATCCATGCAAGATATTGGGACAGAAAACATATATAATACATTAACTGTGCTCTTACAATTATGAAAATACAACCTGTGGGTGAACAAGCCCGCCCTTGCTGGGATTAGTAAATTGAAAAGAGAAACTGATTATTACAATTACACAATAATCCCCAAATGTGTCACTGAAAATGAACACCAAAGCTCCTCTGAAGACTGCTTTGAGGCCGCCTGAGTGGCTTTGTACACTAACTACCTTGTACACTCAGCTGTGCCAAAGCTAACTGTATGAGTGCAGGAACAGTAGTGAAACCTCTAAAGAAAATACACACACATCTTGCTGATGGCATTAGGAAGAAAGATTCATCATACATGTCCTTGCCTTCCCTTCTGCCGAGGATGCTACCTTCCTCTCTTTTTAACTGTTTATGTTTTCCTCTCCCTTGTTCAAAACCTGGCATGCTTTTGTTAGATGCTTGGTGATACATGTACACAGAATTGAATTTTGGCACAGGGTGTCTGTCTCAGGAGCCCAGATATGCACATTTTTATGCCAAGAATGTCCAAAACTCAGTTACACTTCGTACCTAGGAGGTATCCAGCTCTGCTCTGCACAAAACCCATGGAGCATTCCTGCTCAGCAGAGGCAATGAAAAGCAGACAGTTCTGTTCTGATTCAATGCAATCTGCCATGAGGTGTTATTTTCATTTCTGTTTCTGGAATACAAAAGAGGAAGGAGACAGAAATGTGTGTTTCTTGTGGCTTTGTTACTTCAAATACTCCATGCTATGTCATCTCAAGATTTGCTTGTTTCTGGCACGCTGACATTTCACAACCTACAGTGAACAGGAAATCACCGAGAATTATTCTGTTTACTTTTAGATGTGGAACACACATTGCTCATAATTGAATGGCAGCATCATAAAAACATGTGGTAGTTACAAAGTTTGACTGCACTGTATGAAAATTGCCCTTGAACTTTTTAATCCCAGCTATATGCTACCAGCTGCATGTAACTAGTCTGACTTTGTGCTCCCAGCAAAGCATTTAGCCGGGATTTGTTACAAAATGACTGTGGGCAGTAGGGGGAGAGTGGAGAGAGTCACGTTTCCCAAAGTTTTCAAGGCAGGATTGTTAGCCATGTCTCCTGAGATATAACATAGCTCAAAAGTGATGCATTTTGAGGTGCAGAATGAAAGTGGGGAAATAAAGAACAAAGCACCCCAAAACCTGAAAAATTAACATAGAATGCATACATAATTTGAAGACTGACTCCTGCATTGCAAAGTCTCTGTGTTAACCCTGTTCCTAGATGGGTAGCCGTTAGTCATAAAACTGATAATAGTTGGTATTATAAGGGTCTATTTCCTCTGCTCTTCTAAATGAAGTACAGGGCAGATGGCATGACATGCAACGTTGTATTCTGGAGGATGTGGCTGCTTTGTATCTTTCCTCATCGTGCAGAAGAAATCCACATCTGAGAAGTCATTCTGGAGGTTTGCAATTGCATCCAGATGATCACAAGTTGGGGTCTGATCTTTTGTGCCTTCATAATACACAGTACTTTACTCATTCCCTAGGATTAAACTTCTGATGTTCACAGCCAAGAACCCAACAATCTACAAACTGAATTAGAGCTGGGCTCAAGAGTAGATCTGCAGAAGTATGAAATTCATATACACCAGCAAGCACCAAAGTACCAAATTTGGGTTCTAAACTATCTTTCATCTCTTCTTGGGATTTTCAACCATAAACCTGGAGTTGGACACCTAGCCCAGTTCAGCCCAGTTTCCTACCCAAGATGATAGATCTACTAGATGATGAAATGTAGTGAATAAAACACTTGGTTCAAATTCCTATTTCAAATCAAGTGGAACAAAGATTTGAATGCAGGCTGTGTGTACCCACTTTGAGTGCATCACCTATCAAAAGACCAACATATCTTCACCTGTGTTCTTGGCTGTACCAATCTCAGATACACAGATGCTACTGTGAGCTCAGGGTCTTGATGCCACAGGCACAGGAACAATGAGTTTGGGAATCCTGCACCAGAGCCTTCATCTTATTCTGGCACTGTGAGCTGATACTACAAGGGGGGGTCAGGTCTTGCTAAGTCAGACCACTGGCAGAAAATGTAACACCTATAGAATTAAGGAGAAGCTAATAATGTTGTTTCTGAGAAAGTGATTGTTGACTATATATTAGACTTCTACAATCAGCTCCCAAATCCTGTCTCCGACACAAAAGAGAATGTACAGAGTACAGAGGCTGAATAGGGGCATTGCACATCCATTGAAACAGGGTTAAGAAATTCTCATTAAAACCTAGCACCACTGTCTTGCAACAGGACATCCTGGTTCAGGTGCTGCACTGTCCCTGCTGAGTCATGGCAACACTGTTAGAGCACCATCCTTACAAAGGGAAGGTTGCATTCCTTTAAAAACTATTTAAGAGACAACTAACACAGTATGGGTTGCTTCTCTTACTCCCACTATGTTACCTCCAATTTAATGACAGCAAAATTCCGACCAAGAGGAAGACTTGAATCTGCCGATTTGGGTGATAACTTAGGATCCATGAGGCAGTGGTTTAATTCACCACCTTTTGCTAGTGACTTTTGGTGTGATCCCATATGATTTCCTTAAACCTTTCTTTCCTAGAGGTCCTTTTTTATAAACTTGGATGTTGCCATTTACCAGTGTATACTGTTGACTATTCACTCTTCATCTTTCCCTGAGCACACATGCAGAGGCAGATGAGCACTCAAATACTACCATAGTGGAGGCTATTGGGAAGCTTAGATAAAGTTGGTGTAAGCAAAAAGAAAGAGAAGATCCCACCTGTCCTTCACACAATGCATGTCCCTGCAGGACTATAGAAAGCACTAGCAAAATGTGTTACTTTGTTTTAAATTCTTTAATGACTTTAAATATATGCAACCTGAGGATAATTTGCTGCTGATGGAACTAGTTTTAATTGGTGTGATAGTGGCAATATTGGACTATTAATCAAGTGTCAGGACTAGCTATTTTTCATGTACATAATAGGAAGATAGACCTCGCAAGACTCTACAATATGAGACTGCTGGTAAACACAGCTCTTTAAGTATTGGGGTCTTTCTGAAGTGCAAACTAATAAGAATTCACTAAAACAATGTGTTTAAACTCAATTTGCAGGGCAAAAAAACCCCACACATTTTTTGCTACACAGAAAAAAATACTTCTATATAGGACTGCTGGTTCATCGCATTCCCTGGGAACTTCGACCTCATGGCTGAAGGGTTTCAACAGAAACAAGTGTGGGAGTAATTAAAGAAAAATACCTTTTAAATACTCCCAAAGAACATTTATTCCAAAAATTGAATGGGAAGGTCTCCAAAATCAATTACCTAGATGTGCAGAGTGGAGCCAACAAGAAAGAATAAAAGGGGCTTAGTGAGGTTACAAGCCCAAATCTGAAGTGGCGCAGTCTCTGCAGCAGCAGCAGGCAGCTCCCCGCTCCTTCAGCAGCTGGAGCATCCAAGGAAAACCGCAGTGCTGAGAGATGCCGGGAACCATCTGATGCTGGATGGAAAGGAGTAATGTAAAGCCACAGCAGGGCTCATTTACTGAGCGTCCTCTACTCCAGGATGGACTCACATCTACTGGGACATCATTGAAAAGCAAGCATTGGAGCAGATGATCTTCTCCCGTAGTTAAACAGCTGCCCCAGCACCTCTCCCTTCTTCTTTGTTTCATCACTTCCTTCTTTAGTCATGTTCCTTATGTAAAATGCAGTTAGTGTTAAGAAGAAACCTGTAACACTGCTGGAGGATTTGTGTCTGTCCTTCTGCCCTCCTCCCAACAGGTCACACTGAAATCTCCATCCATTTCTCATCCTGGAGAGATTGAATCTGTGGCAGTTTTCTTCTCCTCTTCACAACTGACTTTGATTTGAAAATCTCAGTTAAAGCAGACAAAAACGCTACACCCTGCTGACACAAGCAGAGGAAATAAAAATAAGAACAAAACAGGCAAGGGACCATATTGGTTATACAAGCGTGCAGGCTGAAGCGCAGCCAGGAGAATAAATGAGCAGACAGGACAAAGAATGGGAAGGTTAAAGAAAAATAATGAAACCATGTGAGAGAGAAAGTCCTTTAAGAATTCCGGAGCCTGTCTGCAAAAAGAAGAAGGATAAGAAGAAAGATCCTAGCAAGGACACCATGAGCCATTAATTTCTTTCTGAGAAATGTGTTGTGTTGGAAAGTCACCTCTTCTTAGCCTTTAATTTCAGCCTTCATGTTGTTTCTGCAGCATCCAATATTTATTAAAAACAAAAAATATGTGACAGAAGAACACAGGTGGGAAAGGCGGACAAATTTTGAATACAAATTTTTAAATCCCTCTCAGAAGTTGCTTAATGGCCTTTACTTGCATCAATATCAATCTTCTTGCAAAAGAAATCACTGTGTTTGCTTTATCTCTGAGTCATAACTGCTGTAAAAGGATTTTAAAAGGTGTTGCTTTTGAAGTGTGCATTTACATTTTGGAAAAGAGTAACTCCTATACATACCCCCAGTAAAACAGCTGATCTCTCAAGCAGCTAGCCACATAAATTCTGTTCAATTTCTTGGCAACACCTAGGAGCCCCAGTAACAAGCATGAAACTATGCTACTGCTAGGCAAGTACAGAGCCTGAAAACAGTCTCCTTTCCTTACAACTTAAGTGTGCATTGTAGGCATTGCTCAGTATGTTCTTTTCTATTTTCCCAAGCATCTGGAAGGAAAGGTTAAACTGACGATGCTGATGCCTCCGCTGTTTGTCAGTGTATTCCCTAGAGAGCAGGGAGCTCTGGCTGTCCATAGCATCCAGTGTGACTGGCCTCTCGGCCAAGCAATACAGTGCTATTTGCAAGCTCTTCTGCATTACTTTTACGCAGGATATGGCAATTCTTCTGGAGTGCAGTGCGGCAGTTCCTGTGCCCTCAGACACGCCAGTCCCCAGGAGGCTGGAGTTCTCTGCCTGCACGGTGAGGCAGGGAGAAGAGTGAAGCTGGTCTGCAAGACAGGGAATTCTCCTACAAAGATCTTTTCCTTTCCAGTCATGTTTTATCCTCTCTGCTCCTTTCTTGTTCTGCAGAACAGCTATAGAGCCGTATATTTTCCATGTGCTGCTGAATTCATTTGAGCAATCGGTTTTCTGGTCTCTGCACTTCTGTTTTGGTTGCTGATAGACGTAGAAAGGCCAAAATGCCATGAGAAAAATTACTCTCACAACATTTCAAGTATTGCTAAAACAAAAATGTATTTACATTTTGGAAAATCCTTGCCCTTTTAAGAGCTCTAGTACAATATTGGGGGCCTAAGTCATGTGAATCAATTAGGGATGTTTTTGTCCATTCTCTTCTCTTAATATTAACATGCAGAACAACTCCTTTTTGCTGGATGCCGCATTTATCTAGTCAGTACAAATACAAAGTGGGGCAAAACTAATGAGAGTGACTGGGTTTTCTACTGGTTCCAAATTGGCCTTAAAGCAAGACAGCTGCTGAAAGAAAATGAGAAGCCAGATACCTGGAGATCTGTTCATACTCCGTAATGTCTCTGTGCCACTGTCAACCTTAAGGGTCCAAATACAATATAGAAGTTAGATACTTACGGTTAAAAAAATTTTACAAAGAAACTTTTATACTTACAGACACAATATAAAAGTTAGGTGAAGTGAGGGAGGGAGACTGTCACAGGGAGAGGAAAAAATAAGAGTTCTTGTCACAGTTCTGCTCTGATCTGCTGCAAATCTGATCCCTTTCTATAAAATTTGCCAAAGGCACTATCGAAGAGCAATATGTTATTCATTGTCTACCCCATGACTTCCTGCCATGTCCCCTTTAACAGAAAGCTTTCAGCAAAGGAGCAATTTAATTTTCTAAAGCTATTTACTTTTGTTACACTCCCGAAAATGAAGCATGTTGTTTTAGGCACATTGGTGAAAAGTCTGGATCTGCTTATTAGACTGAAATTAGACATTTCAAGTCTCCGCAAATACAACTATTTCAAGATTTGGCAATGACTTTAAGTGAATAGAAAGGGGTTTCCTAACCACAAAAAACGTACAAGTAGTTACTTTAATCTTCTATAAAGTCAGAAGCAGTTGGTGTGTTGTAAGAAAGCCACTGCTGGCAGATGAACAACAGTTTAGTTCCCTCATCTGTAGTTACCAGCATGATTCAAACATAATGTGATCATGTCTAGGACCCCAAAATGTAATAACTGAAAATCTTTCCGGAAGATCACATTTACTCAGCTTCAAAGCCTGCAAGTTTATGTGACATAAAAATCCTTGAAAGTGCGTAGGTGGGGTAGAGAAGGGGATAGATTAGGCACCCTCGCGTGCAGCCCGTCGCCTGTGCCATTGAGGTGACACGTGTGGGCTTCCCAGGGACACAGCTGCCCCAGCACCAACGAGCTTCACCAGACGCCTGGTCTGGACAGGGAGGAGGGGCTGGGGCTGCACACAGAGACTTCCTGGGAGGAAACGGGGACCAGATGCGCACTGCAGAAGAAACCAGGAAGCCTTTTGAATGATAAAGATAACCACAGTGATGGTGACCGCACAGATAGGCCACTCACTCCTCGGGTGCGCTTCAGCAGCAGGTGGAAGCCAAGGGGAGGAAAGGAGGAGCTGGAGGAAGCTCTCATCCTCCATCCCTGGTGACTGCTTTCCAGGCCTGCCTTGAAGGCAGAAAAGGAGCACTATGGTGGGCAAGTCTGGACCCTGACTGCAGGAGCTGGGACAGCTCTAAAGTGTCTCTGAAGAGAGTCTGATGAAATGGGAAGATACTTAATGTCTAGGCTTAGATAAAAATTGCAGTTTACATTTTATTACATCTGTTTTCAGTCCTGCAAATAAAGCCTGACTTCAGATCTCACTGACAAACAATTTTTGCTGTCTTGTACTCTCAAGCATTTTCTTGGTGCTGCAGAGAAATCAGGATAAATCCAAAAGTGGGCTGTCTCCATAGGGAGCAGATGGAGGATGAAGTAAGGGGAAACAGGCCACTCAGAGCACAGAGATGTGTTGTGGGAGGCTTAGTGCCAGGGGAAGGCTACCTGCCAGCCGCCATGGACCACCGTGCTGCAGTCCATGTACCGCAAGAGGATGAATTACTCCCCGCAAGGAGTAATGGGCCCAGAGAGAGCCTAGGGCCCTCAGAGGGCCCTAGCACCATGGCCGCCCTCATCTCCTCTTATCAAAGAGCAGTATAAGTCCAGTGGACTTAGCTCTGAACATGTATTAGGTAAAATTGAGCCCATGCATTTCTCCCACACACATGCTTCTCCAGACACGCTGTGTACAGTACCAGATTTTGAAGAGGGAAAAGCTTATAGCTGCCAGTCAGGAAGGGAAACCTAGATTAAAAGTGACTCAGTGTGGCTTTCCTTTTCACTAAACCTACAGAATACCCTAGAAAAAGTGGAGCATGCTGGAACACCAGGGGCAACCCTCTGTACCATGAGCTCTTTCTGAAGTCCACGTGATCATCTGCTTACTCCATGTAGATACAGAACCTTTCTCAGGGGGCCCCAGACTAAAGCAAAGAGAATTATTTCTATTGCATGTCTGTTCCACTGGTGTATTAAGTCCAAAACCTCTCACAGTGCTGTGCAATGTGGGGGGAAGTAAAAAAAACAAAGCAAAGACTGTAAAGCCTGTTGAGGTTCTGGTTTACAGAAAATCAGTCTTCCTTTAAATTTGAGGCTTGGACAAAGTCAGATCAGTACTTCCAGGCTAAGTTGGCCGAAAATATTGATAATTCAATGTGAAACAGTCCTTCTTTTATGGTAGCATCAAATATAGAGCACCATTTTTTTCCCAAGAAGCAGTTACAAGAAGTGAGTTCAGATCTGCAGATGCTCACTGATACCTTATGGAATTTAGCACCAGAAATCTAAGCTGAACATGTAGCAGCAGGATGCAAAGCTGACAGTCTGTTCTATCTGCCAGAGTGGGTCACAGAGACATGGACGGCAACTGACTTTCACGTTCCAGGAGCCTGGAGCATCTGGTGTGTGCTGGAGTTTGGAGACGTACTATAACTCTACAAGCAAATCTCAGCAGGCCACTGACTTTCGGAGTAGATGGACGAGGAGATCCCCCAGCTCAAGAAGGAAGTACTGAGGTTTTCTCTTTACATGGAAACAGTTGCATTAATCACTGTGATCTAGTAAAAATAATTCAATAGGTTTGTAATTCCATATTTTGGTAAACGTAGGGAATATGATTCCAGAAGAGCTATTTCTCCTAATGTCCACATAATGGTATCTCAGGTGTTACCTCATCACTTGCCCCAAAGGCACATGGCAGCACTGTGTCACAGTGCAGCCATCAGTCAGCCTGTCCATAGCGTTCATCACAGAGAGACATTGCCAAACAGGAGCAAGCCCAGCGGAGGGCCACCAGGATGCTCAGGACACATGCCCTTCAAGGAGAAGCTGTCCAGCCTGGAGAAGGCAAGTCTTCAGGGGGACTTTATTGCTGTCACCAGCCACCTGATGGAGGTTGTAGAGATGATGGAGTCAGACTCTTCTCATATTTGCTCACTGGAAGGACAAGAGGCAACAGACAGAAGCTGGAACATGGGAAACTCCAACTTGATGTAAGGCAAAAAAATTGCACCCAGAGGACAGTCAAATGCTGAAACAGTCTCTGTAAATCTCCACCTGGGGAGATATACAAAACCCAACCAGACATACCATGAACAACCTGCTTCAACTGGACCAGCTTTAACTGGACCTGCTTTGAGCAGGATTTTGGATTAGAAAGCCCTAAGGTCCCTTCCAACCTGCATGACTATGATCTGATTCTGCAATTCTGAACATAACCCCACTGATTTGTCTAAAGTAATAAAATCACCAGTATTCTTAAAGCAAATAATTCAACCATCATTCACTTTACTCCACTGGTATTTAGACTACTTTCCATTATCCTTTGTTTTGTCTAGCCTTTAAGGTCTTTAGAATAAGAGTAATGAGGCATTATAATTGTCATCATGGAAACATGGTGGGATGACTTGCACAACTGGAGCGCTGCAATGGATGGCTATAAACTCTTCACAAGGAACAGGCAAGGAAGGAGAGGTGGTGAGGTAGCTTTGTTTGTTAGGGAGTTTTGATTGTCTAGAGTTTAATGATGGTGACGACAGAGTTGAGTGTTTATAGGTAAGAATCAAGGGTAAAGCCAAGAAGGCAGATATCACGGTGGGACTCAAGATGCAGAGGCAGACAAAACATTCTGTAAGCAGCTGGGAGAAATCTCACAATCACTAGCCCTTGTTCTCATGGGGGACTTCAACTTACCAGATGTCTGCTGGAAATACAGTACAGCAGAGAGGAAACAGTCTAGGAGGTTTCTGCAGTGTGTGGAAGATAACTTCCTGATACAGATGGTGAGCAAGCCAACTAGGGAAGGCAGCCATGCTGGACCTGTTGTTTGAGAACAGAGAAGGACTTGTGGGTGATGTGGTGGTTGAAGGCCATCTTGGGCATAGCAATCACTGATAGAGTTTTCAATTTTTGGAGAAGTAAGGAAGGGCTCAGCAGAATTTCTACCCTGGACTTCCAGAGGGCAGACTCTGGCCTGTTTAGGGACCTGGTTGACAAGAGTCCATTGGGAGGTAGTCCTGAAGGACAAAGGAGTCCAGGAAATCTTAAAGGCACAGGAGCAGGCCATCCCTATGTGCTGAAGCTGGCAGGGAAGAAGACCAGCCTGGCTGAAGAGAGAGCTTTGGCTGGAACTCAAGAAAAAAACAAGAGAGTTCACAACCTTTGGAAGAAGAGGCAGGCATCTCAGGAGGACTACAATGATGTTGTGAGGTTATGCAGGGAGAAAATTAGAAGGGCCAAAGCCCAACTAGAACTTGATCTGGCAATTGATGTAAAAGAAAATAAAAAATGTTTCCATAAATGCTTTAGCAACCAAAAGAAGGCTAAGGAGAATCTGCATCCTTTATTGGATATGAGAAAAAACATAGTGACAAAGGATGAGAAAAAGACTGAGGTACTTAATGCTTTCTTTGCCTCAGTCATTAATAGTAAGAACAGTTGTTCTTGGGGTACCAGCCCCCTGAGCTGGAAGACAGGGATGGGGAGCAGAATGAAGCCCCCATAATCCAAGGAGAAATGGTTAGCGAGCTGCTACAGCACTTGGACACACACAAGTCTATGGGGCCAGATAGGATCCACCCAAGGGTACTGAGGGAGCTGGCAGAAATGCTCACCAACCCACTTTCCATTATTTATCAGCAGTCCTGGCTAACCAGGGAGGTCCCCGTTGACTGGAAGTTAGCAAATGTGACACCCACCTACAAGACGGGTCTCAAGGAGGATGGAGGGAACTACAGTCTGACCTTGGTGGCAAGGATGTTATGGTACAGATAATCCTGAATGCCATCATATGGCACGTACAGGACAATGAGGTGATCAGGTCCAGGGTTTAGGAAAAGCAGGTCCTACTTGACTAACCTGATCTCCTTTGATGACACGATGACCCACTTAAGTGGATGAAGGAAAGACTGTGGATGTTGTTTACCTGGACTTTCATAAAGCCTTTGACACCGTTTCACACAGCATTCTCCAGGAGAAAATGGCTGTTTGGACAGGTGTACTCTTTGCTGGGTACCAAACTGGCCCAAAGAGTTGTGGTGAATGGAGTTAAATCCGGTTGGCAGCCGGTCACAAGTGGTATTCCACAGGGCTCAGTACTGGAGCCAGTTCAGTTTAATATCTTTATCAATGGCCTGGACAAGGGATTCAAGTGCACCCTTGGTAAGTTTGCAGACAACATGAAGTTGGGCGGGAGTGTTGATCTCCTTGAGGGTAGGAAGGCTCTACAGAGGGATATGGACAGGCTGGATCAATGGGCCAAGGCCAATGGTATGAGGTTCAACAAGGCCAAGTGCCGAGCCCTGCACTTTGGTCACAACAACCCCATGCAGCGCTGCAGGCTTGGGGAAGGGTGGCTGGAGGGCTGCCCAGCGGAAAAGGACCTGGGGGTGTTGGCTGACAGCCGGCTGAATATGAGCCAGCAGTGTGCCCAGGTGGCCAAGTAGGCCAATAGCCTCCTGGCCTGTGTCAGGAATAGTGTGGCCAGCAGGACTAGGGAAGTGATTGTCCCCCTGTAGTCGGCACTGGTGTGTCCCCACCTCAAATACTGTCATCAGTTTTGGGCCCCTCACTACAGGAGGGACATTGAGGTGCTGGAGCATGTCCAGAGAAGGGCAACAAAACTGGTGAGGCGTCTGGAGCACAGGTCTTACGAGGAGTGGCTGAGGGAACTGGGGTTGTTTAGTTTCAAGAAAAGGAGGCTGAGGGGAGACCTTATCACTCTCTACAACTACCTGAAAGGAGGTTGTAGTGAGGTGAGTGTCTGTCTCTTCTCGCAATTAACAGGCAAGAGGACAAGAGGAAACAGCTTCAAGTTGTGCCAGGGGAGGTTTAGATTGGATATGAGGAAAAATGTCTTCACTGAAAGGGTTATCAAGCATTGGAACAGGCTGCCCAGGGAAGTGGTGAAGTCACCATCCCTGGAGGTTTTTACAAGACATGTAAACATAGCTGTTAGGGACATGGTTTAGTGGTGGACTTGTCAGTGCTAGGTTAACAGTTGGACTCAATGATCTTAAAAGTCTTTTCCAACCTAAATGATTCTGTGATTCTATGATTCTATTATTTCCAGTTATACTGCACTTTTTAAGAATTTAAAATTATTCTCCACTATGATACTGTGTATTGTTGTTCATCACAATAATTTCTGTATCTTGCCTCTCTTATTTGCAGGTTCTTTAATTTTCAAGTCCATCAGACAGACTTCTCCACTCCCAACTGCGGGATAAGCTTAAAATCATACATATGTACATGCATCAGTAAAGAAACAATAAATCAGCTTCCATGAATAGGAAGGGTGATATGTGTTGATCTCAGGTTTCATTGTTGCATACAATGGACTTGGAATAAAGCACTTTGGGTGTTTTGGTTTGGGGGGGGGGTGTTCTCTCTTTTAATGGCACTGTGTTGTACTTGAGGGCTGCTTCTAGTTTATAGTTGCAGGGCTTCATGGGACACTGGTGTGTTCAGTGGAGTAAAACACCTCTCTGCTACCACTCTACTAAGAATAAAGTATGTCTGAGAACTCAAGACACATAGTCATGTTATTAATTTATGTAAAAACAAAAATGGTGATTTAATTGCTGTGCACTTTCTTTCCTCTTTACACATTCTCCACTTTCCCCCTCACCATCTTCCTGAAGAGTGGTATCACTAACCCCAAGTGTAGTTAAGCAAAATTTTTCCATTTCTGATTTGGGCCGTATAGGACTTACTTCCTTTTCTTGAGCCACGCTGGAATAACTAAGTTTTCCCATTTCTATACCTTTGCATCAGTTCTTCATTTCTATAACTTTGCATTTGTTCCTTTGACCAGATTAAAAAAAAAAAAAACAACTAGAAAACCTCACTCTGTCAATGTAAAACAAGAAACTTTTTTGCTCTTTCTCTTGTCTCCATTCTTCCCAACTTTCCCCAAATCCCCTCTCCTTCGGCAACAGTTTCTAGCTGCGTTCCACTGACTGGATCTGCCTGCTGTGCAAAGTGATTTTTACTAATCTGGTACTTACTAGGTAATTGTTAAAACAATTTGTCCATATTCATCAGTGGTGTAACTTCATTGATTTCAGTTGGAGTCACACCAGGAATTAATGTAGGCTATTAATTTTGCAGAAAGCTTTTCATATGCAAGTAGGCATGTTGTGCAATTGCTAAGAGTGTTGATGACTGCTCCAGCTCTTAGGGCAGATACCAGTTGCTGTGGGGAGCTCTGAAGTGTCTCGTCATAAGAGGATTTAATTCCCTCTGGATGAAAGCTTCTGAAAGGTATTTTTTGTCCAATGGGCTTATTTGCTTTACCTGATGACTGTATTTAACATTCATTTTAAATTTTCGCGGAATAGTATGTCAGTCTGTGGTACACAATACTTCTAACGGTATGCGCTGTCACTGTTGACCCAATGTTCGGGAAAAGGATACATCAAGCTTGTCTGTGTAATGAACCTAAGCTCCCTTTCCCAATAGATCATTAAACCCTTTTTAATAAAGGCTTGTCTACAATTCACCAAGACTGACCTAAAACCTGGAGCAACCAGATTTCCATGCAACACTTTTTCTCGCAGATGCTGGTAGCCTTCTCATGTAAGTGAAAATTTTGACTTTTTTTTTTTAATAAAATATAATATGAATGACAGACTGAAGTTCAGTGTTCCTAAGGACTTTTCATTTGATACAAAAATTAATTTTGTGCTATGGTCATTGGTCTTTCCTATTTTAAGAGGCTGGAAGCTTTTAATGGTAAGTCTTGAAGACTCGTGCTGTAGAAGTCAGGAAAGAAGACTTTGGAAGAGAAGTCTAACAGACAGGTAGGAGATATTTCAAGTTTCTGTCATCTGGCAAGAGCCATGGGGAGATTACAGACTATTCATAGTAGGTGGATATTTTAATGAAAATAATTATTCATTTTAATCAATTACATGACATGTCTGTTACTATTATGTTTTAATGAAAATACATTTTTTAGATGCATGATCAAACCTCCTGTAGGCATTGTTTCATAACTGTATTGCATATTGATAGGTCATGTTGCCTTCACAACCAAATGGCTACAAAACCAGATTGCTTGAAAATCCTAACAACTCTGTGGCTCAGAGATCATCAGGCAGTAGTATAATGATATTTATGGCAGACATGTGCAACTACTACAAGATTTAACAAAAGCCCCCTGAACTCCGCGTGCATTCAACACAGCAACCCAACCATGCACAAAGAATTGAGAACTTTGTAGCTGTAACTTACAATTTGTCCTTTTGGAACACAAGCTCTGTTAAAAAAAGGACTTCTGAATGGCCAGTCTGCATACTCAAAGGATAAGGTCATGTTTTCATCCCAGTGTGTCCAAGCTTTGTACAAAGAGAGCAAGGGACAGCGGTGCTAAGAACTCTAATTCCATAAATAACCCAAGAGCAAGCTTTCTCAGCAAAGTGTAGGTGATCTGACTATGAAGACTATCCTTTGCTATATATAGCTAAAGAACAAGTATTTTAAAAACAACAGAGGAAGAATAAAAATAAGGTAAGTACATCCAAGCATATTTCTGAAATGCAGGTCTGACGTTCAGCACTATCTGAATCCATGGACAACAGGAGATACCATCTCCTGTCCTGTTGAGAAAATTCCTGCTGAGGAACAAGCCTCCAGGGAGAAAGCTGCAGGCAACGGTGGCCAAGGCATCTGTTAGGGGTAGCAGACTGCCCAGTCAGCAAAAAAGGATGAGTGAGACCTAGCCTTGCTCTCCACATCATCTGTTCCAGACAAGATGAGGACAGCAGAGCTCGAAGAGGAGACTGAGGCCCTCCAACCCCACCTCAGGACCAGTGGCAGGGTACAGATACATTGCACTTCTGGGCCCAGATCTACAAATGAATGAGTAACCCAAGCCCACCAACAAAGTGGGATTTTTTAGTAGTAGTTTTGTTAGGTAGTGACTTGAGTAAGTCCTGATGCAGCCACAGGTGGAGGCCTACCTTCATAAGTCTCTCAGATGCAGGTCACAAAAGCAGTTTTGAGATCATCACCAAGGAGGTCCTGCCCTACCTGCCAATTTAACCCTTCTTCTAAAGCACTGCTCAGGGGAAAACCCATCACTGACCTCAGAAGAGCCATGGGAAGCAGTGCATGGCCAGGGCACCCTCAGATGGTGGAACATGCTGGCAGGGATATCAGCAGCACAACAGCACTAACACCACCCACATAAAATGGGAGTAGAAAAGGAAAAGGGAAAAGGAAAGTTTCAGCAGATCCAGTTCACATGATAATTAGAAAGTAGAAAAATAGGATTAAGAAGGGTATTTTTAAAGATAAACAAAAAAAAATCATGGGAAGAGAAGAAATATTTTCACTCAGATCTCTCCAGCATGGGGTGTATATGAGACAGATGGTTTTATTAAAGCCAGCTTTCTAAGCAGCATCCAGGAGGTTCTGGGGCATGTGTCTGAAATAAAAATCAGACGCAAACCAGGAGCACACAGATGAAACCTGGCCAAACCTCCAGGGAGATTAGCAAGTTCCCAAGTGTGCTTTTAAGCGAAGGATCATCGTGCTTGCTTTATATACACCAATTAACCTCACGCGAAGAGTAGCACTGAGGAAGCACAGTTATTCTACTGTAAAAGCAGTGTGAGATCAAACTGGGGGGAATAAATTATTTTTTACTGTAGACCCTCTCACTTCTTACACAGGTTATACAGGTGAGGAGCCCAGACCCTTGACCAGATTAGCCCCACATGCTGGAGGAGTACTGGAGTGTACAGGGGGTCAGAAAGGCAGTACAAAGAGCTTTCCTTCAGTGATATTTAATGGATGAGGCTTTAGGGACAGGGAAGCACTGGGCACAATTTCATGTCACCTCCATGGGGTAATGGTTGAGATCTGTTCACAGCACCAGCTGGGAGTTCAGCAGTGGGAAAAAGGTAGGAGAGAGGTATGGAGAGATGTGGAGGAGAGGGAAGGGGTTGCAACTCCCGCCAGCAGCTGTGTTAGGTACACAGAAGCCAGAAGATGGGCAATCATTTAGATTAAACAGTTATTTCAGTGCTTATGTTTATGGCATTAACCTCTATTCCTAGTACACACCTATCTCCTTTCCTCTAAGACTTCTGGTGTGCAGCAGTGCTGTAGGATCCCTTGTTGAAAAGCTAGTAAGTCATGCACACCTTGCTCTTTGGTGATCCAGGATGCCGCAGGGGCTGATCAGGATCAGATCAAACAGCTGGCTGGCACACAGGGCACCACGCCATCACATCTGAGCCAGCAGAGACCCTGCCACAGCCCCCTCCGGGTACCTTCCCCCTCCGGACAGAGAGCACAGCAGAGCTAAGCACCAGGACCTGAACGCCTGGCCATGCTGGGCAACCCAGCCTGCCTGCCTGGCAGAGCCAGCATGAGCAAGTAGCACCTCCCATCCTGGAAGCAGCAGGAGGGAGATTTCTCCCTGTTCACACTTCTCTCCCTTCTGTTAAAAGCAGGAGCAGGGCCTGCAGTGTGTAGTGGTGATGGCAGCAGGACTGACACCTCCTTTCGCCCTCCAAAAGATCAGCAGACAGACCACACAGCAGCCCTGCCTGAGGGAGGGATGTTCACAGGTTCTGATTAAGCCACTTGGGGCACCACCTGGTTCCAATTTTTCACCCTGCAGCGCTATAAGAAACCAGGTAGGTTGGGTAAAACAACTCCATCCCCCCACCTGGAGCCAGGCAAGGGTTAGGCAAGGCACAGAGATTTTCACACAGGGACCGGCGTAGCCACAGTAGCTCACGCAGCAGCATATGGCTATGTTTTCCTTTTCAGCCATTTGATCAGCTGAAAAGCCTTTCTGTTCCCAGGGAGGTTCTTGAATTCATTTACAGCTCAAAGTGCAGACCCCAGTGGCAGGAGGCAGGGCAGGACCCACCGCCTTCAGAGCCCCACGTCCCACGGGGGGCTGTGGGGACACCGGGATGGGAGTGCTCAGCTATCACACATGGGATGGCCCAGAGACACGGGAGCTGCAGAGAAGCTGGAGGAGAGGCAGCTGCAGGCAGGGACATCAGCAGAGGCTAGTTTTACAAATTGAAACAGCAACAATAATGGTACAGGCGTGACAAGCCTCGTTGCAGCTGGTTTGGGATTCAGCCAGCTTTATGTTGTTTTGATTAGCCTGACGTTCGGCTGGTGGGATGCTTGTATGGGCACACGTGTGGGCGGGAGGATAAACACAGCTGAGCAAATCTGGTCCCTCATCTTTCCTCTGCACAAGCAAATGGGCTTATCCTCGGCTCGGATGCAAGCCATAGCCGTCCTCCTTCACATATCCAAAAAGGTGCAGCTGTATTTAATGGCAATGTATCACAGGAGCATTTGTGGCAATTTTGCTGATGTTTATTGCTATAGACAAAGTGCAAATGCTTTTAATGCTGTGTCAAGCTGGTGAAACTCAGACAGCTGTGAAGAGGAAAAAAAAAAGTCACCGAATCACGTGGGGAGAGAGGAAGGGATGAGAAGCAACATACGACACAGAAGATACGTCAGTTTAAATAGGATTCTTCCATGTCAGGCCAAGATACCCCTCCAGAAAGCCTACTT
Source organism: Dromas ardeola (assembly GCA_013398915.1). NCBI lineage: Eukaryota > Metazoa > Chordata > Aves > Charadriiformes > Dromadidae > Dromas > Dromas ardeola. The sequence goes on along the minus strand of VYZM01001989.1, from coordinate 338,500 downwards.
TCAACCAGATATTTACTGCAGAAGCTAGACAGACTTCATTCAAAGCCGTATTTTTGTTCCTATGGTGTGTTAATTACAACTGGTTGTAAACACAAGCTGCATCTGAAAGAAGAGCTGGCTACACGGAACTGGGGAAGGAAGAAAGAGGGAAAATATTAAGCCACTAGAAGGGTGGAAAGCAAATGTATGAATGGGTTGAGAAATAAAAAACACCACCACTCTCCCAAGGTAAATTATTTTGGCGTTCTCCAGCCTCTTCAGATACACTCTATACCCAGTATTTCTGCCCCTATTTTAAATTGATGGTTTAACTTTCTCCAATTCCATAACCTTTTAAAAAAGACAATATATCTTTCCTGTAACTTATATAGAAAGATAATAGAAAATTATCTTAAACTGACAGCAACATAAACTCTATCTTCCATCTTCCCCTATAGATTCTGAAAATTGGAATTTTTTTCATGATAAATGGCAAAATAAATTATAGCAGCCACAAGTCTCTCTAGGGGTTGATAAATGAGCAGAGGTGGCTGAAAAAAGCACAGACAAGACTTTGTGCCTCACAGTGATCCAAGGTTGTAAACTCAGGCCTAGAGTTTGCTAATCCCCCCTAACAGCACCTCAGTGCCCTGTGAAATCCTCATTACCACTGAATTCCTCTTCAGAGTACCCAACACGTCAGAGGTGCTGAGGGGTGGTAACCCCCAGATTACCATTACCCCCTTTGACAGAGGTTCCTCCTTCCCTCCTGTTTCTGCCCTCTAAGGTGTGCCTGTGTATATACCTCCGAACTCACCTCATATCTGCCAAGGGACTTCAAACCACACCAGCTACCTAGATTGATTTGATGGACATGTAACAACTCCACCAGGAGAGAGTCACAAACCCTTTCACCAGCACAACAGCTTCTAGAATATTCATCAATCTATTTACATCTATTAAGAATCAGAGTTTAATGCGAAAGACTACTTTATCTCCAGTTCTGCTATCTGTCTCCCCGCCAGTGATATCCTCATTAATTAGAATGCAATGAGGATAACGTACTTAAGCAATAGCAAAGCAGGAGGTGGAAAGCCAAGATGCTTTGTGCCCATCTGTGAGTTGGAAGGGAACAAAGGATTTCAAAAATAAGCATAAAACAAGGGATATAGATGTTCAAAAGGGAGAGGAAAATGGTTTGCCCAACACTATTTGCCTCAAGCTTGCCTGCATAGGGAAAATCCCCCATATTCATGCAAATAGGAGGTGACTGGAGCCTATTGATATGAATTTACTTAAGCAAAGGGTGCAATATATCCAATATAGTTTATCTAGTCTCTTGACTATGCTACGTTGCATAAGGTATGTGCTACATACCATAATGCAAAAAATGGAATTTTTAAACCTATTTATTATTGGACATTTGATAGAAGTAACTAATTAAAAAAAATATTACCTGTGTATCATTCAAACATCAGGAAAAGAGCTCATAATGAAAATGATCTATTTTTTAAAATAAAATATACCAAAACTTTTTGGAGAAGACATAATTTGTCATTCAACCAGCACCAAAAATAGGTGTTGATCCATCAACATAGTTTGTATGTCTATCTTGCAGAGAACAGTCTTTAAAGTGAGCTAAAATTTATAAAACTTACACAACAACATATAATTGTTTTATGGGTACAAAGACTGTTAGAATTGTTTGAATTAATTATAACATGCTTCAGTCTTAATCCTGATACTCCAGTAATGGAGAGCCTTCTGTTTGTCACATAAGGAGCTTTTTCTGCCCAGGGTGGGGTTTCCCCTCTCTAACATCAAAGCTGCTTTTACACCTCATTGTGAGGCAGAGGAAGGATCAGGGTCAGACCGTGGCTCCTCATGGTCTACGGGTCTGACCAGCACCATATGCAACCCAGAATGTCTTTGAACCCTTTCCCCCACCAAAGAATCAGAGAATCAGAGATTATTTTGGGTTGGAAGGGACCTTTAAAGATCATTAGTCCAACATCCCTGCAATAAGCCAGGACATCGTCAAGTAAATCAGGCTGCTCGGAGGCCTGGCCAACCTGACCTGGAATGTTTCCAGGGATGGGGCATCTACCATCTCTCTGGGCAACCTGTGCCAGTGTTTCACCACCATCATCATAAAAAATTTCTTCTTTATATCTAGTACGAACCTTCCCTCTTTTAGTTTAAAACCATACCACTTGTCCTATCACAACAGGCCCTGCTAAAAAGTCTGTCCCCATCTATGGGGGACAAGCCCCTTTTAAGTATTGAAAAGCCGCAATAAGGTGTCCCCAGAGCCTCCTCTTCTCCACACTGAACAACCCCAGCTCTCTCAGCCTTTCCTCGTAGGAGGGGTGCTCCATCTCCCTGATCATTTTTGTGGCCCTCATCTGGACCCATGTCTTTCCTGTGCTGACGGATCCAGAGCTGAATGAGGTGGAGTTACACCAGAGGGGAGCAGAGGGGCAGAATCACCTCCCTCGACCTGCTGGCCACGCTTCCTTTGATGCAGCCCAGGATACGGTTGGTTTTCTGGGCTGCAAGTGCACATTGTTGGCTCATGTCCAACTTTTCATCCACCAGTACTTTCATCCACCAAGTCCTTCTCAGCAGGGCTGCTCTCAATCCCTTCATCCCCCAGCCTGTATTGACACCAGGGGTTGCACCAACCCAGGTGCAGGACCTTGCACTTGGCCTTGTTGAACCCCATGAGGTTCACATGGGCCCACTTCTTGAGCCTGTCCAGGTCCCTCTGGATGCCATCCAGTCCCTCAGTCCCTCAGGTGTGTCAACCACACCACTCTGGTGTTGTCTGCAAACTTGCTGAGGGTGCACTCAATCCCACTGTCTATGTCATTGATGAAGATACTAAACAGTACTGGTCCCAATATGGACACCTGAAGGACACCACTTGCCACCAGTCTCCATCTGGATATTGAGATGTAGACCGCTACCCTCTGGATGCAACCATCTGAACAATTCCTTATCCATTGAACAATCCATATATCAAATCCGTATCTCCACAGTTTAGAGACAAGGACGTTGTGGGGGACTGCGTCAAAGGCCTTACAGAACTCCAGAAATGTGACATCCATACCTCTTCCCTTGTCCAGTGATGTAGTCACTCCATCATAGAAGGCCACTAGGCTGGTCAGGCAAGACTTGCCCTTGGTGAAGCCATGCTAGCTGTCTTGAATCACCTTCTTGTCCTCCATGTGCCTTAGCATCGTGTTTAGGAAGATCTTCCCAGGCACAGAGGTGAGGCTGAAAGGTTGGTAATCCCATTTCAAATCCAGCTTTGTTTTGCCATCAGGACAACTGCAGAATCAATATAATCTAAGGTATGGCACTGTTGCTTTCCATCTGGGAGGCTGGTCCAGAAATGGCCACACAGAGACTGGCTAGATGTCTGTGGGTTGGATTCAACCGAGGATGAGTGTGTTCTTGAAGAAATGCATCTAATTTTACCACGACTTCAGGAAGCTTCCAACAGCAATTCTCTCATCTGTTCCTCTGCCGAGAGGTAACAAAGGGAAGGGATTTCAGTTACTCACAACGTTATGATGAGCAGCACTGAGTGTAGTCCTGCTAGATACAAACTAGGTGTTCCCTCCATCCAAAATCTCTTCAGTCAGAGACCATGGGAGACAAAATAAACCAGTTGTTTCCATATGCAACAGACTGATAAAACCTATCGTCTATCAAAATTAAAAAGCAATTAGCAACATTGTCAGGATTATCTAGGACACGACGTACAAAACACAGAAGCAATAGAGTAAATGCAGAAACTTGCTGAAATGGAAAGGCAAATCAATGGATTAACTGAAGAAATTTAGCATTCCAGCAGCAAAAATGAAATGTAATCCATATCCTACTTCGCTATTTGTTGATTTATTCTAGTTTAACAAGATACTGGCCCGTACAAAATTCTACCTCAGGAATTCAATATCTGTGGGACTCTGGTGAATCTATTAAGTATAAAACTGGTGTAAGGAAGACTGAATTGGCTCTCCTCTTCAATCCATCCCTGATTATAGGGTGGGCCTCTGTGCTTTCTATTCACTGTATCTTGAAGCATTTATCTGGGGACTTGCAAGCCAAAACCAATGGCTGATCATCTAAGGTTAGGAGATGGAGCAATCAAGTGCTCATAAGAAGTTCCAATCCAGTGGGTATCTACTGTAATAGAGAAATCATGTCAGATGAGATTTTATAGCAGAAGATAGTGCATGCACAAAGCAGGCAACTCCTACAGGCAGTGGCTTGCTGGGGTGATGGAAACAGGCATTTTTTCCACACCAGAGTGCTGGCCACCCAGGGAAGAAACTGGAGAGCAAGTTAAGAGGGAGCATGGGCCCCGGTGAGCAGCAGCATCTCCCCCACACCCATCCCTGCACCCCAGCTGCAGTAGCACACCCAGGTCAGCTGAACTTCTCCCCAGATGAAGTTAGCCAGCCTACACACATTGGGACAACAAAATCTAATTTTCCCTGAGTTGCTGAAGAGCCCTGCACCAGCTGTGCTTTAAATAAAGGGAATATCTTTGCGGGAGCAGAAAGGAATTCCGAAATCACAAGTGTCGCCAGAGCAGTGGAGGAGCACAACCACCACCAAATGGCCCGGTGATGGTTAATGGCAGCTGGCCAGAGCTTTGTTCCTACTCCTACCAAAGATGGGTCACATGTTTCCAGCCAGATCATCTCTGATATAGCAACTTCACTTTTCCAATCACAGTAATTGTTTGTATCCTGCCATTATAAATAAAGTTTTAAAGGATCTCTGATTTTAATTTTCTCCATAACATTTCATTTTCAGATGTACTGCCAAAACCACTAACACAAAACCAAAAGAATATAAATAACGAAACTATGTATTCCATGTCTGAATTAAGAGTATGCTACTTTTTCATCTGTATTTAGAAACAAATTATTTTCTACATTATATTTATTTGAAAAAATATGTAAATCCTCTTGTCTTTACTAAAAAAAAAAAGGAATTATTATTTTATGCTTGACATAAAAATACCTGCTTCTGGACTGAACAGAAAAATCTTAATTCCATCAAGCTGCTATCACAGGCTATGCCATAAATGAATGGCTTGACTGAATTACAGCTTTTCAGTTCCTTTCCATCATTTGCTTCATCAAAGATACTTCTAAAAAGAAAATCTTGCCTTCATCCAAAAATAAATCTGACTGAAAACAACTCCAGAGACCTCCACAAAAATTCATTAAATAATGAGGTCTGGAAGGAGCTGCCAAGCATAAGAAAACTCAAACAGCGCATGAATTTTGATCATTATGGTCCCTACTACAACCTCACCAAGGGCCTGGACAGATTTGTGTTCTGAGATCAGGACAAACTGCAACCACACAGTAGGGACAACACTCTGCAAAAGCCTAGATGCAAAATTTCCTTCATGTGGAAAAACTCACAGAGGACTTCTGTGGGGAGCTCACCAGTCACCTTGGAAAATCTTTACAATGTGCATTTTCAGTAATACTTGAAGAGTTGGCTTGGCAACCTCAATAAATCTAATCCTAGAGGCCAAATTTGACTCTCTGTATTATTCTAGTGATGCCAACCAGCAGTCCTCGGGGTGACGTCCATGTTGGGCAACAGGTAGTTTCCCCTGCAACCCAAGCAACTGCACTTTGGAGCTGTGGCAAGGGACCACTGATGGCATTAAACTTGCTGACTGCCAAAGATCATTTGATTCATTACTGAACTGCCAATATTAGTTCTGGCAGCAGTCCTCAAAAAAGCCAACTGCACATCACCAGTTCTTTTATTTCTATTTTGCAAGCAGGGTCAAAACCTGACCCTGCTTCTGTTTTCTTTCAGAGCACTGTACAGACTTCAACTGCATGTGTTCTCTGTCACAGGCAATTCCTCTGAAATATGGTAAGTAAGTAGAAACCCACTGTCTTTTCACAGAAGTCAATATAAATTACTTTGTCAAAACTATCACACAGGAAGAAATACAAAATTCAAATATATCAAAGCAATGTCAGTGTCAGTACGAGAAAAATGTTATGTGGTATCACCGCCCCTTTACTGGCGAGTTACCACCAGCTGTTGTAGGAGATGGGTTGGCCACCTTCTACAGGATGCCAATGCTGCTCCCACCTCCTCCCCAGGCAGAAGGCATGTCCTCCAAGAACCTAAGCTACCTCCTGGGATGAGGACTGTTTGTGGATGCACAATGCTGTGAGACACAGTCAGCAGTTACCCATTTTTATTATTGTAATAAATTATTACTCATTTTCATACATCTTTGGGAGTTTCAAGACAGTGTTCAGAAAAAAACACTTAATGGAGTCATTCAACCCTAACCAAAAATTACTGGAAGCATTAATGGAAACATGCAATTTATTCTTGCAAGATTATCTGGGCTAATTTTGCAGCCCTAAGAAGTTCAGAGGTAATTTGGACTAATCCGAAATGCTGGATGCTTCTGCAAAACAATCAGTAAAACAGAGCTCTGCTTTTGCTAGGCACTCCTTACCACTACATAGGAAGAGATCATGCCATTCAAATTTTAAATTGCTCATCCCAAATCAGAACTGTCTTTCATAATATCAAAAGGCCGCAAAGCCCTTTGGAGTTTGGAGGAGTGGGGGACAGATCTCAAATTTGAACGTGAGAGTGTTAATCCACCCTCAGGCAATATATCAAGTTTGGCCAATGGGATCAAAGCAATACTCTCCTTTTTCTTTTTAATGTATGCCAAGTTTCAACATGATACCATTTCAAACAGCTGAGACAGCATGCAGTACCATGCAAACCAACTTGTTTAGTAGAAACTAAAGGAGAGATCGTAGTGTAAAAGTAGGTATCATATAGGTCCAGAGTAGGTACCGCATATAGGAGATAGGTAGAGGGATATGAATGACACATCCTTGCTTTGGTACATGAAGATGCAGAAAGTGTCCTATACAGTCTCTCAAAATGAAATCTGGAAATTATTTGCAAAATTAAGGAATTAACAGAGTTGCTCTGAAATAAGCAGAAACAAGTGAACTACCAGAAAACTGTGAAAGCTGCAGTGCTATAACATCTGTGAAATCCTTTTACCTAAACTTGCATCATAAAGCTAAAGTTGGCAGTTCTGGGACACTTTTTCATTGCAGGAGAATTTCTCTTTTTGAAATTTAAGAAAATGGTAAGAAAGGGGAAAATAATAACATTATAAAAATAATATGAAAACTTTCTCCCTGTTTGATCAACTGAGATGCCTGAGATACATGATGGTCCCTGGAGTTTCGGAGATAATAGGTGGCTGATAGGATGTAATCCGTTATTCCTCTCTACCTCTAAATACTTTCTCTGTGTGTTATTTTCTTACGCCTTACAGATTATGACCACTTCTGTCACAGCACTTTTCAGGTAAAGATTTCTGCTTTATAAAATCTTATTTCATTGAGATGCTGCCACTTAGTAGATGGCAAAAAACCTCACAAATTTGTAGCCCACTGAAGCTTAGCATTCTAAAAAAGAATAACATAAGGCATTTCATTCTTATTATAGTAAGACACTGTGATTTTTAAGTTGTGAGGTAGATTTTCATTACTTTCATAGAAATTCTGAAGTATTTTGTTTGTAAGATTCCAGACTAAAAGCAATTATTTTTAAAGCCAGGTCTTCTGAGGTGCAGAAACTATCCAGATCCATGTAGAAGTGCAACAGTACAACAGTCAGGGTGATTGTAGTCACAGATATCACCAGGCAAGGGAAAACAACTAGCAGACAGGCCCTGTTTGATGGCTTAGACGAGCTGCCTGTCCTTGGTAGAATCACTGTGTGTACCACACATCTCCTGCCACACTCCTGACCCCACGGCTCCTGTGCCGACTGGAGACAGCACCATGCTTCGAAACCAGTCCCATTGAGGCCCAGTGCCACAGTCATGCCCAGTCCCCGTGCGCCCTTTAGGACCTCACCATCAAAATGAAAGGGAAAGCAGACTTTGCCGGGCTCCTGACTACACAGAGGAGGCAGGGTAATCGCTTTTCAGAACTTCACGTGTCAGCTGAGTATCTAACAGACCAATATTCTCTGTATTTTAGTGAAGTTCTGCAGAGTGGAAGGAAATCTGCTGCTGCTTCATGGGCTGTGAAGTCTTTGGCGTCCCACTGAAATGGAGTGGTGTAGGTTGTAGGGCACCTCTGGAGGTTGTCATTTCCATGCCCTGCTCAAAGCAGGACCAATTTCAAAGTCAGACCCAGTTTCTCAGGGCCACTTCCAGTCAAGTTTGGAAAGTCTTGTGATATTTCAAGTCCAGGTTACTGTACACGAAGATGTGGTGAAAAAGGATGAAACATGAATGGAAGACACTGGACTTCCTGAGGCTATTAGCCTCTTACTGTTAGCTTCTGACAGTATGCATGGCTGCTAGGATAAAGACAGAGTGAAGCCCAAAATAGTCAGCTACAAAACCCACTTTCTTGGTGCTACCTGCTGGGAACCCTCTGCCCTTTTCAAGCCACCGTGGCTGCCATCTCTCCTTTCCTCCTTCTAAATACCTCCACTGCACCACTTGGGGCTGTGGACACCCAGGGCCACGCAGGCATGTGGCATCCTGCGAGTGTCAGGATGCCTTTACCTCTACACCTTCCCCCTGCTCTAGCAGAAAGGTACAGTTAAGAGAGACCTCAAAAACACTAGTGGTTCCTCCACTTTCCTTTACACAGGCATGGTGCACAATCCAATACCTTTGCATTTTGATGATCCTTACCAATAGCCTTCCAACACAGCTATGTTATATTTTTCAGTCCTTTACACTATAGAGCACTATAGAACACTATAGACTGTCACTGCTACAGCAGGAGCAGTCAGTCACTGGACAGAAAATCTTGCCAATCTGATTAAAAAAAAGGCCTATTGGGAAAAAAAAAACTGCTGGACTTGCCTAAACTCAGCCAGTAAGGAATATACTAATGCCAACATAATTTGGGAGTGACGTTTGTGTCTAAAAGGGGATGTAACTCAAAGAGTTTACTCAAAAACAAACTGAACCAAGTGCATGCTTGAGATACCCCAGAAGGTTTTACCTCCAGTCTAATGTTAAAAAAAGGCCATATACTAAGCTAGCATAAGTCAATACAGCTTCACTGCTTTAGTAAAAATTATACTGACTTCTGCCACCTGAAGATCTGCACCACCAGTGCATTAAAAGCTGTGAGCAATGGAGTGGCAGAACAACAGTTACACATGTGTGTAAAAAAAAAGCAAAGCCCAAAACTTTCAAATAGCCAAGGCTGTCAATGGTAAAACACGTTCATGGCAACTAAGTACAATTTAAATTAATTAGGGACCCTGACTTCAGAGGATGTAGATTACAAGCTTCTGTAGCAACAATACAGCAGCAGCGCACGGAAGCAGCATCTTACCTGTACTCACCATGTCTGCTCCACTCTGATAATCAGTGAGACAGACATCAGCACAGTACAATCACATAGATTCACATCACTCTGGTCCTAACGAGATGAAGTTGATTATTTTGCTATGTAGCGCTGTCTGTGAATTAGGTCTGGGCAATCTGACATGTCACTCGGGACTGGAGAAACTACTCTCAAAAGGTTGTACAAGCCTTGGAGCTCCACATTTTTAATTTCCAGGCACAAATGTCCAGCTAGCACAAACTAGTCCCACAGAGCTCTGCTGACTGATACCCACTGCAAATCTACCAGAAATAACGTCTTTTAACTTTGCAACACAGAGGCTGAAATAAGAACTGAGAAGTGAAATTAGCCAGTGGTGGTGCAGCTTCCAGTAAAGGCTTCTTTGCTATTTTAATGAAACCAATCTACATAAGAACTACACAACTGAGAGGACACTACAAAACCTGGCAACAGACGTGTGCAAACTCTTGCTTGTTCTTCCTGAGTGCAGAGAGAGGCTGGAGATCCTCAGTACCTGACTAAAGTCATATTTACCTGAGCACCTGCCAAAAGGGAGCCTGGGAGACAGGAGTCTGGGCTAGAGGACCTTTCCTCCAATCCACCTCATGCAACCAGGGAAAAGGGTGCATAACAGCCTTCTGGGGGTGAGAAAAATGAGCAGCATCATAGAATTGTTTAGGTTGGAAAAGACCTTTAGATCATTGAGTCCCACCGTTAACCTAGCACTGACAAGTCCACCACTAAACCATGTTCCTCAGCACTACGTCTACATGTCCTTTAAACAACTCCAGGGATGGTGATTCAACCACTTCCCTGGGCAGCCTGTTCCAATGCTTGACAACCCTTTCAGTGAAGACATTTTTCCTCATATCCAATCTAAACCTCCCCTGGCACAACTTGAAGCTGTTTCCTCTTGTCCTCTTGCCTGTTAATTGCGAGAAGAGACAGACACTCACCTCACTACAACCTCCTTTCAGGTAGTTGTAGAGAGTGATAAGGTCTCCCCTCAGCCTCCTTTTCTTGAAACTAAACAACCCCAGTTCCCTCAGCCACTCCTCATAAGACCTGTGCTCCAGACGCCTCACCAGTTTTGTTGCCCTTCTCTGGACATGCTCCAGCACCTCAATGTCCCTCCTGTAGTGAGGGGCCCAAAACTGATGACAGTATTTGAGGTGGGGACACACCAGTGCCGACTACAGGGGGACAATCACTTCCCTAGTCCTGCTGGCCACACTATTCCTGACACAGGCCAGGAGGCTATTGGCCTACTTGGCCACCTGGGCACACTGCTGGCTCATATTCAGCCGGCTGTCAGCCAACACCCCCAGGTCCTTTTCCGCTGGGCAGCCCTCCAGCCACCCTTCCCCAAGCCTGCAGCGCTGCATGGGGTTGTTGTGACCAAAGTGCTGGGCCCAGTACTTGGCCTTGAACCTCATACTATTGGCCTCGGCCCATCGATCCAGCCTGTCCAGATCCCTCTGTAGAGCCTTCCTACCCTCAAGCAGATTGACACTCCCGCCCAACTCGGTGTTGTCTGCAAGCTTACTGAGAGTACACTCCATCCCCTCGTCCAGGCCATTGATAAAGTTATTAAACAGATCTGGCCCCAGTACTGAGCCCTGGGGAACATCACTTGTGACTGGCCACCAACTGGATTTAACTCCATTCATCATCACTCACTGGGCCCAACCCTCCAGCCAGTTTTTCACCCAGTGAAGCATATGCCCATTCAAGCCGTGAGCGGTCAGTTTCTCTATGAGAATGCTGTGGAAAATGGTGTCAAAAGCTTCTGTTCATCTGATCCAGTGGCTACTATGATACAGGTGTGGACTTGAGCTCAGACCACCAGGAAAACTCACCCACCCAAGCACCCTGTTGCTGTGCTCTCAGAAAAACGCCAACTGGCACATATCCTGCCATATGGTTTCACTTCTAGCCGCATGACAGCAGCGTGGCAAGAATAGGAGAGTCATGGGACTGGAAACTGCAGACATAGCCCACCATGTGGCCCACCTCATGTCACCAAAGGTACCAACATCACCCCACCCGTCTGGGGTGGGGTGCAGGCAAGGCTACAACCTATTACTTGCAAGGCAGTACCACAAGATAGCATAGTAACAGGGTTGGATCCTGCTGTGCTAGACTTCACAAGAAATCGCTGGGCAAACAGCAAAAGGAAAATTAAGTGTTGTACTCTTTTGCAAGTGTTTTCAGACTCAAAGATTTTGCAAGACTGAATTGAATCAAACCCAGTGGCCCATGTCCCCCTATCAAATCCGAATGTCATAACAAAGTCCTGTATGTATTCGCAATACTATAGCGTACCAAGTTCATGTCCAGGATCTGTAACACCTAGCAAGGGCCCACAACTAACATGAGCACACAATTAGCTATCAAAAATAAACTGTGGCTAGCAGATCTGACCGTGCATCTTCCACTGCAGCAAAGAGAAGAGGAAGCTGTGTGACATCTTTCTGTACTTAGTTGACAACAGCATGGACAGAAAGAGGAAAAAATTCTGCTGCTGAAGATCTCACTCTTTAAGTTTGCAGCCACACTCAGTAACATCATGTATTGCATATGTTCTCCTCCAAAAAGAAGCTGGATTAATCTCGTCTCCAAGTCCCCAAGTTTAGGCATTAAATCATTCAGAGTTGGGAAACAGAAGTACTGGTTTGTGTTCGAGTACTTTCATTACATGGGTTTGGGCATCATCCAATACCTGAAATCAGCAAAGGAAAACCTTTCTCATTACTGAAGCATAGTTAGTGCATCCCAATTTTGGTGGTAATGATGAATAGCAATTACTTGGTTACTGATGCGTGGGAGAGTTACAACACATGAGGATCCCAAACGATGCTTAACAAAGCCTTATACTGTTCATTGCTCCATCAATTTAAAGCCTAATTAGTGTTCCATATAATAATCAAATTAACTTGCTATTGATTGTCATTATGTCCTTACCTTCAGGAAATGCTTTAAATAAACACTTAGAGCTGAAGGAGGGACTCGTTGCTAACCCTATTAGCTCATGAGTGATAATAATGCGACACGTTATAAATCAGGGTTGGTTCAAGAACAGCAATAGTCTTGAGTTTTGCTGTACAGGGTGCCTAATAAAAATGCATTTCCATAACCAACAGGAAGACAAGTAACTGAGTTAGGCAATTTAATCACTGCAGCTGTCTTTCAGCAACTAGCAAGGTCCTGAGGAAAAATAGTTGTGACGTGAATTTATATGTTAGTGTCCTGTGAATGAATGAAGCTCCCAGCAGCAGTTTACGAAGAGAGGTGATACAGTGCGATGAAAGCCTGGGGCACTGCAGAGGTAGCAGTATTAAGCATAGCTCAATGAGAGCAAAGGAACCTACAACTCCCCTTAGGAAATAATGAAAATGAATACTGTTATTTTAAGAGATATGGATATGTTTCCAAAAATTGCAAGCAGACATAAATAGTCCTTGAATAATTAGTGAGTGCGGGTTTGCTCTGAAAAGCAATTCCGTAACAATAAAGCCTTCTCGCTCAACTGACTTTCTGCATGTATGCACATTAAGTCCTGATGATATTATTGTCAGAAAGTCATTGCTAACAATATTTATTTGGAGTAGTGTTAGGAAGCCAAAATCCTGGCAGAGCCAGTTCAAAATGGTGAGGTCAGTAAAGACCTAAGTCTGTAGTTCAAGTATATATTAAGTGTTCTTGAGTGGTTTCAGTGACTTCCAGGTATTGATAATAGTTGGTAGAATAAGCTGTTAGTAGAATAAAAGAGGAGCTGAAATCAAATTTCACTCAATTGCACCCTGAAGGTTTATAAATTAGGGGTTTCTCCCAAAATAGAGGTAAGAATAAACAAGCTAACCAAAGCAAGGTAGCTTTCTTGAGCTTATTGATGTCAGCTGAGTTGGGTAATGACCCTTATCTCCCCAGGGAGTGTTCCCCCAACTCTTCAGAGCAAGGGGGGCACAAGCTCTTCGTTATGTTTTTTAATATAGAAGAATCTTGTCAAGTTAAATATGTGGTGGAACAGTCCAGATACACAGATTTGTATGTGCTTGCACCTCTTTTCACATCAGCATATGCATAGTGCCCAAAGACATTGAATTAGCTTTCCAATATCTCATTTTGGTACGTGAAGAAGGGAGTTAGTATCTGCAAAGATGCTAGTTCTCCTCAGGGGCAACATGGATTCAGCCAGGCTCAAGCTCACCCCTGCGCAAACACGACTATCTGTTCCCAAGGCCAGCCCAGTCCTGGAAGCAGACGACATGCCTTGATGGAAATGCGGCCAGTACTCTTCACAAAATCTCTCGTGGTGCCCTACAAGCCCAATTCGCACAGCCTGCGCCATTTCCCATCACCAGGGACTTTCAAAACCGCTTTGCATGCAGCATGGCTTATTAGGTATGAAATAGCTCTGATATATAGTTTTTCCCTCCCATTATCCATTCTCCTCCCCTGTCTGCCTAGATATTGAACAATTGGGAGTACTTAGATACCAGATCACTCTGAATTCAGAAAAAATGCCAGTTTTCCTTTTTTTCTTTCTTTTTAAATCTCCTGACCAGCTCATAACAGTATATCATGATGGAGGTTAATCTAAAGTCAGTTTGAAAGCAACTAGGATTAATTTTTGCAAGGTTGCACCAAGCTTCTGGGGATTTTGGGTTTAAGTGTCTGCAAAACACTGTGCGGTTCCTGGGGGGAAACTTAGCCTGTGTACTTCAGGGCTTGAAATGAGGCTTTCTATGGGAGCTGTTTATACAATTTGCTGTTATAGCATTTGCTGTTACAAATACCAAACTGTATTTGTGTTAGTTGTTTTTTTTTGTTCAGGCATTAGGGGTAACAGCAATTTTGGGGAGGAATACCTCACTGGGGGCACATCCACTTTTTTGCCTCACGTGCTTGTCAGGAACCAGCGACGGGAGGCTGAGGCAGAGCAGAGATGTGTGGAAAAGCCAGGCAAGGCTCTTCTGCAGCCACCATGTAGAGGTCCGAGTGCCTGGGGAGAAGCAGGTCACAGGTCCTGGCAGGGTAGCCCCACCACTGCTCATGCCCAAAGCGGAGGCAAGGAGACTCAGTGGAAGCACTGCAATCCCCCTTGGAGCCAGAGCAGTAATCACGGAGCGCATCTGCTGTGACAGCGCGCTCTTCTTCCCTTCTTTATTTCCCCTGAAGCAGTAACGGATGTCGTTGTATTGTATTCATGGTAACATAAGAAAATGCTGGCATAGCAGAGGTACCTGAGATAGCTATAGCTTTGCCTCTGTGACAGCATTAACCCAGAAGAGCACGTCTTGAGCACCAGCAATGTTTTATGGCCTGTGCCGACACACCAGAGACAGCTCCAATTTTTTGTAAGCTGTAGCTACACATCACATTTTGACACAGATAATCCCATGCTGCTTGCTTGAGGGCAGCGGTGAAGAATGAGACCTCTCCCTCAAGCGGTGCAGTGTAACAACAGCTCCTTGTGCATCCACATTTATCTAACAAATGTGCATCTAATAAAAAGTAATTACCTTGTTCGTTAACATTCATATCTTGGAAGTTTTTCAACATCTGGCATTAGAGGGCAGTGTATGATTCTTGGGGTATTTTTACCCTTACTAAGCTAAAGAAAAACAGTCCGGGCGGTGATTCAGTTTCAATCCTACATCTGCAAAAAGCCCTTACCCAAAACAGTCACCAGAGTCAAGTCCCACTGCTACAAGAATTTATTCCACAAAATAATGATGTTCCTTTGAAGCCAGCGATGGGAGCTTGTAAATCCCAGCGCAGCGATCACCCTGCTGCAAAAGGGTTCAGACTGATGGTGCTCTGCTAATACGCACACCCCAGGGGTGCAAATACCTGCCCCGGAGGCTGCTTCGTGTGCCTGGCTCAGCATAGCGAAGGGCAAGTAAAGGCTGGTAGGACTGAGCAGGCTTCCCCAGCTTTTCCCCTTTTTTAATTTCGTTGTATCTAAAAAAATAATCACATACACGCGTGCAGGAAAGGCATTTATATTCAAGAAAAATAAAAAACTGCTGGGTTTATTATACACTTTCAAAGCAGTGCGCATAACATTTTCTAGACATGAAATCTTAATAATGCCTTAATTCAAGCCAGCTGACTGCTGGAAATGTGACTGTTTATAGAGAATTAACAACACATGATAATTTGCTTCTTCCAAAGTTCGTTACTTTGAACATGGAGATGAACTGGATGTTTTCTGGTCATATGGAAAATGAAAAGCTTTAAAGGATTTTTAAAACCAGGATGATTTAAAGCAAGACAAATGGTACCCATTTTAAGTTTGCTGTGTTCAATCCTACCCTCCCACATAAAAAAAAAAGTCTCCCTTTCCCTTGATCTAAAACAGAATTGTGGCTGATGACAGCAAATACGAATATGAAAAATATGAATGTGCTACTGACTCCAGGGGAAGGAGTCTCTGGTAGTTTATCGGATTTCCTGTGGCGGCTCTTTGATCAGAAAAAAAATAATTAAGTGATTTAAAAAAATCTGTCATCAAGTGAACGGTACTGCTATGATATACTGTAATAAAATTCAAATTTAAAAGAGCTTGATAATAGGAAGAACTGAAAACAGAAATACAGGAAACGAATATGCAGAATTCTATGATGTGGGAGTTAAGAACAGTGCTAAGCAAAAATGAGTCTAAGCTGTGATATCTGGACCTGACTACCATCCTTCCCAGAGTCTGGGGGTGTTATATCTTTGGGGGTGGTCTGTATTTACCATCCTGTGTTAAAGCTGATTCTAGTATTACATTTCCTTTCTCTTTTGTTTGACAGATGAATAGACTGACTCTTTGCCAACAGAAAACAGAAGAGGAAACTGTGCAGGTATTTTCTGGAGAGCTAAGGATAGAAAATGGGTTTATTCCCTTCTTACCATGCAGAAATGTCATCCCTCAGCAACCACCTTTCATCTATACATGTAGATTAGATACTCTAAGAAATGTAATAAAAATGTAAATGCCCAGGTGTTGGGCATTTTTAATTGTAAGTAATTGTAAGCCAGTTTATTTCCAGTTTATTTTCTTTTTATGTCACACACCCTCCCCTCATGTGGAGCCAGCTACAGGTTCTATTGTACAGAATCAGCCTCTGAAACCAGAGTTACCCAGATTCACCCCAGCAGAGGGATTGGTCTTCAACATACTCTGTGTCATGGGTACCTCGGTCTACAGCAAAAAATTGCAGTAGTCTAATAATGTCACTGCAAGCGTGAGGTTTTACCCACACAATTACAGGTACACGAGTCCTGATACGGACACAGTGGTACAGCTGAAGACCAAGAGCCAGTCTGACTGCTCCCTGCTGTCACAGACCTCCACCGCCACAGCTCCATCAGGTTTAAATGGGTTGTAACTTCCTTAAAATTGACACGTTTCATGCAAGTTTTAGAGTTTAAGCCTGCATTATAGATTTATCATAGAATCATAGAATAGTTTGGGTTGGAAGGGACCTTCAAAGGTCATCTAGTCCAACTCCCCCTGCAATGAGCAGGGACATCTTCAACTACACCAGGTTGCTCAGAGTCCTGTCCAACCTGACCTGGAATGTTTCCAGGGATGGGGCATCTACCACGTCTCTGGGCAACCTGCTCCAGGGTTTCACCCCCCTCAGCGTAAAAAAATTTCTTCCTTCTGTCTATCTAGTCTGAATCTCTTTTAGTTTAAAACCATTATCCTTTGTCCTATCACTGTAGGCCCTGCAAAAAAATTGTCCCCATCTTTCTTGTAAGCTGCTTTTAAGTATTGAAAGGCCACAATCAGTTGTCCCCGGAGCCTTCTCTTCTCCAGGCTCAACAACCCCAGCTCTCTCAGCCTGTCTTCATAGGAGAGGTGCTCCAGATTTTTACTGGCAGTTAGAGGGAAAACATTGCATCTCTAACTGACAGGACCATACTGCTGTGAAGACAATGCAAAGACACCAAAGACCTGGGGAAATGTGAATCCCAGTTTTCAGTAGTTTGTATTACAGAAGAAAAAAGGTCTTTTTCCAATAAGATGTCTGTCACAGCCAGTAAAGTGTGTGTGTCAATAAGATAATTTTAACTACAGTTACAGTCATTAGACAAAAATGGGAAATGTTAAGTGTAATATGTGCTTTCCTTACAAGCAGTACATGTGGGGTTTCCTTATAAGCAGGATATGTGCATATACACAGCCTTGGCATACATACATACTCATTATTTGTATAGTATTTTCAGATCTCTGATACTAATTATACAAAAGCCAGTCTTATTTGATCATAAACGAACATGTTTCTATTCCCACTGTGATACAGTGACAAAATTCCTGATAACTTCAAAAGGAAGCAACAACAGATCAAGAAACTAGGTGACCTTTTCACCCCCCCCTTCCAGTTTTAGCTCCTTAGATCTAATATTTATGTATGAACATCAGCATTATGAAATAATAATACCTTTAGCTTCTGACTAACCATGAGTTTGAGTAAGTGAAAAGAAAATAAAACATGAGAAATCCGTAACATTCCCTCAGAGGGGTGGGAAGCACAATAGCATCGCACCCCGGCACAGGCTGCTTGGCAAGCCCAGCTGGCCGCCAAGGTCCTGTGCTGGTGGCCAGGTGAAACAATGCAAACCAAAGGGATGCGGCTGCAGACACACACTGCCTCCCAAAGGACCCCGCACTCGGAGGCCTGAGATCTGGGGAGACTGAATAAAATTATTGCTTGTGCAAGCCCAATAGTTAAGTCTTAATAAAGGAACTTGATTCCCCATCTGTTCTAGGAGTCTGTTATTGCCTTAGGTTTTTGGTTTGTTGGTTTTTGGGGTTTTTTTTAGGATGATAATTTTGGCTTAGATTATAGAAAAAACCCAAAAGATGAAAAACACTCCAAGAATTTCTGTCAAGTTTTCCAGAGAAAATACATTTTTTATCAGTGTTTATCAGCGTTGTACATATTTGTTTTCACAGACATGGGCCTAATGTTTGAGGGGCAGCAGAGGACTCAGTAAAATTAAACCAGAGCCAAAGCAGTCAACTCTGTGCGCTTACATTTCAGCTCCATTGAAGACAGCAGCTCTGATCCTGCGGGAAGCTTAAGCTTCTTAAGATACAGTATGGGTGCAACCTGAGCTCATGCTGCTGCCAGCTATTTAGCGTGCCTGCTAATGGCAGTGTCGAGTGAGTCGCAGATGGGTTTTGAGCTGCAAGTCTCAAGGCCCTGCCTGGGGTGCACACACAAGGAACAGCCTTGCAGAGGGAGCCGGATGCTTGTCTCTCCAGAGGGACAGGAGGCTGGAGCTATGGGACCATGCCAAGAGGGGCCACGGGTTCCCTAACCTGTTTGGGACCAGCCTGTGCAGCAACCCCATAAAACAAGAAGCTCCCTATACTTTTTCCTCCCAGGGTTAACCTAGGGCAGATGTTGGGTGGAACGAGGGCAAGTTGCAAGACCTCTTGCCTCCAGCTCTTTGTGTGGGAACAAACGAAGACAGGACACCACCACCACCCTTACGTCCCATGGAGTAGTAATATACTGAAGAAGACACACTGTGACAGGAACAAATTGCTAATGAGTTATGTCCTGCACAAAGAGTCAAAGGGACATTACAACTTCCAGTGTCATCATCTTCTCCTCCGAGATCTCTAAGAATCAACGCTACCTCCTATGTGGACTATATGCACCTATACATGTATTTATCTACTCTGTTTCCACTCTAAATCACAGTAAGTATGTTGGTGGCACCTTCTGCTCCTCCACAATTACACCCAGAAACCAGCCCAACCCCTGGCAGAGAAACTTGTAAATAACACCTACTAGGATCAGTCCATGTACAGGTGCTTTTTTTTTTTTTCCAGAAATCACAGTTTGAAAGCCACCTCAAGTATCACTTTTCTTGCATCTTTATGCCAGAGGCAAGCTTGGTACAATCCCACTGACATCAAATTGCACCAGGAACAAACACAGCCCATTAAAATGCTACTACCCTCATTCTTCCTTTTGAAGAAGGAAAAGCCTGCCCTTAGGCTAAGAAGTTTATGTAGCAGAATTTAGTCCCAGACTTCAAACAGCTGAATGGAGCTGCTGAAAGAAGAGATTATAATGAAACAGCTCCAGAGCTCTGAGCGCAGTGGGCGGCAGAGCAAGGGCTGCTGAAGTGAAGTCAGAGCCTAATGTTTCATGTGACGTTGTTCCCAGCTTCAAAACCATATGCCAAATTGCCGTGCTCAAAACCGCTATTAAACAAAGCACAGTTTTGAAAATACAACATTCTGTATAACCACACTTAAGAAAACAGTATTTTAACAAATGTTTTCCTTAACCACTGTGTGGTCCCGCTGTTGGGACACAATTCTCCGGAGAGCCACAGAGATGGCACAGACCAGCCTTGACTCTTGGATTTGCTGATTCGCAGCTGCTGGTACAAAATAACATCTCACGTGCCCATTCCCAACTAACTGCGTACTCCTCAGGTCTTTCGGGGCGTGCAGTGTGACATGTTTCCTCACGTACCATTTTAGGTACCACCTTCCCATATGATGTCTGCAGCCCCCCTCCCGAGTTTACTACTCCTGTGGTAGGGACAGGGACAGAGATGCTGTCAGGCAGATCCAGACTACCCGTACCCCTACCTGCTCTCTGGCTGATGGATGGAGCAGAGCCTGCATGTCCCACCCTGCAGCCCCTGCAAAAACATCTCATGGTGGGGCAGGGAAGACAGCTGAGGACAATACTTCAACAACAGGCATCTGCACACAGGTCACAGGGTATTTTCTGAACCCGCTTAGGGGTTTGCTTTTGATGGGCCAAGAGTAGAAATAGGATGTATAACTTCCAAACCCCATGCAAAAAGTCTTTGCCAATCCCATTTGATGCCTGGCTTTGACACAGTGCTCTTACCTCCTTGTACATCCATATGTTTGCCATAATAAACTCTCCCACGTTGGCTGGGAGCAGAATGTCACGGCATAAAAGTTAATGCTGATGGGACGTTAACTCCTCCTGCAGTTGCCTTGGGCAAGAGGGGAAAAAAAAGAGCTAGCAATGTGTTTCTGCCTCTAATACCTATGAGTCCAACCAGAGAGGATAAGCAGCCTGAATTTTCCAGTAAAGTAAACAGTACTGACATTTAAACATCATCATTAAAGTAAGGGATGACTAACTAAAACAGCAGAAAGATATTGGCCACAAATTTGCCAGTGGTACATTTAATAAAACAGCAACATTTTGCGCTTTAAGTCTCCTGGCCACCAAGAAGATATAACACTCCCTGCTTGCGCAAAATGCTGCAAACTGTCAGCATGTGCAATGGACCTTTTAAAAATGAACTGCAGTTAATAGTTACTGATTGAAAATCATACTTTAACATTTCTTTTTATTTTTAACGTGTTTGTTGCCCCAAATACAAAGTGGCAGATACATTTTATCAGAAAACTTGTCCTCTGCTCACTTCAGGATGGATGCCTGGCAATGGGAAGAGAGAGAAGAGGCAGCAGCGGTTCTCTCCTGGCTTCTAGAGACCTGGGACACGTGGTCGGTCTTGTCCCAGCACAACGCAGCCCATACACAACCACACACATATGACAGCCAAGGTCCTGCTATGAAGAGAGTTATTTTAAATGAAGGCCGTTTTACAGATTGATAGTTCCAGGCAAAACCTGGATCAAGCAGAACAGCCTCAAAATCAGCAGCCCTTCTCATTATGGTTTTGTTCAATCAAAATCAAAGTGCTCTGCTCATTTCTGGTTTGAGGGCTAAAATCCTCCATTATGAAGGCCAATACCTAAAGAGGGCAGAGGACCCTCTGCAGCCCTCTTGGGAAAAGCCTCCTGCTGATTCCAGTGGCAGCTGGATCAGTAAAGTTTTTAACCACACAAAAGTCAAATCATTCACCCTTGCTGAAAATTGTGGGGATGGTGGTTTATGGGATGTCAAGTTTTATTCTTGCTGTCAGCAATTTGGCTTACAGCTGCCTCCAAATTACTACTTTGAATATTTTATGTAGACAAGCAACAAAAAATCTGATGAAGTGGAAGCAGAATACAAGATTTTAATGAACCAAATACGACGTCTGAGGCAGCGCAATGGAAATGATAGAAACTGAATCACTGAACATATGGTGCGTCATATTCCAAATGATGAGCATCTCTGAATGAATCAGTTGTTTTGTAAATAATAATACAACCCTTTTATTACAAGATCAGAGCTGTGAGCAGCTCCGCACTTCTGCATTTTCTCTGTTATCTGCTAAGTTTATACTACTGTAGAGTGGAGACGATGCAATTAGTTCCCAAGAAAACATATTATATTAGGAAAAATCACATGGCAAGAGCTAACTGCAAGTTAAAAGACTGCTTGCAAGCTTGACATCCAAAGCATGCAGCCTACTGGCTCTTCTCTGTCCTAATGGAAATTAATTTATAAATATTTATTTTCACATTCCAAGTTGGAGCACACACAGCCTTGTCCTATTCCTTGGTTCCAAAATCTTGACTGCTTCATGGTCATGGCCAGGCTGTGGGTTTCGTCACTTCTGCAGGCTGGTGCCTTCACTCTGCGTGTCCCACACAGCTACCAGATAAACAGGTTGAGACTGACACCTCTGCAGATGGCCTTGGTAGCAAGCAGGGGAGGACCCGTCTCTCTCTATGAGGATTTTCATAGCTGTAACCTTCACTGCCAAAAGCCTCTATGGTGGACATGCCAGCCTCCGGCAGGCGAGCCACTGCCGAGAGCTGCGTACTGCAGCCAGACAGCTATGTCCCAGAAGTGCCATTGTGACACAGTGTCCCCCTGGTCCCAACCCTCCTCTGTCTCCCCAGCCAGGTCTTTCCATTTCTGATTCTCCTCACCATCTTCTTCCTTTTGTCTTGCTCAGCTTCTCACGCTTCCTCTCGTGGTCCCCTCCAGCACCTTCCCATTCACACTCCTGCCCCTCACGCTTCCTCTGCGAACAGGGAACCCCCCCTGCAGCCTCTCTTTGGACCCTGCTTTTGCATTGAACTGAATCCTTAGTGCTGCCACCATGACCTCCTTCAGTCAAACCCTTCTGCCCAGTGCCTCCAGGCTGGAAGGAAGGACCTCTTCTGGGTTCTTCTTCACGTGTTTTTAGAGTTGGCTCAAAAGTGGAATGCTTGATCCAAAGTACTACCCTAACAACCCAGATCCAATTACCCTTCATTTAGTTTTCTGAGGACAAATGTGTTCATCAAAGATTTTTACAGACTGCCATCTTTCATGTTTCTTCGTTACAGGGATGAGAGAAACAAAATGAGAAGTTCAGGCTTCACTCGGCGCTGAATTTTGACGGCTCAGATAAAAATAAAGCTTATCCATCTCCTAATTTCTATTTTTTTTTTTAACAAAACTCATCTTTCTGGTTCAATTTTTAAAACTCTAGTCTTATCTTTATTTTTGCCCTTATCTTTTAAAAAGATGTACTGTAAGTCAGATTAGATATTGATACCTTTATGACTGCTGGTAAAAAAAAAAAAAAAAAAAGACAGGGTTTTCTCCCATAACTTCTAACTTTTTGCCAGAAATAAAGCATCATAGAGACCCTTTATGAAAAAAATGTCTAGCTGAAAGTTCCCTAACATATGGGAGTTATACAGACCCAATCCTATTCCTAATTTTTTTAAATTTAAAATAAATCTGATAAATCTTTATAATTGTCCAACAAAAGTTAAATAAGCACATATAGCTCAAAATTTAAATATTAATGATTCAGCAGTAGAAGTGAAAAATATTCTTTAGATCCATCTTGAGATAAAGAATAACAGGACAGCTTCCAAACATTTCCTATTAAGTGTGTGATATGACATCCTTATCATCACACAAAAGCTGTCATAAAGCAATATATAACAGCCATCATTTCCTTGCAGACTCATTACAACTTAAATCCTGGAAACACATAAATTGTTTCAAGGGCCTCTTTATTTGTTAGAGGGTCCCTAACATATGAAAGAAGGATGTTTACTTCATGAATACCCTGCTCATCCCCAAAAGAAATCCAAATTCAGCCTTGATCGATTTGGCAAAAATCTGTCCTCACAACTGAAAATCTCTAGATGGAATTAATTCATCCAAACAGATGAACAAATCGCCTGCACAGCCCACAATTTGCTGGCATTCCTAGAATTTTGGGTCCTCCACCTCTATCTAAAATTTCTTTAGCAATGCCATTGCACCTCCTTAAGCCCTAAACAGTATTATTAGCATGACAAAAACAGATTATAGGCTTGAACGATTTTGGGGGAAAATGCTACTCTCTGGCAGGAGAAGTTGCAGCACATTGTTAACCAAAATTGCTCAGCACCACATGTAATTTCAAGGAAGTAGTACATGAGGCCATAGCAAAAAAAAAGCAGAGTCTTGTGCACTTTACTGGTTGTAGTAAACCTTTCCCACACAAAAGGGGCTCCCTTCGATGTGGTTTAGCATGTCAACAGGAACCTACCAAGGGGCAACTCTTAACTGTGACAAGCTGGTCCTTAGGACAGACTTACAGGCCATCAAATTATGGGCTTCAGAGACTGCAAAGCTCTGCACCTCGGAGAGCAGGCCCTTAACTACAGAACCTAAGGACTTTCAGCACTTTGCATACATGCAAACACATGCAAATTTGTCCATCATTCTCCAAGCAAAAACTTTGCACTCCTCTACCAAGTAGATTAGCTGACCTTTGATTTCTGAGAAACAGGTGAAAAGTGTTAACTTCAAGGGAAGATCAGGGCTTAGATACGAAATGCACAAGCTCAAAACTTTTAAAACTTATCCAAAAAAACCCAGCTATCTTTGTGCTTACAGCATTCTTTGAAAGAGGAGTAGTATTGTTTGGAAGAAGAGAGGAGGCTTGTGTGTACAAAGTATAAACTAACTGCATCCACTAGCTTGGGGATTAAGAAGAACCATGTTAGCTGGAAAAGGAAAAAAAGCAACTGTGGATTCCTATCATCTTATGGTTTCTCAGGCATTTTTTGAGGCTCTACTCATCCAAACTGTGAGGTGAACTCCCCAATGTGGCACATGGAAAAGAAGGGATACTCCCATCTCTAAGGAACGGTGTCCAGCTGTCAGATGACTTAGGATCTATTCCTGATATTTCTGCAGACTTCCTTTATGCCCATGGGCAAGTCACCTGATTTGTCAGTGTAATTTCTGATAAATCCTTTAAAGTAGATTGGGTACTTTGTTCACATGCCTATTTCAATAGCATCAATATGCATGCAGTGAGAATCCCATCATTTCATTGGGTGCCTACATCATTAATCCTTATTTACTGCCTACGAAATGTACAGGTTTTCTACAGTGCTAAGCATTTGCAACTCCTCCTGACCCCAGCTCAGCGCTTCCAAAATAGGCCTTACATGCAATTAGAAAATTCTGGCATCATACTGAAAGTTCAAAAGCAATGTGAAAGGATAATTAGCACTTTAGAAGTTACTTCAAAGCTTGTGTGTCTAGAAAGCCAGGACAACAAAGGGCTCGTTTTCACCGAATTATGCTGGGAATAAAAAGCAAAACAGAATCAGTATAGCAGGAAATGAAGAGCTAAAATGCTTCTCCCAAGACCAGAGCTAGTTATGCTGCATACCGCTGAACTGCACCAAACGCTGGTGTGAACACTAGGTCAAAGTAAAAATACATCTTTTGAGCAATGTTAGTGATAGATGCTGAAAAAACAGGGCAATTAGAGTGCGATCTGTTCTCTTGCTCTGGGCTAGCCTGGGGTCTCTAAACACAGGGAGACCTCTTTCAGGGCTCCTAACTGCCTGAAACATTTTGCAAACTTGAAGTCAATTCATGAATAATTGAACTGATTCTGAAAATCTCGGAAGATTTGGGCAGCCTTTGCAGAATGCATTTTCTAGGTACCCTTAACGAGGGTACCAAAATGAGAAGCACAGGCATAGTGGTATAGTAAGGGCTGACACAGATGGAGATCACGCTTGCACGGTGATGAGGGCTACTGAAAAGGCACTGGTTAAGGGTGACCCCATTAAAAACAAACAAACAAAAAAAACATTGACAAACTGACAGTTTTTCCAAGGTTTTGCAATTTGTTTTATCGGAAAACATTAGATTGTTTGGGTTTTTTTATTTTAAGATAATGTTCAGTTTGGGGAGGGGTGTGTGTCTGATGATTAAAAATCTCTTCATTTTCTAAAATGAGACCTTTTTTTTCATCAGCAATAAAAATTATAAGTGCAAGACAGAGAAAATTGTGTGTAATTAACTCTCATTGCAGAGACAAAAGGCTTTTCCATTTAAAGGAAAAATTCAGGTATAAGAATTGAATTCCATAAGGAAATAACACCATTAAGAAAATTACCCTTTTTCAAAAATCTTGTGGAAAACCTGGTATTTAAAACACAACAGTGGAAGAAAAATAATACAGCAAATTCTGAAGAGACATGAAAAGGACTATCAGACTTCTCTGGCACTGTATCTGTTCTCGTATGAAGGCAACTTTTAATAACAAATTTCCATTTTTGGCTTGCATGCACAAAGCTTAAAAATGTTTTATGATAGCGTGGATCACTTCTGAATAGAGTGTTGAGCAATCTATAACTGTAACACTGATAAGTTTATTTCTAAAGGCAGCATGTCTGGGTACACCGGGTTCCACACTGATGTATCCTGTACTGATTAGATCACTATGAAGTAGTGTAGTTTTCTTCATATCTCCATTCAGTGGCTAAATTTTTCTCTTATTTATACTTTGAGTAAAGTAAATCTTCTAAGTTTTAAGCTCATGACTATGTCATTTCCAGCATCAATTTGCTAAAATGTGTGTACTACAAGTCTTCTAAATCCTATATCTTTCATTTACAAAAAACAAGCTTTCTTTCTGATCAGAAGAATATGTGTTTTTAAATTCCAAAACTACATTTTTCAAAAGATGTTGGGGGGAAAGTATAAATATTTTTTTCCCTAACATTTATTCATAAAAGTTTGATAGCAATGTGTTTATTCACAACGTAGTAATCTGATGTAATAGTATTTTGCAATAAAAAAGTAATCCAGCAAGAGTTTACTTAATCTTTTCAGTTTGAAAACGTTCTGTTTTACCAAAAAGTTTGTTGGCATTTTAAAGAAAATTTTTTGGCACAGATTTAGCGCTCTGCTCAAAGTCCACATGAACCGACTGATATTTTGCAGGAAGTGGTCTGCTGGGCCCAAATTCGTTGTCCCATTCTCTACATAGAAATCAGACCTAACCAGGTTTGCTTCAGTGCTTACCAGCCATCTGTAGCCACGTTCAATGGTAGTTTTACCATAAAGCATTAGTAAGGATAGAGTTACGCTACCTAGTTGTAGTGCACAAATGGCACCGAGGCACTGGAGGTTCCCCCTGATGCCAACACAGGGAAGGCCATGTTTTCTGTTCCTGGAGTAATCTGTGTATTAGAGACCGGATGTAATATTTATTGAGATAGTCAAAGTCTCAGGTTTTCTTTTAGCCAGTTGTGAGAAAGACAATCTGTTCCCTGGAAGGGATTTCAGGGGAAGAATATCAGAGGATAAAGCCAGTGATATTATCCTCATCCCCCCCCAGGACAGCAGGCACATTAAAGTCTGGGCACAGCCAGGGCTCATTACTTCTGATTAAGAAAACTGCATGTTTGCTTCACACACAGTCTATACATGGAGACTTTAATCAAAACTATGATGTAGATACAGCCTGAGAGGAAGCAACTGTTGAAAAACATTTGTACCTATGAAATAAGAGTTTCTCTCCAAAGCAGACTACTTCAGTTTTTTTCAGATTAAATTATCTCAAAATCTATCACAAACCTTCTTGACCCTTTTCTTCCCATGGATGATGAAATATTATAGGACTTAAGTAAGCACGTACAGCTAATCAGCTTTGCAAAGATGTGGTATTACCCTGGGAATTATGAGAGACATCTAGCCCATTTGGTTCCTAAAATATTTAGGGTAGATTATGAATAATATTTCCTGGTCGTCAGCTGAAATACATCAGCCATCATTCTGATTTCTTGAAATAGAAAACAGATGAAAGCTCCCTCGTTCAAAATTGTTTATGAAATCAATTTATCTGAAAACTACGTATCTTTTTGAGCAAAAGCATAAAGAAAAAAATTTGGTACAGTCCTAATTATCATCAATCAAATGGAGATGCCTGTTGCTCTTTGCTGTAATCTAAATACTGAAGAGATGGATAATCATAGCTGTGGAGAACTCTCTACATTATCATATCTATAGATATTATGTAAATAGAAAAAATTGCATTTCAGTTATTACTTTCCATGTATTATGACAGACACAATAGGGTGCAATATAGAAATGTAGTATATAGAGATCCTTGTACATGGAAGGTACTCATCTCCCCTACAGAATGCACAAGATAGCAGGTACTCTGCCTGCTCAAATCAGTGTGTGTTTGTTTTTCAGAAGTACATAAAAAGAGCAGAATCATTTGCCCTTCAAGTTGCACTGAACAACAACACATGGTAATCAGGCTAGATGGGTGAGAGCTGGGGAGAAACTCTGTGTTGGGTGACATTCATTTTGTCTACAGTCACCTAAAACATAGGCGTCCAGTCTAACAGGGATACCTAGGTTTCCTCCACAGTTAGTGAAAAGGGCTATGGACCTCCAAAGGCCAGTTCAGTCTATGTATCTTAAAAGGAACTAAGTAACTTACAGAATTGGCTTTGTGTAGTAGCAACAAAGGGAACCTAAGATAATCTGCATAGGCTGAAAACATAACATCCAGTTGATTACAGCTTGTTGTGCCTTCACATCTGCAGTTCCCTTGCCACTTTCTTCGTCCAGAATCACAAGGCACACACATCCTTCCGGAGTACTTAAAGCCTACCAGGTGTGGGTTTACACATTGTCGGTACATTCAGGCATGATGTGCATAGGACATGCAAGCTATATAAATATCTCCCAGCTCTAATATATGGCTTTCAGAGGATTTGAACCCTGTGCCACTTCTGCAGCAACAGAGACTCCTTATTGTCTTCACCTATTGGAGAAAGAGCTTGGATGAAAAGGAAAGCCTGAGAGTTAACCGACTCCTTAATAAAAGGTAACATCTGGCATACAAAAGTATGTATTGCATTTTTGTAACTACTTTATCAAATTTTATTTAAAGTAATAGGGTTATAAGGATACTTCAAAAAACTTATTCACCTGCCCATCACAATCCTTCTAAGTGTATTACCTCACGTTGCAGGGATTGGAGGAGTACATATGATTTAGAGAAAGTTGAAAGTTTGAGAAACACCAGTGACAGGATCCTTTTCTTTTGCAGAGAAACACTATTGATTCTGTTAGGGGGAAAACGACAAAACACTAACGTGAGCCTTCAGTGGTTTAAAATCTAAGTTCTGCTTTTGAAAGTTCAAAATGAGAAAGTGATTATTCAGACATCATCTTTAAATGAGAACTTAATGTATCCCAAAACAGATGGTTCATAGTTAATATTTCCTGTTTCTAAAATAATTTATTCAGTATCAAAAAACAACAACTTTAGACAGCTGCTGAAAACAAATACTAATTATAGCAGGAAGATATAACCATTCACTGTGCCCCAAAATCATTAATAAGTCAACATGCACATTCAGAGATGACAGAAACAGTCACAATAAATGGTACCCTGTTTTGTGTGTGTGTTTTTAAACTAAACAGACTTTGCCATCTGTGGTTAATTATTCTGGGATCATTGCCATTATTTTATTCAAGATTTGCTATCTGGCTTTAATAAATTAATGAAGTGTTAGAAAAATCCTTATGTGAATGGAAAGAATGCATCACCACTGTTTACACAGCAATTGTGGAGGAAAATAAAGCTATCAGAAGTACTCAACATGGATTCACCAAGGGGAAATGATGCCTGACTAATCTGATAGCCTTCTATGATGGCGTGACTGGATGGATAGATGAGGGGAGAGCGGTAGATGTGGTCTACCTTGACTTCAGCAAGGCGTTCGACACGGTCTCCCACACCATCCTCATAGGGAAGCTTAGGAAGAGTGGGTTGGATGAATGGACAGTAAGGTGGATAGAAAACTGGCTGCAAGACAGAGCTCAGAGGGTCGTGGTTAGGGGCACAGAGTCTAGTTGGAGATCAGTGACGAGTGGTGTTCCCCCGGGGTCAGTACTGGGCCCAGTCCTCTTCAATATATTCATCAACGACTTGGATGAGGGGATAGAGAGCACCCTCAGCAAGTTTGCTGACGACACAAAGCTGGGGGGGGTGGCTGACACACCGGAAGGCTGTGCCGCCATACAGAGAGACCTGGACAGGCTGGAGAGTTGGGCGGAGAGAAACCTTATGAAATTCAATAAGGGCAAGTGTAGGGTGCTGCACCTGGGGAGGAATAACCCCCTGCACCAGTACAGGTTGGGGGCTGACCTGCTGGAGAGCAGCTCGGTGGAAAGAGACCTGGGAGTCCTGGTGGACAACAGGATGACCATGAGCCAGCAATGTGCCCTTGTGGCCAAGAAGGCCAATGGCATCCTGGGGTGCATCAAGAAGAGTGTGGCCAGCAGGTCGAGGGAGGTCATCCTCCCCCTCTACTCTGCCTTGGTGAGGCCACACCTGGAGTACTGTGTCCAGTTCTGGGCTCCCCAGCTCAAGAAGGACAGGGAACTGCTGGAGAGGGTGCAGCATAGGGCTACCAAGATGATTAGGGGACTGGAACACCTCTCTTATGAAGAAAGACTGAAGGATTTGGGTCTCTTCAGTCTGGAAAAAAGACGACTGAGGGGGGATCTTATCAACGCTTATAAATACTTAAAGGGTGCATGTCAGGAGGATGGGGCCGGGCTCCTTTCAGTGGTGCCTGGCAACAGGACAAGAGGTAACGGAGGCAAACTTGAATATAGGAAGTTCCACCTAAACGTGAGGAAGAACTTCTTTACTTTGAGGGTGGCAGAGCACTGGAACAGGCTGCCCAGAGAGGTGGTGGATTCTCCATCTCTGGAGACATTCAAAACCCGCCTAGACGCGTTCCTGTGCAACCTGCTCTAAGGTGACCCTGCTCTGGCAGGGGGGTTGGACTAGATGATCTCCAGAGGTCCCTTCCAACCCTATGATTCTGTGATTCTGTGTGATTCTGTAATCCCAATATTCTATCAGCTGTCATTCCTCTTCTCAGAAGACATCGTAGATGACTACTAGCACACCATGTCCTTAATTACCTTACTAACCCTCCTCTAGAAAACCATATACACTTACGCAACTAGATCCTTACACTCCCCATTTCAACTTTCCCAGACAGACTTCTCCAGCTGAAGTCCTTCACACTGGATATCTGTTTCAGATAGTCTTTCTGGAATTTTTCAGCAGTAACAGTCACATTTATTGGAGAAGGTAGTCAGGAAGAAAGAAAGCACTTGAAATCTGTGAATCCTTCTTAGAACATGTCTAGGATCAGAGCCAAATATGAGATAGGGACAAAGAAAGGAGGATCAACCTTAGTAATTTAAAATATCTTTGCAATTCCCCTAAAAATCTGTCCAGATCAGGGCAGCTTACACACCAGAGGTTTGCTGCATAGGTTTCGGCTGCTCAGAGCTCCAGCTGGTGGCCCAGGAGCAGCTGAGCCTCTCTGCAGCCTTCAACAACTGGGCATCCCTTGGGATGGCTGGTGAGTTGGGCTCTCAAGCATGCAGGGGCAGGTGGGGACAGACACTAAGCAGCACACGCGGGGGTCACCAATGGACCACCTTGCTGATCCTCACGCAGCCTGGAAGAAGCAGGGTTTCGACCAGCCAGTAGGAGAGGTAAGAGTCCCATCAGACAAGAGGCAAGAGACCTGACTGGAGTGGGGGCTCTGCCCTGCTTTGCTGGAACTCTTCCCTGGCTTGCTTCTTAGGCACCTCCAAAAGCAACGTAAATAAGATTATTCCTAGAAAAAGGAGACTCATCTGCTCTTCAGCTTCAGTGAGGCTTCAGAGCAGTTTGGCCCTCAGTACTGGAGAAGGCAGAGGGCCTGAGCCAGAATCAGTCATCTTGTAATTAGAGGTGATGTTGTAATGCACATGCTAAATAAGGCTGCTCAAAACACTGTCATTTTGGTATTCCTTACGTTACAAATACTTAACCTTGCAACCCTAATATCTCCTTTCTACATAGTTTTTGTGTCAGTGCACTGTTATATACAAATAAAACAAAAAATCAGTCAATCCATGAATATTTCAGCAGTAATGGCTGAGGTCAATGGCATTCCCTGGAGAATGGATGACGAGGTAAGAGAGTCGGTGGCCCAAGGAGAAGCTGGGAACTCTCAGCAAAGCATTAATATCCTGAGAAATACCATGGGACGAGCTTGTAATTTTTCTGGAAGGTATGCCTGTGAACTTTAATTCTGGGGGTTTGGTTGTAATCTGTAAAGCATGGACATAGGAGGATGGATCCTGCTTCTTAAGCTTGGTGCTAAGAGAGCACAGAGGCCTTCACTACTAAGCAAAAGCAGCAGAAGACATTAAATCTTGTTTGAAAGTTATTAGCATGTCACTCACTCAGATCACCCCTGAGCAGAACTGAACATCCCCACTGAAGCAGCAGTTTGAAAAGTTTTTATCTAGCTGCCTTAATTTGGTATAATCCCCTGAATCTATTAAATTAATACCAGCTGTCAGACATTTGTCACAGTGTTCCGCTTTCTGCTTGCACTTTTTATGGCTGAGTCTAAACATTACACCAGCTAGGGCACTGCTTACATCAAATATTTTTGCTTTGTACTTTAAATTAGTCTGAGGTAAAAGATGTCAAATCAATATCTTGTTTGACGTCATGGCACTGATTTGTATAATCTAATGGGCAAAATAAAAGTCCTTTTTTTGAAGTTAGTGTTGGAGAGCAATTAACCCAAATTCTTGGACTGTCTTAATGACTCATTATTGTAATAGTAATAAATGCAACATATGTGCTAGATCTAGAAGAAAATATATTTTATACAATGCTCAAAATGATCCCATCTGGACCAGTATGTTGTAACAACACCTCCTAGAACATCAGGACTAAAAATTTATTTATACACACACACATACACACACACACAGAGACCAAATGGATGTTATGCTATTATTTCTAGATTTCTAGCAATTCTATACACAGCCATGATTTAGAATGAAATAAAAATAAGCAAACAAGCAAAAAATCTTTAAAAGGGTGAAGAAAGTGGGCAGAAAGGGTACACAATCCCCCGGAACCTTTGCAAAAGTGGTCCTTGGGGGTGAAGCTTGAATGCTGCCAATGTCAATGGAAGCTTTACCTTTGCAGGTAAAGGATCCAGGTACCACTCGAGACAGGCGGGGGTCCTTCATGCCAGGCAAGGTATGTGACACACTCACCCCTCCCCGTGCTTGTACATGGGCATAAATCTCGATTTACTTTCTTACTGAAACAAAGGACCACACATAGCTAAGTAGAGCTTATATTCTGTGAATAAAAACAACAATAATATATCTTTAGCCTTGAATAAAAGGAAACACAGCAATCTTATCTAAGTCCCTGGCAGCCCTTGTCTCGGGGACCACCACGCAATGTTATGATTCCTGCCCAGCGCTGTGGCGAGGGCTTTCTGCAGCAGCACCGACAGCAAGGCTTCCTTGCTTGTGTACCGCGGCAAGGAAGGGCTGTGACCTTCCCTGGCTCATATCACCACAGAAAAGATAGTGCTGCTCAAAACGAAAACTTCTCCTGAGCCCCCGCGCTCACAGCGGGCAGCAAGCTGAGTCCCCAGACATGGCTGTATTTCATCCAAGCAACAGAAGCAGCACTCCCATAGCAACCTTGTGTCCTCTCCGTTTGTTAGACACAGCTGAAACCCCAGGCAGCTTCAGAGATGAGTTCTTTTCTACTGCTGCAACACCAGGTAACTCTTTGGATCAAGAGCACATGGACTTTCCTGCAAGTTTGAGGATACCCAGATGAAAAAGCAAGCAGAAATTTTAGCTCACCATATGTCTTATGACATAGGTCATAAGACCTGTATAAAGACAAAGTCCTTTTAGAGGGAAGCGCAAAAATTCACCATCCACCAGAGCACTCAGAGAGTTACACTGAAGGGAAATATTTACATACTCCAAAAGCTGAGTAAGTGTATTACTCAAGGCTGAACTTCAACAAACTAGCCTGAGGCGTGACCAAGTACTGAACTCTACAAAACTATTACTGGACCAAGTTAACACATAGTAGAGTAGTTTCCTGGGCAGGAGTCATCATCCACCCAAACATGCACTTGCATGTACAAAATAATGAGTTATGTATCAATAATTTCACAGCTAGTGAACAAAGCTGTCAAGAAAAAGACTGAAGAGGAAGCAATGTTTTGGGAATAAAGAAGCACAGTGATGACGTGAAAACTTTTGAGAATTAAGATAAGTGTGACTCGTAATGGAAATTAAACAATTGGCGATGTTCAGCTACGTAAGTCAGAAGAGCTCTAATACCACAAGGATGGATAGACAGGACCAAGAACTAAGTGAAATAAGAAGTAAATTATTAAGGAAAATATTAATACAGGGGGCAAAGGGGAGTAAGGGTATAAAAATGAAAATTACCTCAAATAAAGTGGAAGAAGAACTGAAAGATTTTGTGCATTCTTGATTAAAGTAACCTGACAAACTCCATCTCAAAACTTCTAAGGCTCTCCTCTATGAAATCTCATCTTTGGTTGCAAGTATTTTCCACAAACTTCTCTAATTAGTGGAGGCAAAACATGAGTGGATAATAGGAAATCTAAGTCCATATTCAAAGAATAGGGAGATAAAATGAACTAGGCAAGATGAGCTATGTTAGCCAAACCACAACGACATTTAAGGTTTTAGGACAAATTAGGAAAAACAGCCTAATGAAAGACAGAGCGAAACAGAAACTGGAGAACACAAGTATATCAAAGGCAAAGCCAGGACAACATATTATTTTTCCTTAGGAAGAAAAGCAAGCTTCTTAAAAAGCAAGCAAAGGAAACAAACTTTGATAAACACCAGCTAGCATCTTGTGGAAGATTACTTGCTTAATCGGAGAAGGGATTATCGCAAGAACTGTTAGGAAGACATGAAAGCAGCTACAGGAGAGCTGACAGTAAGCTGTGCCATAAGAACTGTCACTCTGGAGGGACAGAAACCTTCCATTTGCCTTAGGGCACCCATGTTATTTCATATTCTTATTAATGGCCTTGGGGTAAAGGATACAGGAGTGAACTGGTTACATCTATCAATACAAACATGAGAAGTAGGAAGAGAAAAGCAGAAGAAAATGCTTCAAGTAGCTGGAGGTCACAGGGCCTGATTAACCAAAGCACTGAGCCTCCCACACCAAAACTGACCCGTCCAGTGTGTCCTTGACCTCACAATGATAGGATGCCCTCCTCTTTTGTGAAGCAGGGAAGTATCCCAAAGAGGGTTCCCAGCCAAGCAGCTGGAATCAAGGAGGATCAGGGTACATTAACCAAGCATGGGAAGAGAGGTGTAGACTTGGAAAGTCTCAGCACAGTTTTGCGAAGACAAGTCCTCCTCTACAAACCTGTTTGAGTTCTCTGGGTGGATCAGCAAGCATGTGGAGGAGGATGTATCGTTGACAGATAATCTCGCTGTTTGTCTAACACTTTCAGCAAGGTCATCCACCAAGGACTTCTAAGGAAAGTCAGCAACCGTACCATCAGAGGCAAACAGTCATTTTATGCCATGGAGGGAGCTGACAGGCAGTGTTCTTCAATGGCCTGCGCTGGGACTTGGGGTGTTCAACAAATTCAGAGTGATCTGGAAGCAGAAATGTGGTGACAAAGTTTGCTGATGCTTATTTATTCAGAGTAGTTGAAAAGGGCAATCTTCAACAGTTTCAGGAGGACCTCATGAGACTGAATGACTGGATAATAACACACAGATGAAATTCAGGGCAGATAAACACAAAGTCAGCCCCAAAGGAAAAAAAAAATCTGAATTTCAGATGTCAGATGCTGGTTTCCAAGCTGACCATTACCACTCAAAGCAAAATTTTGAGGTTATGATAAATAGTTCCATAAATACATCAGCTTAGTTCTCAGTAGCAGTCAAAACAGCAAACTGAATATTAAGAATTATTGGAGAAGGAACAGAGAATAAAACCAAGAACACCATTATGCCCCTGTACAAATCCAGGATTTATCCACAAATTGAATACTGTGTGCAGTTACACTACTCTCATCTTTAGCAGGACATAATAGAATTGGGAAGGGTTCAGAGAAGGGACAACAGAGATGCTCAAAGGTGTGGATTGTTTCCCACTAAGAAACAAAAACTTTATTGGTTATTGTTTCAGACTCCTCAGTCTGAAAAAGAAACAACTGAGGAAGAAAATGATAGAGGTCCACAAAAACATAACACCCTACAGGGACAGAGGCAGAGCATCTGGCAGGCAACTCGGAAAAGGCAGTGGGGGCTGGCTGTCCAGGAAGCGCATTGTAGCATCAATCACAGAAGAAGTCATTTGGCCAACCGAGGTCTGCAGGGAGAGATAATGTCTCATTAAATCAAACACTATAGTTGGGGAAGAGATGACAAATTTCTGGGCATGTCCATCCTTCTTCAAGTTACTTGGCATCTAGCAAACTATACATTTGTCAAGAAAATGTCTCTTTCAAGGCCAGTATTGAAATGTCTTAGACCTTTCCATTTTCCTAATGATGTGATTGGTTTTTTGTTCACAGAGCACGACACATGTCAGTTGCACTGTCCTCATGGTGTCCATGCGCTGGCTGAAGCCCAGATGATTTAGCTGAGGTGGGGATGGGAGCACCGAGAAATATGCCTCTGCCTATACAGCATTATTTCTTTAGGACAGCTTCCTATCCCCTCCCCACAACAATTTCTGTCTTTTCAGCGTGCTGGGGTGTCAGTCCACACACCATAACACATGGAATCACAGAAAGAAAATCACTGCAGTTACTAAAAGACAAAACCAAAGACATAAATGCACCTTTGTAGCACAGTTTACCCTTTTCTCTGCTCTCAAAAAAAGCATGAAAACCCTCTACTGAACCACTTTCACATGCAAACACAAAAGCTAACCACTCCCACGAGTTCTGGGGCCTCATCCAAAAATACAGCTCCGGATATGTACAAGCTGCAAATGTGCTGGTCCTTCAAATTGAGACTCACTTCACTTTTAACTGCATGTCATTATTTTTTCCTAAGGCACAACATAAACAAAGAAAGGATCCCCCTGCACACCCTTCTCCACCTCATTCCATAAGGAACTGGAGCCTGTGGCTCAACATTTTATACCTCTGCAGCACCTACTTTAGCATGAATACTGCTCAGTGCATGAAAACCTTAGTCACTTCTCACTGAGTCTCAGTTCATCGCTTGCAGTTTTTTAATTTAAAAAAAAAAAAAAAAGAAAGAGTCCTTCCCTCTGTAACAGGAGTGTTTAACAGGGTGAAGATAGCAGAGCAGGTGTACATTCTCTTTTTTGTCGTGGGCAAGACATATACGTAAGTGATACTATTCAGCAGTGTCTGTGCATCTGTTCCTGCCGCTGTGTTACAGGCTGATAAGGGAGCACTGCAGTAATCCGCAGGAAAGTGCTGTCGCTGAGCTCTCATCTGAGCCACATGCTATGATGGTATCCTCTCTGATTTACAGTCCAGCGCATTCAGTTCTTATTACATGCAGTCTGGAAGCACTCTGCATTTTCTTTCCTCTGTAGTAGTCCAATGGAACAAGAGCCTTTTATCTTAACATGTCTCCACCAGCTCTCCCGGAACAGAAATCTTTAACAGTACAGAATGACAGAGTCTCTGTTAAATGCAAGGCTACCAAGTAGGAGTTATTTGTTCTCATGCTTATTATTCCACTATTGGAAATTAAATACATTTGCCATCTGTTACCTCAGTGACCTACAGAGGGTGTTGGTAGAGCTCTGCCCAGGCTGACATCACCTGTGAT
The DNA here is from genome assembly GCA_013398915.1 of Dromas ardeola. Lineage (NCBI taxonomy): Eukaryota > Metazoa > Chordata > Aves > Charadriiformes > Dromadidae > Dromas > Dromas ardeola. Next base: position 301,200 of record VYZM01001989.1, on the reverse strand, counting down.
CGTGTTGAAAGCCTTTGTCAGAAACAGCAGTACCAAGACAAGGAAACAAGAATGCCCTGATAGAATTGGTGGAATTGCCAGAACACGCACCGGGGACACAGTCATGAAAATGCCGCAGAATTAATTTCACTCTGGAAATTATCCATGACCTAAATGTCTTTCATAGATTACCAATTCTAATGACTTTTTGCCTAATGGCACATTAAAAGCAGTTTTCCATTATTTTTAATTAATTGTTGAAAGCAAACAAACGTCGAAATGTCTGATAACATAGCCTCAATTCTGTAAACCGAGGTATGCATTTAATTTTACTCACATGAGCAGCTCTTTTAACTTTGTACATATAAAAAGCCCAGGAAACCAACTACATTCATTTGCACTTGCAAAATCAGAGCCAAGGATCATCACCAACATTCTCTCCTCACAAACAAAAATATGTCCTTCCTTTTTGTTCCATAGTGCTTGTGGTAGAGACCGGTTGATCTCTTTGTTGTGAGGTCAGAGTGGGGGAGTGGGAGTTAGGAAGGAATGTGTGGAGAGAAGGAGAGAAAGAATAAAGTAAACATTTCACAACAATCTCCAATGAAAGTTACCACAAGCCATGCCAGCACTGCCAGATGGATTGGGTAAATACGAATTTCAACAGATTTTCCTCAGAGATGTTGTCCTAGCTTGAAAAGCGACTCCATAAAAGTTGATTGCTTATGGTTTGGGTTTATTGCATCTCAGCAGCTTCTGCCTAGATATGCTACATTTAATAGAAAACCCACAAAGCAAACAAAATCCCTTTCTTAACTAAAAATTACTTCCCAGGAGACATTAGAATGACACAAGATACAAATTTATCATATCCTGCCTTAGAACTGTTCCTGAAGTTTTATTAGTTTTCTTCCTTTCATATGCTTATTTGAAATTTAATGTTACTCTACAAGGTTAAGCAGCTGCTGTGCACAATTACAGACTGACTACCTATCATAGAATCACAGAATCATAGGGTTGGAAGGAACCTCTGGAGGTCATCTAGTCCAACCCCCCCGCCAGAGCAGGGTCACCTAGAGCAGGTTGCACAGGAACGCGTCCAGGCAGGTTTTGAATGTCTCCAGAGAAGGAGACTCCACCACCTCTCTGGGCAGCCTGTTCAGTGCTCTGCCACCCTCAAAGTAAAGAAGTTCCTCCTCATGTTTATGTGGAACTTCCTATACTCAAGTTTGTGCCCATTACCTCTTGTCCTGTTGCCAGGCACCACTGAAAAGAGCCTGGCCCCACCATCCTCCTGACACCCACCCTTTAAGTATTTATAAGCATTAATAAGGTCACCCCTCAGCCGTCTTTTTTCCAGACTAAATAGACCCAATTCCCTCAGTCTTTCTTCATAAGACAGGTGTTCCAGTCCCCTAATCATCTTGGTAGCCCTAATCACCTTGGTAGCACCTATCAGCAAGGTGCAGTGATTTTTATACATATTATATACAAGCAGCTACACAGTACTGGCCCAAGACTTGTGAAACTTCAAGCAAGTAAAGAGTGCATCGCAGTTAAGCAGAAATCAATCATTATATATAGGGATTTAGAAACTGCGTGCCTGGTCAGGGCTTCCTGGGACTGCAGCCCAGCAGATGAAAGCATATATACTGAAGTATTATCTGAACCAGAATCAACCACAGTAAGTTTCTGAGAGCAAATATTTACTAGCTGCATTTAAAGAGATGATGTGTCCTTCAGACCTACAAGCCTTTATTCTGGGTTCTTACCACTAATTAAGTATGTCAAAACCAGGTCCTTTCAGGAGAACAAATATAAACACAGGCTTATAAAAGAAGCCACAGGACTATTGCTTTAGACCTTATTAACGAAGGGGAATAGCTTGGCGGCCTGGGAAGGTATTTCATGAAAATACCCAATGCAAGATGAATGTTGGGCTGGATATAGTTATTGGCCTCTGCTCAGTCGAAACTGCTTTTGCTACCAATTATTACGGTAAAGTGAAAATGGCAACACCAAAACCCTCAGATATCCCTGAATAGAGTCTCCTGCCCGTTCAGCTCAGACTGCAAGCACAGCACAGGAGTCTCACGTGTCCCTCTGCCCCTTCCAGGAGGAGCTCGTTAGCCAAGCATCAGGGCCAAGTCTGTTTTATCTACCATCTGCTCTGGATGAGAGGCACACTGTTTTTTCCACCTCCACTACGTGTTTTCATTCTCTTTCTCTCTTCCACAAACAAAAGAGATGAGCAGACTTTCACTGTAAAAAGCTCAAGGCAGCCAAGTGTGGCAACGCACACAGAAAAACAGAGCAAAACCCACAAGGAGCCTCCCCGCAATTTTGGCACAGCCAGAATTACAGCCCCCAGACCTTCACCTGAGCAGCGTGCTTCCAGCTCATGCTCAAACTGCAGGACAAAACTATTGTTAAGGTTGAAAAGTCAGTACATGAAAGGTGGAGAACAGCAGAATTAGAGTTGCATTTGCAATGTAGGTGGAACACAAATGTTTATTCCTAGCCAGGACAAGTCTGATATTTTGGGATTGCTTCTCCCCTTGATTTGAGGTAAAAATCTGACATCCTGAAAATTACTATTGCCTTAATAAGTATTTTCTTCTGATATTTTCGGAACATTTTATTCTGATTTTGCCCTTTTCATTTTATGAATTTATTCATATAAACTAAATCTTTAGGTGAAAAACTGTTTTGCACTTAAAAAAAAAAATGCCTCTAAATGAAAAGGGGAAAAATAGACAATTCTGGACAATTTTGAAGCTTTTACCCAGAACTATCTGATTGGATGGTGCTGTTAAATCAGCCCTTTCCCTACCAATTGAGCATTTCTGATTCTCCTTCTGGAGGATATACACTCATGTCTTATTTTCTGCCCACTATTCAAACTGCACTTAGAGAGCATAATTGTTCCTCTCCCACTGAGCTTTGCCGTGGCATTCCTCATCCACACTGCCCCTTCCCAGGCTCCACAGCAGCATCCCAGACCCTTCTGGCTGCCCTTGCTCAGCTGTGATCGCCTCTTCTCCACCACACTCAACATATTCTTGCCCCAGTGTCCTGGTTTCAGTTGGGATAGGGTAAATTTTCTTCCTAAAAAGAAATTTTTTCTTTCTGTTGCGTTTTGGACTTAGTATGAGAATAATGCTGATAACACATACTGTTTTAGTTGTTGCTAAGTGATGTTTACATCAGGCAAGGACTTTTTCAGCTTCCCATAGAAGCTGAGAGGTAGCATAGGCAGGACAAGCTGGCCAAAGGAATATTCCATACCACAGACGTCATGCTCAGTACATAAATGGGGGTTTACCAGGGGGGCGGGAATCTGCAATCACTGCTCAGGATGGGCTGGACAACTGGTCATTGGGTGGTGAGAGCAACTTGTGTTGTATCAGTTTATTTTGTATATTCTTTTACTACTACTACTATTATTATCATTATTTTCCCCTTTCATTACTGTTCTATTAAACTGTCTTTATCTCAACCCACAAGGGTTTTTTTTTTTCCTCCTCCTTTTCTCCCTCTTCTACTAGGGGGAGGGGGAAAGAAGTGAGCGAGCAGAGGCATGGTCCTAGTTGCTGGCTGGGTTAAACCATAACACCCAGTTACATCTTTTCCATTAGCACCATTCTACAGCCACTGACTCACTCCTCTCTGCCCATCACAAGGGTATTTTTATTTCCCAGCGCAGGCTAACCATCACTCGCTGGGTTTGCTGTCCCCAGCTGTTCATGTCTCTTCCCATCTGACATTCCCTTGCCTGCAATTCACGGGAAAAATCTCCTCCACGCTCCACCAACCCCCTTCAAAAATAAATAAATACACGAGTCAGCTTGAGACAGACTCCTGACAAACATAATTTCAGCCCATGCAGTTAAGTCTGTCAAAGTAATAAGAAACTAAGAAGTCTTCTAATGGAAAGCATTAGGCAGCCTTAATAAATAATGCATTTTTTAGCTGCTGAAGGAAGTCAGGCTTTCTACAACATGAACCTGACTCCCCTTCTTAGAGGGCATTTTCCCATCTTTTACCTCTCTCCCCACACCTGCCTGTTGTGCGTATTCCCACTCCTTTAGTCTCTCCTGTTCCTTCCCACATTTTAGGCAAATGCCAGGTCTCATCAAAACAGGTCAAGGCCTGACTAATTGTCCTCCTCTACGGAGGAAGAACTCATTGTGCCACTGCAAGGGCAAGCTCAGGTACCCAAGAAGCCATGGCAAGTGATGTCAGCACTTCTATTTATTATTAGTTTATGGATTTTAGGAATATAAACTAACTATACTTTATCCCAGCAAGATAAAGACTTCCTTCTCATTTAAAGAGAGTCTATAAAGCAAATAAACATCATAGGCTGAGGTTATTGGTGGTACAGACTCCAGAGATGCATTATTTAAAGCAATGGCCTTGGGTAGGTCAAAGACTCCATATTTCAAAACCTGTCTACAGGTTCAGCAGCTGGAAATCATGGTGCTGTTGAGGAAAGGGGAATTACTGCAGGGAGGGGACACGTGCTGGGCAGGACCGGAGAGGCGTCTTGCACTGCTGTCCTCCAACGCCGGCATATTCCAAACTCACTGGTTTTGCCCAAGGGAAAGAGATCAGCCTCTCCTGGTGTGTGGCACAGGCAAGAGAACATTATTGTCCTCCCACATGGGTATAATATTTCTTTCAAATGACAAGCAGAAAGGTACGTGGGGGGATCAGAAAAAGAAAATTTTGCATTTGCTACCAAGTCACCCAACGTCCTGTCACAGGGGTTAGATGGTTTTTAGTATAACAGCTAATGACATAAGCATCCCAGAAGTAGCACAGAGTAACCAAGGTGAATAAGCTGCAGCTCACACTGGAGGCACTCAGTTTCCCACGGCTGACGCTGCTCAAGGTACGGCTCAAGGTGCCGCAACGCCTGAAGCGGCTCTGAGGGTCCCTTTCTGCCAGGCCCCGAATGAGCCCAGAGCTGAAGGGCAGCTCTGCAGAGACGGAGGCTGGGATGGGGAGACACAAACCTGGAGAAGCAGATCGGGGGGACACCGGCAGATTTGCAGCCTGTCTGTGCTGCAAGTCGCTCAAGGAGCAGCTTACAGGCATCTGCCAAGTCATGATGGCAGCACGCAAGAATTCAGGAGGAAGCTCTGCAATCTGGCAAGGGCTAAACCACTGTCAGCTGCCCTTGTCTGGGAATACAGCAGCACGCGGACTGCAGCACGGCTGGTCACCTGGCGCTAGCTGGGAGACAAGATTGCTCCAGCAGCTTCAAAACTTGCTGTTACATTCATTAAAAGGTGTCCTTGGGGGTGATAAATAAGAAAAATACTACTCTGGGCTATTAGTTGTTATCTGATTTAATTAAAGAGCTGCGTAGTTGTATGTTGATAAATACACAGACAATGTTAAACATCCACAGAAGTTGCTCATTCCCACACCTTTCTTCCACCTTAGGAGGGTATTAGAAGACATTCGAACCATAGATAGGTGGTTAATCATCTCTAAAATTGAAAAGACCTACTTCGCTTCATGAACTAGGTCAGCCATTGCAAAATAAAAGTGTGACAAGGAATTCTGAGACCCTGGTATATCTACCAAAAACCTGAAACTCAGAAAGAGTCTGTTCACCTGGAATTAGGCTTGAAAACAATTTCCAGTGTACAGCTGTGCAGTAAGGACCATCTAGCAGTGATGGAAGTTACTGTTGTGAATTTAAGGGTTCAGATATGGTACATTAAGATGAAAATGTAGCTAAGACAGCATGAGAAGTGTGTCCCAAGAAAAAAAAAAACAGAACACGTGAGTGTAGAGACTCAGCAGGGTGCAAGATGTAAAGCAGGATCGACACTCCGCATTGAGCCCAGTATGCACCAGAACCAGGGCAAAATGAGAGGAGCACAAGCGGTATTTACAAAACACCTTTTTGTAACCTTTTATAAAACACCATTTCCAATGCTTCGTTTTGACTACTGAGCCTGGGGGCTTGCAGGTCACTGTTCTCCTTTATAAAGGACCAGTCTCCAGGAGAGCAAGACTCATATCCTGCATCCAGAAAAGAGCCTGTAGCTATAACCGAGCCCTGCACATCCTCCACCATCCTGCTCCCCGTGCTGCCGAGCACAGAGCTGGGGTCAGTCACAGGTACAGGGCCAGAGGGCATCAAACGCCACAACAACAGGCTGAACCAGGCAACTGATGAGGAAGCTATGGAAAATCAAAGGCTGAACAAAATCTACCAATGATAGAAGCAGTGTTGATCGATTCCCCTGGCTGGCAGCAAGTTCTCACCTGCATTTTCTCCCTCTTCACAAACACAATTTTACATTTAAAAAATTGCCCTGTGCTGTCCTTCTGTCCTTTGCCTTCCCATCACATATTTTTCCTAATCACCCTGTTTGCACAAACTGCCAGTGGCTCTGACTGATTTAGAGGAAAAGCAGAGCATAAAAAAAAATAGTTAAACTGTCTTTGCTTTGTTTAATGTTTTTTAACTACTTCATTGCATAATATTAAAAAGCCTGGGTTTGAGCCCATTAGCTCAAAAACAACAGAAAACAAACGACCAATGAGCTTTGTCTGGAGAAGATGCACACTAAAAAACATTTAATTTTCATCAACCATGCAATTTCCAAACAACACGCTATTTGTATGCATTTGGTGTGCTTCCTTCTGGCTCAGTCATTTTCAGATCATGTTGGTGATTAATGAGATGCTACACTTAACGGGTCATGCTAACATGAAAGCACTTGGAAGAGCCTCAGCTGCAGAGATACACCAACAATCTCTTTTCTTAAAGAAAAAAAAAAAAGCGGGGAGGCGTTGAAAGTGCAGCAGGAATTTCATGTAAATAGATTGCCTGAAAGCCAGGGAGACATTTTACAAGATGGGCCAAGCAAACAGCTCACAGTCACCAGAATACACAGTTCCCCTCATTTCTCAGAAAAATCTCAAATATATTTGGGGTTTTTTTCACCGATTTAACAAGCTGAATCAGCTCACCAGGGGTTAAGAATATCTGAGCCAATTCAAGGGGGACTGAAGCATGGAGGACCACATAGACATCAGGCAACGGCGCCAGAAGTAAAACCCTTTCCTGATAGCAATGACCGGACAGATTGGCTCTGCCAGTGCCATGAAGCTTCACCCCAATTTGTATCTTAACCCCAGGGTAGCAGAGATAGAGGTGGTTAGTGAATGGAGGAAAGATAAGAGGTTTTCTTCCTAAAGGTGTCATCTGGCTGATCCAGGAGGATGCTTAATCACACAGCACCAGAAGTTCCCAGGCAGAAGGATCAGCAGCACAAAGCTAGGATTTTCCTGGGCAGTATTTAACGCAGGTAACTTCACATCAGCCACTACCACAAAGTAGAGGCATACAGCAATAGGTAAGATGCTTGCTCCCTCTCAGGAAAACATCTTTTTTTGAGAAATAATGATGAAGGGACAAAGCTAAATGGACAGTGAGTTTTTGAAGGTGTCTGTGATGTGCATGATTACCGGCATCAGACTGTGAATCCTTATGGCTTTTTGTAACACACTGTTTAAATTGGTGCCATTTTCCTGTTTTCTGGTATGAAAGGCCTGGAGTAAAAACAATAGGAATCACACTGGCACAAATGAGCATTGGATGTGCACAAAAGGACTTTCTGGGGAAAAATTACACTATGAATTCTCAAATTAACATAACAGACACAAGGTCGCTTTGTAACTGCAATAGCATTTGTCTTTGTAGTCGCATAAAGTGGAACTCTCCTTCCCCAGCTCAACTGTTGCAGGAATTAGGGCTCACTGAGCAGTCCTTGAGAATGATCCCATAACAAGACATTAAACTTTCCAAATACAAAACTTGAAAACGATCCTTTAATAGGCATATGAGACTTGACTTTAGCTCTTCATTTTTGGGGTTACTGGTGGATAAAAAGCTGGACATGAGCCAACAATGTGCACTTGCAGCCCAGAAGGCCAGTCACATCCTGGGCTGCATCAAGAGAACCGTGGCCAGCAGATCGAGAGAGGTGATTCTGCCCCTCTACCCTGCTCTCGTGAGACCCCACCTGGAGTACTGTATCCAGCTCTGGAGCCCTCAGCACAGGAAGGACATGGACCTGGTGGAGCAGGTCCAGAGGAGGGCCACGAAGACGATCAGAGGGCTGGAGCACCTCTCCTACGAAGCCAGGCTGAGAGAGGTGGGGTTGTTCAGTCTGGAGAAGGGAAGGCTCTGGGACGACTTTATAGCGGCCTTCCAGTACCTGACGGGGGCCTACAGGAAGGATGGGGAGGGGCTGTTTGCAAGGGCATGTAGCGATAGGACGAGGGGCAATGGCTTTAAACTGGAGCAGGGTAGGTTTAGATTAGACATTAGGAAGAAGTTCTTTACAATGAGGGTGGTGAGGCACTGGAACAGGTTGCCCAGAGAGGTGGTGGAGGCCCCATCCCTGGAGACATTCAAGGCCAGGCTTGATGAGGCTCTGAGCAACCTGATCTAGTTGAAGATGTCCCTGCTTACTGCAGGGGGGTTGGACTAGGTGACCTTCCAACCCAACACATTCTATGATTCTGTGATTCATGATCCAAATGTGCTTTGCAACTGAACATTGCAAGTCACATAAAGAGCCTTTTTGGAACATTATTTTCCTTCTCACGAATGGCAAGAGTATCACTTGCTAGAAGGAGTCTACAACACGTACATGCTCACATGAACATGCAAACTTTCAAAACTAATGTAGAAAAAAGCCCTACTTTGAGTGAAACTCTTCAGATCCACTCCTGTCATCCTGCAGATAGCAAACAAGCCTCAGCACAGATCATATTTTACAAAGAACCCAATGTAGTTCCTAGAATCCACCCACGTAAAAAAAAAAAACAAAACAAAACAAAATAAACAGAGCTACTCCCCTCGCACCATCCTAAGAAGCATGACAGAGAAAAAAAGATAACCTGAAGTTTCCTGTGGAGATTTGCTCATTTGTATAAATCTAGTGGAGAAAAGATCCATTTCTGTGCTCCTACTCCCACGTTTTCTGTCTCCTGAGCAAGTCACAACTCTGCAGCCAGGATTTCCACTCCGCGATACCTTGAGAGTCCAGGTAGCTTTCAGTGCATCTGCTGCAACAACCAAACACATATACAACCAGGTAGGACTAGAGAAGACCCATCAGCACGTGTCACTGGCTCACACAAGCTGGCCTAATGCTGCGCTTTAGACTTATTTCAGACTCCTGCATCCAGTTCCTGCCATCCCTTTCAATTCTGTGCTCGGGTTGGAAGTTAGAGTCACTTTCCTTTGTAGCCAAATTTGTTTCAAGGAGGAAAGCAGCAGGGCAAGAAACAAACACGAGCATGCTAAAGCACGATCTCCAGGATCATCCAATTTAAATTTTAAAAAATCCAACCCAAACATGAGCTATTTTTATTCAGGAAGGTGATTAATAATCTTTGAACTCTTTGGTTGTCCTGTGGGTTGGAAGTCACAAACAGATTTCATTCTCATTTCAATCATCTCCCCTTTTGAAAATACATGCAATATAACACAAGACTTTCTAAAAGGGAGTAAAGTGTGAGCAAAAGACAGAGATTCCCAGGAGTTACTGCAGCTAAATTTGAGAATTCTGTTTTTACAAATACTAACATATCCTTGTACCCTTTTACTCTTTGCTCCCTAAAGCGTCCACAAATAATTTTCATCCGTAGATTTCACTGGTCTCTCTCCTCTTTATTTGCCTTCACACTGTGCTACAATTTTGCTATGTATTGGTGCTGGTTTTCAGGCCAGCCAGTTACTAAGCAAACTATTTTAAGAACCTCAGACCTTGAAATAGTGGCAGGATAACCAGAGCATAAAAATCAGTGCTCCCTTCTAAAGCCCAGTAATGCTAATCACAAGCATGATAGAGTCCAAAAATATTGTAAAATCAGCACAGAAAACTGAAGTTGTTATGGATCCAGCCCTCACCGAATTTACCCATAAGAACAATTTCACATTTGGACTAGGTCCACCTGAGTACTTTGCCTCCCCCAGCAGCCAGGAACAGAAGTATGGGTGCAAGAAGAGTGGCCCCATAGCGATAATTCCTTGGGACACCACCTCAGCTTCCAAAATTTTGTACCTACAGGCTTTTCTGAATCAGAGTTTGTGAACAATTTTGGCTCAGCTGTTACTTGCTTTGCTTCAATCCACCATCAGGTTGCCTTCCTATTGCTTTTACAGAAGACAGAGGGCAAATCTGGATTTCCATGGCTTCACCCACACTGAGCAGAAAAAAAAAGAAGCATGGGGAGGCACAGTGGAGACACAGCCAACCTGCATGGATGTCAACCAAACCAGCATACCTATATTGGCTACCCTGTTTCATGTTCTTTGAACTTTTGGGACTTACTTTGGCATCTTGCTGCTTCACTTTCATGTGGGTAAGAAACCTGGCAGGAGAAGAGAGAGACAACAACTCTCATTTTGCTTGTGAGACTCGGTTGGATTTTGTGGTTCCAGGTGAAACCTGAACAAAAGGAAGAGAGCCACAAATCATGCACTCCATGCACTTCAGACATTGCTGCTGACTTTTATCTTAACCAGTCTTAAAACAAGACTATTTAGACCTGGTAGAAGAGGGTGAAAGCTCCTTCACTTCAGTCCGTGCTTGAAAGAAGAGGGTCGAGAAGAGGAGCAATACCCACTCCCATAGCTTTGAGCCTGGATCCCTGTGTTGCTAGGAACTGCTGCTGTCACCTAATTTAATATCACTGCAGTTCAAATGAGTACATGTTGGTAAACAAAGCAGCAACGTAAGGGCAGCATCCTGTTTACATTTCACTGCAGGATGATTCATCTACGGTTCTTCAGCAGGGCAGAGGCTGTAATCATGCAAAAGGTCAGCAGTTTCTGCTAGGGCTTTTGCGTTTAGTCAGATGGTGCTTAGGTTAAAAAAAAAACTCCAGTGTTGATATAATCCTGCTGAACAGTCTTCATCTTTCCTGGAAATCAAGAGTTTGACGTAGATGGAACTTCTTTAATTTAAGGTATGGAAAACACTCCCCATGTTTCAAAAGAAAGTTGATTGTCTTTGAGTACAACAAACGTAATCCTCCTGCAAACCATACCTTCTGGTGAACACTGGCAATATGCCGTCTCACAAATCCCCAAAACCAGCATTGCCAGACTTGCAAGGTGAAGGAAAAAGAAATTAGCCTGAGCATTAACGGCCTCTGTTAAATGAGGCTGGGGGAAGCTCTGTCATTTTTTGGATAAATAATTACAGCTGAGCAAATCATCTAAAGCACTTGCCCTTCTAATACACAGCAGATGGCCTGCAGGATCAGCCATTTAACTTCAGCATTAAGATATCGAACACAACATCCGGCACAGTAGGAGCTAATCAGTTTCTGATGAGCTATGATTTCTTCAAGCTTAGTGTTTGCCTGAAAACTCATCTTCCATCCCAGTCACTGATCTTTACCTTTAGCGTGCATTATGTACAGCTTCTTGTGGTGTGACCTCACTGTGAGGGTAACACCACACGTGCAGGCAGTCCTTGTCCCCGGTCTCTGCAGAAACACACTTTATGAAATCTGTGCACGAGCTCCCAAATAAGCTATTGATTTAGAAGTTGACACCAACTCTTAAATATAACAAACCCTCCCAAGGTGTATCCTCTTCAAACACTAAACTTAGCTCACTTATACTAGCATACACACGAGGAACAACCTTTCCCAGCTGTTGGAAAAGTCTGACCTTACAGTGCTGCATGATTTATATTACAATCAAATAAACATGGCCTCTGAGAAGGTTAGAGCTACTAACTGCTTTCCAAATACTCCCTCACATACGCACTTTCAAGCCAAAGATGTCCTTAAATCAGTAACTACTTCAACAAGCCCTCGAGGAACTAGGATATAATTATTACAGCACCAGCTCCTGATTAAGGACTTGTTTGAAAAAGGGCTCGTTAATTTGCATGCACATCTAATTGACTGTGATGGAAGGGAGATGGCAGAGAGTTAGGCAGGGCACTGGTTCCTCTACACAGTGCTCAGAGCAGCAAATATATGTCTATTAAAAGAATTGCCACCTGGTTGTTTTGCATCTCTTCTATACCTTAACCTCTAAAAACTCACATCTCTCCTTTTCTTGATGGCCTAATTAATACTAACAGTTCTGTGCAAGTCTATCCAGACGGTAAAGACATTCACAAAAAATTAAGTGATTCAGGAACATCTGACCTGTTTCCAAGAAGTGCACAACAGGAGAGAAGGAGGCCAGCATGGCTGGGGAAATAATTTGCTGTCTGTTTTCCACTCTATTCCACTTCTATATGAAATAGAGCCATCTCATAGCGATATGAAAAATAACACTGTACAGCCGTTAACAGTGTATTAAGGACTGCTCAGAAAAATGTGAAATAGCTCAACTTTATGAGTACATTTTAATAAGCAAGAGAGATTTAATCACAATTTTACATGCACTGTGAAAAGGGAGGTTTATGAGCTTTATAAGCCAGGGGTATGCAACTGAATTACCACCGGACACTTGGCCAAAGTTACACTGGAAAGCAGAAGGAGGGTAGCTAAAACTACCGCATTACTTAAGCAAGACAAAGGCTGTTGGAACAGGAACAATGGGAATAATATATACACAGGAGTACACAGGCCAATTTACCTGGCAACATTCCCCAGCATCAGCTAATGGTACCACAAACCCGTGGCAAGGATGGAGCCTTGCCTGCAGAGAGGCCCGGCTGCCAGCAGAAAATTCTCCATCAATCCACCACCGACTTCCAGCATACACGCAAGCAGTCACCTCAGCTCTAGTTTCCCATGCCTGCGTATATCTGGTGGGAAGTACCTACAACATCCCTTCACAGAGCTGACTCTGTTTTGATGGAGCAGTCTATGAAAAAAAGGAAGAAGTTGTGTGGGGATGTCAGGAAGGCTCATTTTCTTCATCCCCTGGCACAGCAGAAACACAGAGCTAATGCATTTGTCCTCCCAGATCCTTTTGCACTTCTTCCATTTGTATAATATTCAATATTTCGGGTCAGACACTGGTGCTGCTTTTGAGCAAGTGGCACATCTTGCACGCAAAATCTTTCGTGTTCTTAATTCCAGGGAGTTATGCCCTGAATAAATGGTTGCAAGGTGTTTGGGGGCAATAGCTCTCCCCTCTTTGAAGAGTGTTGGACATTACCAGGTATTTAGGCATTACCACTAACACACAAACTTTTCACCTGCTGCCAATTCCAACGATTCATAAGCTTTTTCCCAAACTCCAGAAGGTTTTTGTTTTGTTTTGCTTTCCTAAATATGCACTTGCTTGTTTGTCTTGGCAAAAACATTCCTGTTTTCGCAGTTAAACCTTTCTCCGTAATCTCAAAGTGATCATGTCGGCAGCTGGTACCACTCTTCTGGACATGGATTACGCAGTTCTTTCCAAGGACCATTTCTCCCCTTCTCCTCTTCCCTAAAGATTAATTCTCACACTGCTGACAACAGAGTACTACCCTATATCTAGGCCCTGGAGAGCAGTTCCGTCTGCAAAAAGACCACCTCAGAGGTGGACAAATGCCAGGTATTCAGGCCTTTTAAAACGTTTCCTACAAACCTTGCACAAAAACAAAGAACAGCCTGCTCATCTGCCTTCCTATCCATTTCGCTTCCAGTCTGCTTCCCTCGCTTTGCTCTGTGTGCTTTTACACTGGTGATAAACACAGAGGGCTGATAGCAGTGGACATGGGCAGCTCTCTGCTGTCAGTGCTTATTGAGCAGCTATTTAGCAAGCACCAAAGGCTCGGCGGGGTGGTCATCTTCATACACCCTGGTTTTGGGGACGAACCCTTTCCCAGCACCACTGCGGTTCTGGCAGAGCAGCAGCTGGAACTGACACGCCGCAGTGTCCAGGGTGGTTTTGCAGGCTCCCGCACACAACAATAATTGGGGCACGCAGGTACTTTCACTGCTGCAGGAAGAAGAGGGACGATGTCCAGGCGGCAGGATGGGCTGGCAGCTCTGAAAGTCGCCTCCCTTCGGCAGGTACACCACTCTGTGGAGCAGAGCTCAGTGCCAGGGCACAAGGCATTTCGGCACCCTGAAGCACAGGTGACACTGGCTCTACAGTAGTATGGCATGGTGCTGCAGATCCCGTGGGGCCGTGCACAGCCCTGTGGCTGCCTCTTAAATTGTCTGCACCCGCATGGCAATGGCATGTAGCCCCAAGGGGCTGGCACCACCACAGAGAGGAGCCCAGGTGGCACGATCCTGGAGGTGGCCCACCAGCAGAAGGTGGGAGCTGCTGGCAGCCCAGGGTCACATTATCGCAGCAGGCAAGGGTGATCTTGATGAATTTGAACCCACTGCGCATCCTTGGAGATGTTCAAAAGCCGTCTGGACATGGCCCTGGGAAACCAGCTCTAAGCAGCCCTGCTTGAGCAGCGAGTTTGGGCAAGATGACCTCCAGAGGTCCCTGCCAGCCTTCACCATTCCGTGAAGTCTTAAGACCTGTCAGTTCCTACTGAAGACAGTTGTGTAATTCCAGTACAACTATATGTAAAATTCATAAAAATTATATTGTGACCAACTCCACCCAGTGATTTTGTTGAGGATTGTAGAACCAGAATACAATAAGAGATTTTAAAACTCATGAAATGCAAATCAGCATACTTAGGTGAACTCTGCCAGCTGGTGTTAGATCCAAGAAAATCTTGACTTTCTGTATAAACACGGTTTTAGTAAGACCTCAGTAGGAACGGAAATATTTCCTTGAGGAGCAAAAAAGAAAAATGGTTTAATCAAGCTGTCTCTGCATGGCTGCAAATCAAATATTATTCTGGTGCATGGGAACTTTGCAGTTTATATAACCTGCCTGCAGGAATACTAGAGAGATCCAGAAAGAAAAGTGAAAATTGCCCAAATCAATATGAACATGAAAATGCTCAAAATCAATAAGACGTGTAGTGAGTTACTTTCATTGCTCAATAAACAGGGAAGGAAATGAAGCTTTAACACCTGCAGGCAAGAGTTACAGCAACACAGGTTAAAAAACAAAAATTGACTTTGCCCCTGCCTTTATTGATGTGACCAGCACTGGTGGTTAGGAAAGAATATAATAAATAATGTCATCACAGAGCTAAATATTACAAAAATGTATTTGCGTTCCATTTAAGAAATATCTGATACGTGAAAGCCAAGAGCTGCTGATTGCTGCTTTTGTTTCCCAAATGTAAACCCGTGCGCATTGTAAGGTCTGTAAAACCGAGAAACAAACGTGATGAGTTCATTGGACTAAGTGTTCGCTTTAACCCCAGAATATATTAATCTGTATGTACAAACACTGTGTGAGAAGAGCTCTCTGTTTCTCAATTACACACTGTGGTTTTTAGACCTATGCTAAATAACCTTTGGAAAGACTGCCTCCGATTTCCCTGCACAGTCAGCCAATTCACTGCTCAAACATGAATACAAATCACAGACTTCAGGAAAAAAGAAGAATTGGCTTTCTTGGGAAGTCCTGGAATGTGGAACCATTTGTCCTGCGCTCGGTGGGCGCATTTGGCAGGGGTGACCCCAGACGTGACTCCCAGCAACAGCCTCGTGCCCTGCAATGCGCCTCATGCCTGGGAGGAGACCAAGAGCCTCCTCGCTCTGCAGAGAACTGCTTGACTTATTCAGAAGTTACCATGTAGTTTAGTATGTCCTGAAAAGTGACAGCGGCCAGCATAAGAAGTATCCACCGAAGCGATGTTTTTTGAAAGATCTGTAGGTATTATTCTGGCACAGGTGCCACCTGCAGGGTATTAAATAGTCTGTGCAGGTAGGAGACAGCACGATTACTCCTCATCTGCTCTTCCAGGTCCTCACTCAGACTTAATCAGTCCGTACCTGCCACACTTGAAAATAATCTGTGAGCGCTCAAACCTCAGCAGGGAGTTTATATTTTGCTTCACCAAGGCAGGGTTTTAATCCATAACTAATGTAGACACTAACTTGTTATGACTCGAGGGAGATAGATCCAGCCTGGAGGGAGGACAAGGTCATATTCTGCTTACACAACGCAGCACATGCTGCAGTCGTGTGCTCCTCTGAACCTCCCCATGTTTCTTCAAACCAGGTGCCTCCAGCAAAAGCTGCATCCCTGCCCACTGCAGTGACCTCTGTATCTTTGGATACCCAGGCCTCAGTGCCTACAACAGCAGATTTAAACTTCTGAGGGTGTGTTCTTCAACAGGGAAGGCAGGAACAAAGAAACATCCCAAGGAAAATGAGATGGTTCAAAAAGAAACAAAGGACTGAAACAGGATCTGTTCTTGGAGTCTTCATACAGCTTAAAAAAAAAAAAAAATATGTAAATGCATATACACGCACACATATGCATTGGCATTGTAGAATTTTCTGTGGGGTAAGAATTAAAAATCAGCAGACCCGCAATGTATATTTCTGATTTTTTAATAGATTTCCATCTCGGACAGAAAGTTACAAAAGTTTTAACAAGAAAAAAACTCAAATCCTCATCTGAAGAAAAGTACATTTCCTACTTAAAACTCTCATCTCCAGAACATACTGCAACCTACACCACATCCTACGGTGACATTTATGAGATGGTTGCTCAGTTCTCCTACATTCCATCCACCTTGCTCTGTTGTCCGGTTCCTCTAGAAAAGCGAGTGGTGAGTACACCCAATGCCTTCACTCAAACTCCTATGGCCCTGGCAGCCTGACCCCTCACATTTTGGTCTGCTTTATGTGTTCCACTTTTACCCGCAGGCTACAAAAATGTTAAATTCCTAGGGAAAGGAATGATCTGGGCCAGTCGTACAGGCAATGAAAATAATTTTATGGGATGGGAGCTCTTAGCCTTCCTTCCGCTGTGCCATTCTGCCGCACGGTGATGCCACCTGCTTACCGCAGCGCCGTGCACCACGCTCGTCCCAGCTCCTGCAGCCCCACCGCAATCGTCAGTGCGCGAAGGACGTGATCTGCCCTGCCTCTGGCATGATCAGGAGAAATCCTTAGATTTGAAACACCAGGCGATACCGCTGCTGAGCGAAGGGAGAACAGAAATGCCCAAGCTCTTCTCACGGGGCAGGGGTGGGGGGAGCGAAAAATCAATGGAAGAGGTGGTGAAAGATGAGGGCAGAGGGCTTCTTTTAAATGGCTGTTTGCAGCTGTGGTTTGTGGGGTTTTTTAAGGAGTGAAAATCTAGGCACTGATTTAAATGATGAATGAAGTGAAGGTCTGGATGAGTGCTATAGCAAAAACTCTTGAGTATCACTTTAACTGGAGGTGTGGGCAGATGGGGGAGTAATTCCTCCACTACAGAAGTAAAAAGAACAACACCTGTGGATTTATTTCTCCCCTCTTGGATGGACACCTCCTGCTGTTTTCCAAGGAGGTGGAGGCAGCAGCAGGCAGCTTTATTTGACTTGGGCTGATCCCAAGATAAAAGCCAGCCTCTCCTTCAGTCGCAGACTCCATGAATCCCCAAAGCCTTACCATAAAAGAGCTTTGTACTGTGTAAGTGCCTGACCTCCATTACACATGTAGCCTTTGATTTTTGTTTGTAAAAATCCTTCGCAGCTTTCTATCCCCACACGTCTCTGTTCCCTACAGGAGGAGGATGTGCCCACAAATGCAAACGTACACGATCAAGGAACTAGAAGGCATTCAACCCAGGACATAAATACCTGCAGCATCTCTTAACCAGTTAGTGTGACAACAGAAGAAACTAGAGAGAAGTGCTGTTTTCCTCCCTAAGCAAGAGAAGAGGAGTATCACCTCACATCCCAGAGGCAGGCTGGCACATTAATACTTCTTATTCCCTAATTCCCTTAGATCTGGATAGTGAAAACAAAATTGCTTTTAATTAAAATTCTAAAACACAGTTGTGAAGTCTTGCTTTCAACCATAGTGAGTATCTGTTACTCCCACTGCTGAGCAGGAATGGGGTTGCTCTCCATCTTTGAAAAATGAGGCAATTGCACATCAAAATAAAGGTGCTTTATGCTAGCCAGCTGTATTTGAAGATTTTGTCCAAAAACTGCTAATATTTGCTATAAGTGCTCATGGCTCATTTTCAACAAGCATGCATCAGCATCAGAACTGCAGTGCAGGAAAAAGATAAAAACTTCTTATAAAATCCATTGGGGGGTGGGGGGAACACACTCCTTTAAGTGAGCAGCAAGTTGCAGACTGTAAAAAGAGATCTCATCCCAACCCTGACGAGAAAGAGTCTAGCTGCAAATACATAAATGACAGCATGTCTCAACTGTATCTTTTCTGTCCTCTAGCGTCAGTTTTTTGTGATGAACAGAATCAGAATAAGCCTTTTTCTGTTGTCCATTTTAACTGCTTTTAAGCAAAAAGATACATATACTATTGTGAACACTGAACACTGGTAGAGGTACCTCTGAAAAGAGGACAAGTTCTGCTTGAAAAACATCAGCCTTCCCCAAACCCAACTCCAAAGTTTCAGACACATCACTGCAGCACATGAATGCAACCAGCAATCTTCAGATTTACTTCAGGGGAGAATCGTGGCAGAACAGAGAACACAACTGATTTTGCTCCCAGCTTTTCTTTAAACAATTGTTCATGTATGCACAGAGTTTGTGTAGCTAAAAATGTAACAGAACTGTCTTTCCCTCCTTGATCTACAATCCACCTATACATGCAGGCTGTTCTGCTTAAGAACATCCCTAGCCAAACTCCAGCCTACAACAGGCAGTTATTCCAGTCGTTTGATGAGTATAATCATAAATTATAGCAAAGTAGAGCAGTTCTATGAACAGTAAAATTGTCTCTGCATTTAGGGACTGGTATAGTAAAGTACAAAAAAACCCTAGAATACTTAGTTACACTAGTTTAGAAAAACAAAACCAGATTAACTAATAATAGTTTACAAGATCTGCGAGTAGAGCAGAGCAGAGACCAGAGCCAGCGGAAGATCTCCAGCACCCTCTTCTGGTTCCTGGAGCCCACAGGCACGACCTCGGCTGGAAGCCTCCCTTCTGCTCAAGTGACATTTAATAGACCCAGTTAAAACACAGCTAGATGCCAGGTACCGGGGTGCCATTGCCCTCAGCAGCACCAGAGTGAACAATATAGGACAACCTATAAAATTTCAGGAAGAAGTTTCAACGGTTGCAATTTTGTTCCTATGAGTTCCAGCATCTATTACTTGTGTTACTGCACTTGTTAGAAGCTGTAGATACAGGCCCAGAACATTAATGTACTGTACAACGTACAGACACTGGGAAAAACTGCTTACACTAGATCAATGGGAAAGCAGAGATAACTCACATGCAATATTGCCCAAGAGACAGGCAGAGATCAGAGCAGCCTGAGTTGTCAAGGTTCCTCGTTTTGCTTCATTTCACTTTGGAAGGCTTGACGGGAGAGGAAGAAGGGGTGTCAGACACCACCTCTAGGAATGAAGATAAAAATGAAATTTCACTGACCTCCAGAGACTGCATGGAAGAAAGTATAAAAGGATGCCATTTCCAAACCTGACCACAGGGATGACACAACCCAGCACCACTGGCCAAAGGCAGATGCCATCCTCTTGAAGTCAAGACAAAAGTGACACATTGAGTGGGAGTATCTGCAGTGTAGGGGCTCAAAAGCACGTGCAAGGGCCAGGGGCAGGAGATACACGGAAAGAACCAGAGAGTATCAAAGATGGGAGAAGAACCTGTACAGCATCACTCTGAGACTGGTGGGGCAGAGGCCACCAGTCTGAGGCCAGGAGATGACACTGCTGACTCAAGAGCTGGGCAGATGAGAAGAGCCCCAGTGAAGAATCTTGAGATACACAGGCAGAATAGGTTATACCTTAGAGATGTTATACAGTGAAGATCTGCAACAGCTAGAGGCGGTTATGAGAACCCACAGATTGTGAAAGATGGAGACACACACAAGATAACAAGTTAATAATTAGGAATGGAAATGAAGAGCAAAATGGTCAGAAGATACTTTTTAAAAGTAACAAAATAGAAACCAGACCATTCATTGGGAAGTCTGTTCTCTTGGTTAAGCAATACTGCTTCCCCATCGCATGGAGCCATTTGTTTTTCTTCCTGTCACTCTGGTACTTCCAGTCATTGGTGTCAATAGCTCTGAGGTCTGGGCCACACAGCTTTGAGCAGCTGCTTCCTCTTGGGGATCAAATACTTCAAAACCAATCATCAGCAGCTCACCTCTGTTCTCTCTGGCCACACTAGAGCTCCCCCCACACCCAGACTTTCATCACTTTGCACAGAGCTAAAGGACAGAAAGCACCCTTGAGAGACAACCATGCAGAGGCCCTGACCAAGCAGCTGGAGGGGAAGGTCACCTGGCCTGGCCAAGGACTGACATTATCCTAGGATCTTGCTAAAGTAAACCAAAGATAAAATTATTTGTCTGTCCCTGTGTGGTCAAGCTTTCTTGCATGATGCAGGGGATAATACCATCCAGGCACCAGTCACAGAAGAGCTTTGCAGGAGGACCAGGCTCATGCTGAAGAAGTTCCTGGGAATGAGAACTTCCTCAAGAGCAGAGAGGACAGCTGCATGCACAGGACGCAAGGTCCAGAGACCCCTCTCTGTGCTCCAAGCCAAGCTGCAATTCCCCACACCATTAACGACCAGGAAAACCAGCTATAAGCATAACCATTAACTCCACATACATTAACACATGACAAATGTATGGCATCTGGCAAATCCTAACACAGTTTCCTCACATAGCAGAGGTGAGTTTTTATCATTTTTTCTCAAACAATTAACAGTGAAACCATTGCAGAATTGGGCTCCTCTGCACAGCCCCCGTGCATCCCACATCCACACATCTCCTTCAGACACTGCCCAGCAACTCACTCCTCAGCCAGAACTATTTCACCCACATTTCCTCCCCTTGCTTCCACATTTACACTTCGGCAGGGCTTAAACACCATTAAAGCACTCAGACACCAACTTACCAGCTTGCAGGTCTCTGCTGCCCGCACCAGGCACCGGCCGTGCTACAAAGCCCTCCAGTTCAGCCTGGAGCTGTAAGCCACCACTTTCCATCTGTCCTCCTCCCCCAGGCATGCTCCTAAGCCCCTCAAACCCTGCTGAGCCCCCCACCCACATGTCACCCAGTGCAGCACCAAGACCTCACTGGCCACCCTCACGACTCTGCCCCAGAGGCCAGTTTCCCCTGCCGCCAGCCCCACCAGGCAGCTCAGGACCACCTGGGACGTAACAAGTAGCTCCTGATCCACAGCTGCAGCACTGCTGAAGCCTCTGCATTCAGGAGAGCCAAACTGCCCATCCTTCATTTCGCTCAGCTGTTTCTGCTAAACACTGAGCTCTTCCACCACCAAGCCCAACAAGCCATGCCTCTGCATAGTCCTCTTTGCCCTTTGTTCTTAATATTTCTTTAGAAATTGTTTTCCACTCTTTATTAGAGCAGCTTGTTGTCCAGCTTTATCTCTCCACCCTCGGACCGTGAAGCCAGCTCTAGCTGTAACGGCTAGCTGCCCGCTGGCAGGAGCAGAGACCAGAGCCAGCCGAAGATCTCCAGCACCCTCTTCTGGTTCCTGGAGCCCACAGGAACGACCACAGCTGGAAATCTCCCTTCTGTTCAAGTGACATTGATAGACTCAGTGAAGACACAGCTAGATTCCAGGTACCGGGATGCCAGTGCCCTCAGCAGCACCAACTGGGCATCTAAGGGAACCAGCCAGGGAACCAGTCCTAGCTGGTGAAGGTGTCTTGGTCTACATCCTCCTCCCTCAGCCCAAGTGGGGCCTGTCCTTTTACTACTGACTTGCTGTTTCTGCACCACAAAATTTGCCAAAAAATTCAAAGGTGAGGCCATCTGCTTTTCAGAAGTCTTAATAGCAGGCAGACAACAACAACAAAAAGAAAAAAAAAAAACTGAAAGCTGAAGAAAAATGCACATTTAACACACACTGTAGCTGCCCGGTTTTGATCAATGCATGAGTTAAGCCAGGCTGCGCATAATGCTTTTGATTTCACTTCAGTCAAGTACCAAGCTCCTTGGAGACCTCTGGCCTCTCCCTGCTCCTGCTCTGCTCTAGCAGTGATGCACCCTTTAGGTAAGGGCACTTCAACACCCCGGGTTATCTGGAGGATGCTCTCATTCTTACCCACAGGACTGTGCCTCCTCCTAAAATCCCATAAGGATTTTACCAAAGCTCCATCTTTTTTCTAATCCCCCTTCTAATCTTAATTTTCCCATTCATACAACAGGAAACTATTCTAACATCAGGACCACCTTTGTTAAGCAGTGAGAGAAAGTCCTTAACTCAAAGAAAATTAAGGTCAAGCACTTGCAAGATGAGAAATCCAGAACCTGACTGAAGGCCAGGAAGCACAAGCCTGCGCAACCTTCAAGCCCTTGCAGGCTTGTGTTACTTGTTAGCTTTTGATTGCATGAGCACATACCATTCACCCGGCAGGACACCTGCCCTAACTCAGTATTTTGTTTTTACCTACGTAACACATCATCCACACTGTGCACAAAATACAGAACTGCTCCCCTCCTCCCAAGTGTGCCTCTGGTATTCTTGTACCAAGTCCTTCACCAACAGTAACTTACCTTTTTATCCTTGTGGTCAGCCCACAGTATGATCAATTTTCTCCAAGTAAAGAAATTACCAAGATTAAGATAAAAATTTTCAGTAACATCCACTAAAAATCAACATCTGGCTTGCTTATTGTTAAACATGGCATGTCCTGGCTGGCTTTATGTTCTCTCAACATAAAGCAAAAAAAATGTAAAACATAGAGACAAGAAATAAGAGAACCATGTCAAGCCTCTACATGAACCATTTAAGATTTTGACTTTCTTACAGTGCAACTGCATAATTTGAGATCACCACATGCAGCAAATGTTGGCTCTCATCTTATCTTCTAACACAAGATTAGCCACTAAGAGACAGGAACATTTCACCAGCATCAGAAGACAAGACTCACTTTCAGCTGAGAGTCTTCAGAAACGTATTGCAGACCTTTCTTTTCAAAATTATGAGCTTGTGCCCTCTCTTGTTTGCTCCCATTTATTCTTGCCACTGAAATTTCTTTTACCCCTTTTGCCATTGAGTTCTCCCCAGTTTTACCTGCCTTCAGCCCACCTGCTGGCCTCTGCCACCCTACAGCTGCATCCCCAGCGACCTGGTCAGCCAGGGAAAACTGGTCCCACAAAGGTAAGTATTTGGCAGTTAAGGGACCAAGAACAGACACTTGCAGCGGAAGCATAAGGCACCATGACCACAGCCAGTATCACCGGTTCCACCTGCAACAGTGTGTTCATTTTTCAGTAGTTTCATCAAACACAAGAGTAAAAATTAAATTATGCTGATTTATAATTTAACTAGAACATGAAGATATTTCCACATTGAGTTTCAGAATAACTAATTCATTAACCTCAACTAAGAAAATGTTTTTATTCTGTACAAAGATCATTTGTGCATGCCCTCTTGGGAGGTGAACAAGGAAAAAAAAACAAGAAAAATGCTCATGTGAGGACATTCATACTGGAGCTTCTTTTTGAAACAGCTTTCCAATGCAGACAGAAGTATTTCTCAGCTTTTGGTAATGAAATGTTTACAGATTAGCATAAACAGTGGCTTGATTCAGTAGGCTGCATACAGTACATGTCAATTTCTTATAGACCAGCTCATTTCAAACCTTATCCTTTCAAGCAGTATACCTTGTTACTTAAAGCAGTGTTACAGGGGGGAAAAAGTGAACTTGGTAACTGATGAAGAGGCCCTTCAGCCTGGCTATAATTTAAGTTTTGTATGTCCTGGGCAGGAAACATGATACTCATAACAAGAGCCACCAGTAACACCAACAGGTACAAACGGCAATCACAGAAGATAAGTTATTGCTAACGATTCTACAGTGTGCCCTCGTATTACATTTAAATTGTGTGTGTACACATTTATGCCAGACGACTCAAAGCTCAATCGTTTTTCATCTGTCCGTGATACAGTCACTTGAGCTCAGATAGGATGCTCCGTAACTTGATGAAGATGGTTCCACTTCAGCACCCTTGCAACAGGGAGGAATGGGAGATGGAAAATGCAAAGATCAGGATAGCTCAGAGCGCCCAGACATCAACCTATCACACAGAAGGAAGAACAAGAATCAAAAGGAAGCCACTGTACCAAAGCCACCATACTAGAATACTCAGGATCAGAGCTGCACATCATGTCCTGCTATTGGCTATACTGAGTAACAGATTGGAGAAGCTACACCACCTTCCTTGACCCAACGTGAGAACACTAAGGCAACTGTGGATGCTGCCTGGCTTCTGAGCAGGTCAGGAGCTGTCTGTTGGTACCTGACGCAGAGAGGCCTGTTTTAAAATCGATTGGCTTAGGAGATAATAACTCAGGACAGCACACAGCCAGCCTGGTAATCTAGCAAAATGAAATAGCTCAGGCTACATTCATCTTTCACGCATTTGGAATTTCTTGCATCAGTTCTCAAGTCTGACCATTTCCTGGCAGAGTGGTAGAAGTTTGCTTTCCTTCGCTTCCCAAGCTGAGACTCTTTAGTGCCTTGCTTAGTACCACCAGAAGCGGTCATCTCCCCACGCCTCCTAAGGGGAACTCAGGTTCTCTCATATTGACCCAAGCTCCACCAGCCTGATGTGCAGATGCTTCCTGAAGTCAGCAATCATACCAGTTGCCAAAGCTACTCCCTTCCACTTCAAAGCTGTATTTTTGACCTGGACAGGATAGGAAAGTGAATAAGCCCTTGCCCTGCAAGCATGGAACATGATTTCTCTATAACTATCATGTTGTTGCCAGGGGAATAAATAGCTGCATACTAAGAGGATGTCCAAGGAAGATGCATAGAGAATGAAGCCTAAATAGCAAGCATACTCTCAGATATCTTTATAGGGATTTAAGAAATGCATGCCACTATAGACCCTGAAAGACCTCTCATCTCCATCAAGTGATCAGATCTGCACAGGAGCCTGCAATGGAAGCAGGCTTTGGTAGGCACTGAATTCTGTAACAGAGCAGTATGCTCTACTGACCAACTGGCCAAAGGTATGTATTTTTCTATAGTCTGTCTAAAGGTCCTTCCTACATAGCAACACACTAAGAGAAAGACCCCAGAAGCTGCTTACAAATGTCTGAGGAAGTGCAAACCTCCAGAGGCAGAAGCAAGTTCTCCATACCCACCGATGCCTCACGCAGAGCCAGACTGCCTTGCAAATCACTGCCAGTGCCGGCTTACCAAACGTGTTGCTGAAGAGAGAACCAGTGAAGGAAGCAAACCTCATTCAGTTTGCAATAAAGCTCACTGATGACTAACAGCACAAGGAAAGCTGACCAGCTAGTCAGCGCATTTATCATCCTAATGAGCCAATAATTCTTGGTGCACAGCAGCAATAATCTTTAATCAGACCAAAAGTTCCCTGCAGCTGAGTAAACTGCCTCAGCCACTGCCTAGCGGCAAACAGAAAACAGGGAAAAACAAAGACATCCTTAACTAAACTCTCCTTCCAGTTTATAGCAGACAGCAGCTTATGAAGAACAGGTATTCTTTAAAGAAGAAACACTGAAGTTGACATCCCCATCATAAATAAAGCAGATTATTTTCCCCCACAGGCAATTGCACAGGAGAATGAAAATGCATTTCCTTCTCACTTGATAACATTCCTCAAAGACTGGGATGACAAGCAGCAAAATTTACCTCAGAATCTTGATTGGGTCAAATATGCATCAGTGGACAACTTTACTGTAATTAACACTCTTTTCAGGGAAGATACCTTGCTTCTCTTACCAGTTAAGAGAGAAAAATGCCCTGTACAAGTCAGCGAGGAAGGCCTCTGGTCATTCTTGATGAGGTAAAGGAGCCCCAACTCCCTACTATAGACACAGGTACCCTCCATAGCAGCAGCAGACACAGACGGCACATCGCCCATCACCAACACATCGGAAAATCAGTGAGTGACTCATCACTCATCTTCGCTTTTGAAGGATGGGAAGTGAAACCAGGAAGACACAGGTCTCTGCCAATAAAGACAGGACGAAGAGAAGAAATTGCAGCAACTGCAAATCACACAGCAGCGCCATGTCTGCATGCAGCCATCAGTGATTACTGTCATTGAAGTCAAGCTCTTCCAGTCCAACAGTGACACACTATCTCCAGCAGATATTCGTTAACATCCAAAGCTTGCTAGAACCTAAGGGAACAGGCAAGCTCAGTCCAACAACTTCTTAAGGCTTTAAGGCAGACTTCCTTGCTGATGTTTAATCTGCTCAAGCAGAAGAACAAGAGAGGATGTATCCTGGGAGTGGATTGTGGTTTATGTACAACAGAAGAGAAAGGCTGATGAACTACTAAAATTGCCCTGGGAAAGGAACAAAGTCAAACATGGAAAAAGTTGCATTGTTACATACTCAAGAATCAGATTTCGTTCTGCTTTACATCCCCAAGCACTGAACAAAAGGGAAGGGAACAGCACAAAAGAATGCTTTCGTACATTTTATGAAAGTAAAATACAAAAACCGGACTTTGTTTCAAGTGACATTTCCCAGGAAAATAAAAATCAAAAACTCAACTGAAAACAGAGTTCCTCAGTGAGTGACTAAAAAAAGTGTTTCTTAATTTGGCAAGAGGACCAACACACTACTCAGCTTTGCCGTAAGTAAATACAACGCAAGACAATCCAGTTCCTCAGTGAAAACATCAAAGCTTCCCCACTTCCATACTGTGGTGAAGGACAAACTGAAGTAACAGAGCAGGCAGATAATGATTAAAGCTAGGGGCTGTGCAGACCTCTGGCTCATCTCTGAACTAGCAGAACAGATCGCTGTATATGACAAGAACCTAATCCACAAGGATCAGAAGGTTAAGGCTATGCGTCTGCCTAACATCAAATCCCAGTATCAAACATGCCAGGCTTCAGAAACGCAAACACACTGTAGTAGGAGTAGAGAGAATTACGTCGTGTGTACAGAACCAGGATGGACAACGCAGCAGATACAAAAGAAGCCACACACTTAGAAAAGCAGTTACAAAGGCTGTAAAGGTGTTTCATTCTACAAAGCAGAACTGCTCAATCCCTCCTTTGCTTACAGTTCATTATAACTAGTGCTTCCATTACCAGTTTCAGGTTATAAACTAGCGAAACAGAAGTACCAAGCATAACTATTATCTCTACTTTCTCTAAAGTGAATTTTCCAAATTACAACCTGTAAATTTGCCAAGTCTATACACTTAGTATACAATTCTTCTATAATTACAGTATCTTCCCAAAGGGTTAATTACAGGGTGACACTTTTCACTAAACTGAATAAAGAGGGAAACAGGTTTGCATCCCACTTTGAGAAATACCAAGGCAAAGAAGTTTTCACTAAGTAGTAGAGTATTCACATGCCACTAAGTAATTAGGACAGACAGAAGATCCTTTTGATAGGATGTGAAAACCAAAAAGGGAATAAACTACACCAGGGTGTAAAAGTTAGTAAAAAAAAAAAAATAAAAAATGCAGGAGAGGGGAAGGAGAAAGGTGTGTAAAGCATACAGCTAAGAAAGACTTCATTACTGATACGGCAGCTTTCTCTTTAAAAACGAGACATTTTTATCCTTAAATTTAGACAAGAAAATGGCATATTTCAATACATTGTGCCATTAACTACATCAACATTTGCATGCCTGTTCCAAGACAAAAAATGACCTCTTGAACAGAAATCTCTATTTAATCTAATAAAAAAAGAAAGAAACATAGCATCTACCAATTTTGGGCCAAAGGTGGTATCTTATTAAAAATGTATTTTCCTAAAGAAGTTAAACATGGACAAAATCTCAGCTTCACATTTTCGCTTTAGAGTTCTAAATTGCAAATTACTTACCCTAAGAAACAGTACAATTCAAAATATCTTGAAGGGGAACATGTGTGTGTTTTTATATATATGTAAAAAATAAGCTATGTTATAAATATATGTTACATCACCAAGAGCAGTTGTGCTTATGAATTAATGCTACATAGTTTGTGCAACCCTGTGGAAAATATTTAAAGATCTAAAATGAACCAAATAAAACTATAAGTAATATAATATTGGTTTTAAATATGTGATCATAAAAAGAAAGTTTGACACAAAGTAAACAAAACAGATGCTTATTGCATAGACAGACTTCTGCTGCTATAAAAGTAAGATCTGGTGATGAAAATATTTTTACCTCATTCTGAAATACAGTCACTGCTGCCAGAGTACATTTAATATAAATGCAAACAAAACTTACCAGATTTAAAAACAATACCTTGATGCTATGCACTGAGAGAATACACTGTAAATCAGTTTATTTTCCACGTAGCGGACAAATCCAGTCAGTGTAATTATTTTTCTGCATGTGAATAGTAAAATCAAAGTGCTTGTTTTCCCACAAGAAATGTGTTCACTGTGAGAATACTGGGTCTTGCAATACCTCATAAAGCTTTCAATTTAAAGTTTAGTTCTAGAAATTTGGAACTGAAATAGTAGGGTCTTTTGCCATTAATAATGACGACTACACTGCAAATGGCTAAAGAGCAGTTATGTGTGAAAGAAGTAGAACAGTACAACAGCTCAATTACGGATAAAAGTTTAGTGCACTTTGCTCATTTTAGCCAACATGCTACATTGCCCTTTTTGTGTACAAAGGGGACTCAAGGACTTCTATTGTAAAAATGAAATGACTTGGCAAGAAAAACACTGTGTCATGCTGCCCTTTTTTTCCGTATAGACTTGGGACATTTTAAGACAGAAGCTTTGCAACACATTACACAATTCTTTGTTTTTTTATTATTAAATGAGAAAGTCTGGTTTGTTACATTGTCACATTGCTAGTCAGAAATGCTTCACTGGTGAAGAAAGTCAATGCTGGGTCAACCGAAGTCCTCATTCTACAACATTCGTTAACAAAGAAATTATAGTAATGTTCAACACACCCAACACAACATTCCTTGCTTTCTTCAGAGAAAAGTCCCATCATTCTTATTCTAGTGGGTATGTTACTACATAAATTAGAAATTTTTTTTGAACAACATCCCCATATTTTCATGAGATCAAAATGAGCATCTACAGGTGTTACAGAAGTCTTCACACATCATCATCTGATGTATCACTGCTGCTCGTCTCAGAATCATCGTTCTCCAGAGCAGGTTTGAAAGTGCTGTTTTTCCAGGGGCTAAATTTAAAATTACAGATGAGGCCATTTTTCAAAATACCATTTTTCCGAAGGCCATTTTTTTGTAACTGAAATGAGAAAAAAAGATGTATTTAGAGAAAGAAAAAGCTAAACACAACAATCCATTGCATTTCAACATTCTCTGCATCTTCATCTCTGGGCTATATCAGATCCACAGAACTACCTTTTCATATATACACATAAAGGAAAACTCCCCTGAGAGCCTTCACTTCTGGGCCAGCGACCTGTTTCCAAGCTCCTGCAGTCAATGGGAGCTTACCCTCTTCTCGCCTACTTCCTCAGATGTCTTGCCCCAGTGATCCCTCCCTCCCACATGTCTCTCCTGTAATGCAGTCCCCTTTTCCTCAGTGCTGCAAATATCTGTGCTAAGAAGGGCAGGGTCTGCAATAAGGAAGGGGCCCAGAAGAGGAGAAGCGGCAGCGAGGAAGGGGTATCCCGATCTGTCTACCTGATGCAGCTGGGAAGTCAAAGACACTGGGGAGAAAGGAAACAACTGATTCTACATGAAGAAAGGAATTACTGCATTTCCACACATAGTGCAGAAGCTAGTCAGTAAGCCAAGCATTTAAGAGCTTAATATTCCAAATGCTCTAATTAATATGTGTGTGGCTAGACTTACGGAAAAATCAACTGTTCAGACTTAACACTGCACAAGATTCTCCCTTCCAGCTTATCCTCACTGACCCCATTGGGTATATACAACACTCCAAATTAAAAAAAAAAATCAAGTCTAGATTGCCTTTTCAGACCTTGTTACTAGTGAATTAAATGTCTCTGAATTTCCAAGAGAGAAAGGAAACTGGAACTGGAAAGCCTGTGCAATTCTACTACCAGCAATGCTGAAGCTACTCAGAAGCACTCCCTTACCCTTCACTTGGTATTCTGAGAACAGGCCTTACCTACAATAAGCACCGGTCCCCTTATCTTTTTAAAGCAACTGTTCTTCCAAAAGCACAATACTGAAATGGTACTGAAATGGCAACATCCCTAACTATCCAAATTACTGCAGATCCTCCTCAAAGGGTAGCCTCCATTTAGGGTAGCCAGCTACAAGTTCATAATGGAACATTAACTTTGTGTTACCTGTTCACTAATGACTCGGAACTCCCTCATCTCATCCTCTGTTAGCGGAGCACATGTTTCATCATTTTCACTGTCTTCCTGCCAGCCCATCTCCTTTAACAACCTTTAAATTAAAAAGGACAACATTAACAAACTTGCTACACACACAGATGTTTCAAGCTCTGTCTACATGTATGTGTAAATATATGTGCACGATGGATGTGCATTGGGCAAACTTGTAGGTGACCAATTGACTGTTGTTGAAACTGTAATAAAAGCCTGAATTGTAGAAGAAGGAGGGGAGAACAACACTACTCTGTTTAAAAAAAAGTAACAGGACAGTAAAAGAAATGGAAATTACATCCTCTGTCGTACTTGGACCAAATTGGACAATGTGATAGCCAGGAACAATTAAATCCTCAGGAAGCAGCAGAAAAAAATATGCAAGTAATCCAAAACTCTCTTGTAAGAGAATAGGTGTATTTGTGTAGACATACAGAAAGACACGCAATGCCAAATGCAGTACAACGATAGTTATATGTTTGGCAACAGTAATTTGTGTTGGAAAGTTTTATGCAAGCAAGCTAAGATGTTAACAGTATTATGTACAATGAAGTGACCAGTTACAGAGCTCCTGTTAATGTAAATCAAATTCAGGGCAATGGCTAATTAACTTTTAAGCAACATTGTCTAAAGTTAGCAGGACTGCTGTCCCTTAAAGCAGCACTAGACTTCTTGAATGGTTAAAAAAGCATGAACTATGTAAAATAATTAAACTTCAGATTAGCAAACTTGACACCAACAGGATGGCTGCATGTTGGAAACTCCCCCAGCAGAAGGAAAGCCTACGATATATTTTGTACAAGGTGTCCCAATACTGTTAATAGGTATGCACAAATATCCTGTAAATTAAGCTGGTCACTTCGAAGTCCAATTTACCACAAAAAGACTTACCATAACATCTGTCTACATGCATGCAGAGGTCACAGCCAAAGGGCTGGGATAGTATGGAGACATAGCCTCTCTGGGATAGTACAAAGTAAAGCCACTTGCCCAGAAACCTGATGAAGGCCCTTCAAAATAATTTGAATTGAAAAATGGTAATTTAGATTTGACTCCCATCTTCCAGTCAAAAAATCGTCACCAGCAGCCTCTAGTGGCCAAAGATTTCTGTCTCCATAGCTAATGGTGGAAAACAAGAGGAACACAGCAGGGTGCATTTCGTTTTTCGTACTTGTGAGGGTTAAGAGATCATGAAAGTTTCCTTTTTGTAGTACCTGCAGAGGAAAGTTCTATAGGCCAATGTATACATACAATCTATCGCTAAAAAAAAAAAAAAATCTAATCTATCATTGTAATTCTGTAGTTGCCAGAAACAGTAAGAATCTGACAGAGCTCATATCCAGACTGAGTTGTGATTTCCCAGCAGCATCATTCTCATCTCTACCAGGTGCTCCTGCAGTTACTTTTATGAGATCATAGAACTGTTTTGACCTTTATTTGAAGTTACTTTCTCCCTTTCCAGTGCATTGTCTCATGGTTCCCTTTCCAGTGGACTGTCTCATGGTATCACTGACAGTGTCAACCAGTCAGCTACAGAAATAATAATTACTTTAAGAATGAGGAAAAACACTAGAGTTTTACATAAGATGCATCATTTAAAGTATTATTAATACAAATAGCAATTACACGCGTTTTTCCTCCCAGACATGCAGATCAAAATCAGAGGGATGATGTCACTAGACAGTTTGCTGTATTTCTTTATAAGGAAATACATCAAATCTTTAGTAAAGCAAGTTTAAGTCAGTACGCACATCTAGTAAAAACAAAATATATTCCACGTTAAATTAGTACATGTCTAAAACTTAAACTTTGACAGTAGTCATTAAACATTTTATGTGTTCTCAGTTTAAAGATTCTGACTTCTGAACTAGTAAGAATTTATGACATGCTCACTTACCATGAAGGAACACTCTTTATATTACATAAAGTACATACCTATGCTCTGCCTCAAGCGAGCTTGAAAGAACATCTGCCTGAGGGAAAGCTGAAGATCGAATGATCTGTTGAGATGTAATTGAAGCATTGCCATTCTCCTGCGGAATTTCGTTTTCAAAGTTTCGGTTTATATCTCTCTCATGATGAGGACTGTTGCTGTTATGCAAGTTAAAGGACTCGTCATCCTGTTAAAAATAATTATACATTACAAAGTTTAAAAGTAAACTCCATTCACAAGAAAGTGTCTGCAAGCACTGCAATTCTGTGATTCAGTTTAATTTAAGTTTACATAGAGACCCTCTATACAACTTCGGGGGTAATTCTATTCATACTTCAAGATACTGCAATACCTGGATACTACAGAAATCTTAAGTTATGCCACTGATCAAGTAATGGAGAAAGCAACTCTCACGCTCTGCCTCAAACTTTTTTCTACAAAGTTTCAAATATACCTTAAAATTCAAACTTATTTAAGCTGCCTTTTGTACTTCACAGAAATAAGGGGTTATCCGTTGAACTTACAAACAATGCTCCTAATTAAATATCAGGCCCATGTGTGTCAGAAGTTTGAAAGCATGAGTTCTCAAGTTTACTTAGTGTAAGGGACAACAACTACTCCAGGCTACGTGTTACAGACATCTGGGCAAGGACATTACAACATCCACTACTAAAGAGCCTTTTTTTTTTCTTAAATACACTTGGCTTCTGAAAAATCAGCTGTGTACAATGGGACAACCAAATGCATTTGACATATATATCATAAAAATATTATGAACTCAAGACAATTTCAGGATGGAAACCTCCACCAAATTCATGTACTATTTTCAGACTTCTGAAGCTCATGACAGTGTTTCCCAGTGTTTTTCTCATCTTAAATCAAAATCTTTGTGTATTTCTTAAACACATATGAACAACATTACCCCCAATACCCATCTCAGAGTGCTCAGCCACAGGACGCATAATGAAAAGACGCAGAACTTTCTTAGCTCACACATAGAGCTAAGTCTCATTACGGCAAATTTTATTTTGCCTGAAATAAGAACAGGGTCAGAAAAATCAATCTTACTTTTATCAGCAATGCATGCTGGCACTGCTTCTCTTTTTACGTCTCTGAATCCAAGTAAACCTTCTCAAAACCACTCATTTTTCTGGCCGATTTGTAATCTATAATGTTTTTGTTTTGTTAAAACACTTTAAACAACTCATTTAAAGATATTACAGGTGATTACAGGCTTGTAATCACCTCATCCTAAATAACACAGTACTTATCTTCATTTGAGGACTATGTATGATAACTATGCCTATGGCTTGGTGGCGGCTGGTAGCACTGACACAAATATTCTCTGGTACCACCCAGGCACTGCATAAACCAACCCAGATTGAAAGAAACCTGACACGTATTATAAATAGACAGCATAGGCCTCCAAGTTCTCAATTACAAAGTAAAAACAGCTATTGCTCCTATGACTAGACCAAGAATAGAGAACTCCTGTCTACCTAAGACTCTAATTAGAAAGGAAATGCTTTGAGAAGCAGAACCAAGTTTTTCAATTAATTGTTTTGCAGGATAACTAATAGCAAAGGTATAAAACTCAGCCTTACACTAGTCCATGGGGCCAGATGGGATCCAGCCAACTGTACTGAGGGACCTGGCAGAAGTGCTCACCAAGCCACCTTCCATCATTTATCAGCAGTCCTGGCTAACCAGGGAGGTCTCTGTTGACTGGAATTTAGCAAATGTGATACTCATCTGTAAGAAGGCCAACAAGGAATATCCAGGGAACTACAGGTCTGTCAGTCTGATCTCAGTGCTAGGGATGGTTATGGAGCAGATCACCATGAATGCCATCACACAGCACACAGGACAACCAGATGATCAGGCCCAGTCAGCATGGGTTTACGAAAGGCAGGTCCTGCTTGACAAACCTGATCATTTATGACACGATGACACACTTAATGATGAGGGAAAAGCCGTGCATGTTGTTTACCTGGACTTTAGTAAAGCCTTTAACACTGTTTCCCCCACAGCATTCTCCTGGAGAAACTGGCTGCTCATGGACAGGTGTATTCTTCACTGGGTAATAAAGAGTTGTGTTGAACAGAATTAAATCCAGTTGGCAGCTGGTCACAAGTGGTGTTCCTCAGGGCTCACTACTGGGGCCAGTTGTGTTTAATATGTTTATCAATGACCTGGACAAGGGGATCGAGTGCAGTCTCAGTAAGTTTCCAGATGACACGAAGCTGGGCGGGATCTGCTTGAGGGTAGGAAGGCTCTACAGAGGCACCTGGACAGGCTGGATCGATGGTTCAAGGCCAATGGTATGAGGTTCAATAACGCCAAGTGCCAGATCCTGCACTTGGGTCACAACAACCCCACGCAACGCTACGGGGCTGGGGAAGATGGCTGGAAAGCTGCCTGGTGGAAAAGGACCCGGGGGTGCTGGTCGACAGCTGGCTGAGTATGAGCCAGCAGTGTGCCCAGGTTGCCCATATGCCAACAGCATCCTGGCTTCTATCAGAAATAATGTGGCCAGCAGGACTAGGGAAGTGGTTGATACCTCTGTATTTGGCACTGCTGTGGCCACACCTCGAGTACTGTGTTCAGTTTTGAGCCCCTCACTACAAGAAAGACATTGAGGTGCTGAAGCGTGTCCAGAGAAGGGCAACAAAGCTGGTGACGGGTCTAGAGCACAAGTCTTATGAGGAGTAGCTGAGGAAGCTTGGGTTGTTTAGTTTGGAGAAAAGGAGGCTCAATGGAGACCTTATCGCTCTCTACAACTACCTGAAAGGAGGTTGTAGAGACGTGGATCAGTCTTTTGTCCCAGGTAACAGGCAATAGGACATGAGGAAATGGCCTGAAGTTGCACCAGGGGAGATTTAGATTAGGTATTAGGAAAAATGTCTTCACTGAAAGGGTTGTCAAGCATTGGAACAGGCTGCCCAGGAAAGTGGTTGAGTCACCGTCCCTGGAGGTATTTAATGGACATGTAGATGCAGCACTTAGGGACATGGTTTAGTGGTAGACTTGGCAGTGTTAGGTTAACAGTTGGTCTTTAAGGTCTTTTCCAACCTAAGCAATTCTATGATTCTATGTTTAGTGTACTAAGTTTCACTTACTCTTTTTATGGTTGACAAAGACACAGATGTACCTCAGTTATTAACATGTATGAACAGATAATGCAGAAAAGAAAAAAGAAACTACTACTACTAAGAGGCACTGGAGGAAGAGCACCGATTGGAACAGCTTTTTTAAATTCATCAAAATGTAATTCCTTCCCTTCATTTAGAGGTCCAAGACCATGACTTAACAGCTGTTTACAACAAAATAGTAGTGTATGGTCCATCTGAAAACTACTACTGCTTGATCTACAGTAGGTATGAACAAAACTACCTTCTCTTGCCCAGCATGATTCTTATCTTCACGTTCCTCTTCCACTCTATCTTGTTTTAATGCTTTCAAAAATTCACTCTTCTTATCAGTCCGCATTCTTGTCAATTTTGTTAAACGAGGCTGACCAACTTTGTCAACAGGGGATGAAGAATTTGACCTATTACACTAATGTAGGGAGTCAGAGAAAGAATGTTAGAAGTTTATTCATCTAGAAAACTTTGAATGAAAGACAAAAGGACTCCCTGGCACCTGTAGTTTCAGGTTTCACATATACCCACAGTCAAAAACAGAGGGAAGACAGTTGTATTTCAGTATATGTAGTTCTTATGTAAACACAGAAATGCTGGTTTACGGAGCACTGCTAACGAATGGTGGACCTTCTGAAGCATATCATAACATTAGTAGTTTTGAAGTTTAAACCTATCAGGCTATATTTCCTAATGCACCATTTTTACTTCAAATCAAACTGACAAAACAAATTGTGCAGTACTTAAAGGCCAGCGATGTGCCTCCGTATTTCTCACACGCTGACTTCCAAAAAAAATTATGCAATACAATTCTGCATAGAAGTATTATCTAACCAAATTAAACATTTTATAGATTTGATAAAAATACAGACTTTGCTTTACCTCCTTCACTGAATTTTGTGATACAGTAAACGCCTTGGTAGTTGATTTGAAAGGACTGAAATTGCCAACACCATATGCAGATTCATGAGAAAATGGATTCCCAAGTTTATTTTCTTTTGCTTGGCTTTTCCACTGTGTAGGCTAAACAAAAATTTAAAGAGTCATTAACTACAACAGGATTATTTTCAGAAGTCTTCAGAAAAATGATTAAGCAAAAGCAAATCATAACTACTACCACCATTTAATGCAAACACCTGGTTTTTGTGGAAAAGAGACTGTTTACAAGCATACGAGCAATCCATCTGCTCACAAATACTGTTTACATTTTTTATATAAAGACTAAAATTTCAAAACAATGACGACCCTCATCTTTGAGGTATTAAGAATAAAAATATGAGTATTCAACAGCTGAAAGCATTGTTTTTAATGTAGAGTATTAAAGAATTAAGTACTACTCCATCATAAGCTCTCAAGAGCGCAGAAAAAAAATCCTGAAACAAAAATCGAAGCTGAATATGGAAAGTTGGATTTGGAAAGGGACCAGAATGACACTAATAGGCTGCAACATCATCTCTATCAATTATTGAGGTAAATTCTGAAGGTATTTTTATGCCAACTATATCTCTCCACTGGGTATCTATTTTTCTGGTAAAATCATATATGCAGAAGGCATTGCTATTCTGAAAGTTAAAAGTATTCTTTTCACTCTTACTTGGACAGCTCTTGCACTTCTCAGAAAAGGTAAATAAGAAACAAAGAGAGATCCAATTGCAGTATAGTTTAAAAAGAAAAATGAGAAAAAGCTGTTTCCATTCACTTTTGGGGTATGCTGTACTTAGCAAGAGTTGAATGCATAATACTTGGGGAACAGTATTCTCAAGGGTGAAATAAGCACATTCAGAATTAATGCATGATTTTTCTCAGCATGTTGTTCATGCTGCTGGTATCCAAGACTCACCTTTGCAGGTGGAGTGACAGGTTTAGGGACTAATCCTTTATAAACACTTGTGCCAGTTCCATTCCTTACTGGCTGTGAATGAATACTTCCTACTACTGGGAATCCAGATATCTGCAGTTCTTTTGTACTGCCCTTTTTAATGACCAGCATCCTTGGAGATCTAGATTTAGGATTCAGAGGGTACTCTGGAAAACAAAACAAAAAAAAAAGTGTGTGTGTGTGTATATATTTTATATATATATATATTTATTTTT